>JAGFMF010011380.1:12270117-12285452 GCA_019455555.1 Galemys pyrenaicus | reverse complement strand
CTGCTCCCAGCTCTCTGTGGTGAATCCTCTCACCCCCCACACCTCTGGTCTGTACCCCAGTGCTTGTATGCATAAATAAATAAATCTTTAAAAAAAAAAACAAACAAACAAAAAAACTAAAACTAACCTATAGATTGTTTTCATGTGTAATAATTTTTAGTGAATATTAAAATTAATAAAGTTGATGTGATATGGTTTTCAGATTTCTAATTAAACTTTATTGATTTTAATTTTAAAATTATTAATTTATTAAGTTGGAGCCAATGACTCATTTTTACATATATTCATCTCTGAAGAGCTCATAGGTCCAACGCAGTGTGTCTGTGACATCTAAAACATAATAAACCAGCTTGATGTCAATACTGATGTAGGCTTTGATCTTGGTATACGTGGAAGGGCCTCACTGAATGTGTCCCAGGTATAGAGAACTTTGATCTAAACAGAATGAAGAAATAGTGATTGCGAAGTAAGAATCCATCACTAACTGAAGAAGATTAAAACAGACATGACAATGATATTCAATTATCTAAAGAACTATTGAGTGAAAAAAGAAAAAAAAAAGACCCTTCATTTTTGTGATTCATAGGCCAGACTTAGGATCAATAGATATGTGATGGATAGTTGAATTTTTGTTCATTACAAAGATGATATTCTAACACTTAGAGAATGAGTTGTGATGGAATAATTGGATTTATAAGGCAATGAAACTCTTATGCTTGCACATCCATCTGTGAGAATATTGTTTAGATGCCCCAGGTTCCTCTCAAACTCAAATTTGAGTTAAGCTTTAGAAGCTCAGCTAGTCAGTAGGTGGAGGAATGGGTTGCATATGAACATAGCACCGAGAAGTTCACCTTGGCGTGCATCTATAATCAATAAATTCTAGCAGATGGTGTCACTGATATGTGGAATACAAAGTAACTAACTAAATTAATAGATTAATAACTAGATCTAATTACCTAATTAGCTCCAATCTAATAATTTAAAATACTAAAAATAATAATAATAAAAACAAACTGAAAATCCAATCCTTGAAAGTTGACTCCAGGACTGAAACACCAAAATGGAAGGAAAGAGAGGGCTAAGAACAAAGAGGGAAGGAAGCCCAATGGTCTGTGGTGTTGGAAATGGGTGACTTGGTGGTGGGGGAACTATAGTGGTAATACCTTTTGGAGACATCAAAATATTACCTCAATTAAAAAGAAATTAATTTTAAAAATCCCTATAAGTAGAATGAATTGGTGCTGAATTGATCTAATCATTTGTTATTTCGTAGAGGTGACCCATAAATCCAAACTACTGCTTACTAGTGATTACTACAATTAATCACTTCTGAAGGAAAAGAAAATTCTTAGTCCAGAAAAAAATGATCTGTCAACAGATGTAGGTGTATACTTAATATCTAAATAAACTAATCTCAGATGCTTTTTAATTTTTTAAAATTATGCTAAAAAAGACATCAGACTGCTCAAGCAAAAGGGATTGGGCACATTAGATGTGAGGTTTGAAGAAACAGAAAAATCACACCGAAGGTGATAAGGGCAGTTAAGTTAGCGCCACTCCAGGAGAAGACTTCATCTTCAGAAAAAAGGCAGCATAGTTATGCTTTTTATTTTATTTTTTTAAAGATTTATTTATTCATGCACACAAGAGCTGGGGTACAAGCAGAGTCCAGGGAGGTGAGACGATTCACCAGACAGAGCAGGGAGCAGAAAGGCAGACTGACTGGATCACACGGCTGAGAGGAGCAGCGGGCGAGGCAGGAGAGGTCTGTTGCGCCTTGTGGGTCCTCTCCCTGGCGGGCGGCAGGGATGGAACTTGTGCTGCAGTGGCTGTGGTTTGCTCCATAGTGCGTTGCCTAACCCACAGTGCCACCAGGGAGGCCCCATAGTTATGCTTTTTAAATTATGAAACCAATGCTAGTATTTTGAATTAAAAAGAAAAGCTTCATAAGGTAAACTTTTTGGACTATACTGACAGTGACGTTTCTTCCAGAGGAAAGGAGACACCTCTGCCTGCAGCGTTAGAGTGTTAGGCACCAACTTAAAGATGACAGAAGTTTCAGGCAACATCTTATTACATTGATGAAATGTCTCACAAACAGTAATTTTAACATGCATTAGTTATTATTACTCAGCAGCAAAACCAAAGTGATCTTGAAGTTAGAATTTCTGGTGCTTATCATAAGAGATAAACTAAAAATTTTGACCATTAGAAAGCTAAGAGTTTAAGAAACAGAAGATTTTTTAAAAGTGCCACTTGTGTCTGTCTGGAAGTGGGGAAATAGCTAAGACCCTAGTAGTTAATTGCTTATTTAAATGCATTTCATCTTGTTAAGATATTTTCATCTGGTTTTCCTTAGATCTTGAGCTGAGGAGTTCTGGGATCTTGAATGTAGTAATTATAGCCTCTGTTAAGTTGTATCTCTGTGCATTTATTTTCTGTGCATACCAATAGCATGAGGTTTCTGGGTCATAGAACAAGGCCAGTTATCTACAGAATGTGAAAGACAGTCCCCAAGACCTCATTCCCTCGTGGGGCAATATGGTAAGGGCTGAGTCGCCTGTGCAGTGAGTTTGTTCCACAGGAGAAAAATTCTAAAATTATGAATTTTGTAACTTGTCTAAGAGCTGCTTGTACAGCTGTTTGATGGGAGAGGGGAAGTGGAAGAGTAGGAGACACAGGGAGGAAAAAGACACTTTGAAATTATATGGAGCATAAACAGACACTTTCTAGAGAGAGGAACCAAGGTTCCTAGGTTCGTTACCCTTAAGTATGTAAACAAATTATCGCAGAAGAATCAAATTAGTAAATTGTTCCAGAGATCTCTATCTTTGACTTCCCAGACTTGTTTTCCATTCAGCTTCTGTTAACCTAGACTGCCAGCAGTATTTGCTCTTGGTAACCTGACATTTAAAAACAAAATGCTGACACTAACAAATTTATAGGAGAACTTAATCTGTGATGAGTGGTTCACAGCTGAGACCTGGTGAGTCCTTTCTCATGTCATTTATTATGGGCTTTCTTTTTTGTTCATGGAAATTTAATAGCAGCACAGAATATTTGTGTATGTATTTAATGGCTAAAATAATTTACATTTTGCTTTTTTATTGCCTGGGTTGTGTCCCCCTCAAAATTAAATGTTGGAGTCTCAACCCCTATGTCTCAGAATGTAATTCGGAAAGATCTTTAAAGAGGGTAAAAATGAAGTTAGTTGGGATTGAATAGGGTGACTGTATTTGGAGATAATGCCTTCAAAGAGATGGTCCCCTAACCCAATAGGGATTGGAGTCCTTAAAAATAATAACAGAAGTACCAGGTATGTGTGTGCATAGAGAAAAGGCATTTAAGGGCACAGAGAGAATGTGGTCCATTTGCAAGACAAGTAAAGAGTCTTCAGGAGAAACCAAATTTGCTGACACTTTGAATCTAGGACTAGTTTAGTCTCCAGAAATATAAGAAGGCAAATTGCTATTATTTGAAACACATTCCCTTATTTTATTATGACAGTTTTAGAAAAGTAGCATAGATGTTATCTCTTTGTCTATTTAATACCTGAGTATTTACTGAGTTTTCACTGTAAATGTTACTAGTGCAAAGGTGCTGATTCCTATTTCAAAGGGAGAGGGGGAAGTGAAGCCAGAATATCTTAATTTACATGAATAAGTAGTATAGTGTGAATTGAAATTCTAGCCATTCTAGCTCTTAATCCCATCTACCACTGTCTTTAGAGCAGAGTTGATGTTTATGGAAGTTATTCCAATTTAAGAAGTGTGTTAAGTATTTATTGCTGTGTAACAAAGCACTGGGAAACTCAAAGTATTAAAAACAATTGGGCTTTCTTATTTCATGATTCTTTGGGTTGGCCAGCTCATTTGTTTTTAAGTCCCATGTTGTATATCTGGGCCCGCCCATGTTCTACATTCAGCTGAGGACATAGCAGATGTAGGGAGTCCAACATCTGCAATAATGAGAGTGTCCTCTCATTATTCTGCAGTTTGATATTCTCTACAGAATGGCATCCTAACTTTCTAGGGAAAGCATCCCAAAAGGAAGTGACTCATTGTGCAAATATTTACATAGTCTCATATTGCCTCAATATGCTAAAATTCCAGTGCCCAAATGGAGAAGCTAAATGTCAATGAAGGAATAGATGACACAAAGGCATATGCACTGCAGAGATGAGGGTCATTAGGGACCCCTTTATAACAGACTCTGTAACAGTTTACTTCAAGAACACTGACAGTTGCCCTTAATGAGATGTTTGATGAATGAAGGGATTTCTAGAATTCTAAAATATACATATATAACTGTTATTGTATCGCACTAGGAATTGATGGGACATTGGTTGCGATATCACCTGTGATTCAAAGGTACATGATTACACCTTTTAAGATAAGCATTACTATACCACACACCCCCCCACCAAAGCATCTATAGTTCACCACAGCTCACTGAGTTCTCCCTATACCCTAATCTCTACCCTCTCCCTTCCCTTCTGGGTAGCCTCAATTCTATAGTCAGACTTCTAGGGTTTGTTTTGATTCTGTCCAATGCATTGTTGTTTTTTTTTTTCTTAAAAAAAAAAAGATTTCTTCATACAAGAGCTGGGTACAGACCAGAGGCACAGTGGAGGAGGGTTTGGTGGGAAGATTCAACAGAGAAGAGTAGGGAATAGAACAAGCAGGTGGACCAAAACACACTGCTGAAGAGAGCAGTGGGTGAGGCAGGAGAGGTCTGCTGAGACTGTTTTATTTTTCTGTAGTCCACATTTAAGTAGGAATTTGTCTTTCTACCTCTTATTTTGCTCACATTATCCTTTTCAGTTCCATACATCCATACATCTTACTGCAAGTGGCATGATTCATTCTTTATATATATATATATATAAAGACTATACATATATATGTATATATGTATGTATATGTATTGTATCTCTCTATATATCTATAGCTGAGTAGTGAGAGTCAGTGTGTTTATATATCACATCTTCCTAATCCACTATTTATCCTTGGGCACTTCAGGTGTTTCCATAATCTGGCTATAGTAAATCCTGCTGCAATAGACATAGGAGAGAATAGATTCCTTTGAATTAGTGTTTTTGCATTCTTTGGACAAATAGCACAGAGTGGAATTGCTAGATCTATCTTCAATATTTTGTGAACCCTCCATACTGTTTTCCATAGTCTAGATCAGTCTACATTCCTACCCACAGTATATGAGGGTTCCATGAATCTTTTTTTTTAAAGATTTATTTATCTATACATACTAGAGCTGGGGTACAGACCAGAGTTGCAGGAGGTGAGAGGAGCCACCAGAGACAGAGTAGGGAACAGAACAGGCAGATTAACTGAAATACACTGCTGAGGGGAGCAGCAGACCATGCGGGAGAGGTCTGCTGCGCCATGTGGGTCCCCTCCCTGGCTGGGGATCGAACTCGCACTGCTCTGTGGTGGCTGCTTCACAGTGCGGGCACTCAACCCGCTGCACCATCAAGGAGGCCCAGGGTTCCATTGAATCTTAATCCTATCTTGACTAGTCCTGTATCTCTGAAGGTCCGTAGGTTGAAAATAATGTAGAACTATTCAATGTATCTTTGATATTCACAAGGGGGAAATGCAAGAGTTGAGAACTGCCAAAGTTATGAATAACTCTATAGCATATTGGGATAAATTATAACCAGCATATTTAAATTAGCCCTTTGTTTCATTAAGTAGAGTTACTATGCATGTGAAGATAAACAGTGTACTATAAAGTCATGTTTAACTGCAGATGCTCAGCAATCCTGTTATTGAAAAATCTATTATATTTCTCTAAGGCTCTCACCTCCTACCCTCTGAAATGACAATTTCATACTTCAGTTTACTCAATGGTAGATGGTAGCCCCATCTACTGTTTAAACAATGACCTTGTTTTATACATCATTAAAGAAATTGCAAATCATTAAAGGGTTATGTCCATATCCTGCTATCTCCAAATCTTCTCACATGTCTCCACGGTTTCACCCACCTCTCCTGTCCTGCACTCACACATGTGCTCTGGATCACTGCCATTTTCATCATTTGACAGACTCCTGTCAAGAATTTGACAGACTCCTCTTCAAGAATATCCTCTCCTTTATATTCAATTTCTTTCTCTCTGTGATATTTCAATACATAAAGCCCTTTGTTGACACTGTAGCCTCCAGTTACCATTCCTTTATTCTCTATTATGTAAATTCTCTGTAATGTCATCTGAGCATGTTTTCTTTAGTCACATATTCACCCTTTTCTCCCCCCATTTTAAACTCATTCCATTTTTGCTTATTTCCATATACAGAAATTCTTTCTTCCAAGGTCACCAGATACCTCTATCTTTAATATTCCTTAAAGTTCTTACTCTGCTTGATTGTCAGTAACTCTGGTTGAAGTTTACATATCCACTTGGGACCATCTCCATGGTTTCCTCTTGCCTCATTGGATATTCTTTCTCTGTCTCCTTTAGCTACTTCCTCCCAGTAGACCTAAATACAGAATTTTATACACCACAGTATGGAAACCCCTTCTTCTCATCTTCTCCCTAGATAATTTTATTTATTATTAGGGTTTTAAGAACCATCTATTGGTATACTTTGGCAGATTTCAGATTATCAGCTTTGAAGGCATCTTTTCTGATCTTTGCTTAGATATCTCATATACACTTCAAACATTTCATATTTCATCTTCACTTAAATACTTCATGCATACCTTCTTTTTCCTCCCTGCCAACTCTTCCTCATCCAGTCTTTCCCAGCATAGCTGGAGAATCAATCTGGAATCCTGTGAATCCTAGAAACCTGAGAACACCTCAAGTCATGATTAAATCTGAATATCTGCTGAGAGTTTATTGTATATGCTTGGAATCAAATATCAAAAATATTTGAGTAATTTCCAAGCAATGAATTGCAACTATATGTTAAATTGTTTTTTATGGCCATTGTCACTGATGCCCCCACCTCTTTTAATTGTCTAGCGCTGAATATGCTAAAATAAAATGTGTTAAAATAAATTAAAAATCCCATTTTTTACAAACTTCTTTGGTAAAAATAGCCCTTCAAAGCCTATTTGTGAACTCATCCACATAAATCACTCATTAAAGGTATTGTACTGTTAGGATATTTAAGATTGAGAGTAGTAAGATTTCCCTTTTATATTTTTCAGTGACATTTTTATATATACACATGGCACTGTAGGAAACAAGTGTCAAATAAGTGAAACAGAAAAGACCAAAACCAAGCCATTTTTTTTCCATCTTATTTTCACAAAGTCTATTCATTTAAGTACACACTAACTGAGGATAATACAAAGCATTTCAGGGATTTATCAGTGTTGTAATACTCATTCTTCTTTTTTTAAAGATTGATTTATGCATACAAGAACTGGGGTACAGGCCAGAGGTGGTGGGGGTGAGAGGATTCACCAGAGACTAAGTGGGGAACAGAACAGGCAGATAGATTGAAATACACTGCTAAGGGGAACAGTAGGCAAGGAAGGAGAGGTCTATTGTATCATGTGGGTCACTTCCCTGGCCAGGAATAGAACTTGTGCTGCAGCGGCTGCCGATTGCTTCATAGTGCAGTGCTTAACCCCTTGTGCTGCCAGGGAGGCAACAATACTCATTCTTGTTTGAACCTGTATAATATGTTGCTTCTGAATTATTTTGAAGACCTTGACTATCAATTTACACCAAGAAATTTGGGGCATTTTAGCTTTGTGATAACTCAGCAATTATTTTGACATACTACATGAGAGGTCAATTTTGGAGTAATTTTATATTTTAGTAATTTAGAACTTTAATACAACATAATAACTTTGGTTTTAAAATTATCTGCTGATAAAAACATACTCTGTGCACTTCCCTGTTTTATATTAAAAAATAGTTTTGGGGCCTCCCTGGTGGTGTAGTGGGTTAAGCAATGCACTATGAAACAAACTGCAGCCACTGCTGGTCAGGGGGGGTGACCCACATGGCGTAGCAGACCTCTCCTGTCTTACTCCCTGTTCCCCTCAACAGTATGTTTCAGTCGATCTGCCTATTCTGTTCCACACTTGTCTCTAGTGAATCCTCTTACCCCCACACCCTGCACCTCTGCCCTGTACCCCAGTGCTTGTATGCATAAATAAATAAATCTTTAAAAAAATAGTTTCAATACTGTTATCTTGCATACAAAGAATAAAATGCCTGCCTTTTCCATTTGATTTTGAAGAACTTCTGGCAAAAAGTTTTAAATGAAAATTATAGATTTAAAGAATGTGTCACTTCTGTATTCAGTCAATTTAAAATCTAGAATCAGATTCTAGAAATTTTAATGAGCATTTCAGTTTAGTAAACATTTATTGAGTACTTCCTATGTAGCTGGCCCGGAAATGGCTTCACAAGGTCAGCATTAACAGTGTGGTGCTGTGGCCCACCTGCTGACTGGCTTGGCAGGCGTTGCTAATTTTTATGATAATCTTTCACATTGACTTCAGTTGAAGAATTCTTTGTAGTTTGTCTTAATGTAGGTCACTTCTATGCTGGCCATATTATATTTACCATTTCACTTTGAATAGGACCAAGATCTGTGCAGGGTTTGAAATTTTATCCTAGTAGTAATTAATAGATGATCTGTATTGTGGCTACTAGCAAAAGACACCAGACAAGGACTTTCATACTCGGGCACAGCAAGCATTGTATCAGCATATTTTATGTTGATTTCTTGAGACCCAGTCTCCACTAAGCATGTTGAAAGGAACATGTTATTCTTGCACATGTCATTGTGTTAGAACCCTGAGTTAGGAAATCAAAAACTTTTATAGTGGGGGGTAAGCCTGCTTGTCCTTTACTTCAGAGAGAGACATTATTTTATCTTTTAGGCTGTTCTTATACAGAGATCCTTGAAAAGATAGACTGATAGTCTGTAGCTCTTCAAGCTATTGTCTATCTCACATTTTTCTTCAGGAAACAGAAAGGTAATTGAAATTGTTTGTACTTTAATAGATATAGCAATCAGAACTTTCTATATATAACTAGGAACCTATCTAAGTAATTAATTTAAGGTGAAATGACCAAAGATAATGATCTTTAGGTTTCAGTTGCTAAACTGACCCAGGTACCTTTTTGTATATTTTGTATTAAGGAAATGAATCACCATAACATTTTAAGAGTTTAAAATATTCTTTTGGACCAGTGCTTCTACTAACTACAAATTTTAATCTTTCTTTCTTTAGTTAGTTATGAAATGAATGTCTTACTTTTTTTTTATTGTAAATGTTTTCCAGTATACACAAAGGTAGAGAAACTTGTACACATCATCTAATTTAACCAATGATCCATTCATAGCCAATCTTATTTCTCTCTTCCTCACTCCACACTTTTGCTGGATTATTTTTAAGAAATTGAAACTGAGACTAAATGGTTAAATTTGGCTCAGACCCTAAAGTAAAAGAAAGAAAGAAAAAAAAAAAAACCTTTTTACTGAGACTTGCATTTATAAATACAGCAGGGACTGGAAGTTTAACAACCTTGAGCTGAGCTCTAAGACTTCTGAGGACAAGTGAGCATGCAGAGGAAAAAGGGGTTACCCAGAGATGGAGGGGCCGAACAGCAGAAACTCTAAACCCTTCCTTATCTGGAGAAAACTTTCTTCATAATTCACATAGGAAGTGCCTTGGGCCTAAGTGATGAACTTTAACCAACCCCACACTTTTCTGCCCCTAAATTGTTTTTCAATCAATAACATTTAACTCTTGTTCTCAATTATGGCCCCCCCAAACCTTATATAATCTATTTCCTTTCTTAAAGAGGTAGATTTGAATTTATGTCCTACTATCTTGACAACTGATTAACAAAACTAAGTTTTCAAATACTTGCTATCATAATCTGATCTATGCACAAAGAATAGAAGACCCCATTACTCAGTAACAAAATAACAGATATCGGATCATTTTTTGGGCGGTTGTCTTATTTTGCTTCATTTTGTCTATTACATTTGGATAAGTTTATTCTAATATCTGTGCTCAATTATAAATCTCTCTGCATAGATTGAATGAGTGTTGTTTGAGGGCTTGACATGTATGTGTATTGAGCTATATTTTTGTGTTTTTTTTTAATTATTTTTTTAAGATTTATTTATTTATGCATACAAGAACTAGGGTACAAGCCAGAGTTGTCAGGGGTGAGAGGATCCACCAGAGACAGAGTGGGAACAGAACAGGCAGATTAACTGAAATACACTGCTGAGGGGAGCAGCGGGGAGTAGTGGGCAAGGCAGGAGAGGTCTGCTGCTCCATGTAGATCACCTCCCTGGTCGGCAGCAGGGATCGAACTCGTGCTGCAGTGGCTGTGGTTTGCTTCATAGTGCATTGCTTAACCCACTGCAACCCAGGAAGGGCCCTATATTCTTGTTTTTATATTGGAAAGTCCCAATATGACTACATTTGAGCACTGAAGAAGGAAATCTGAAGCTTGAATTATTCCTTTTGATAAAGACAAATTCTATTTTTTTGGTTAATTTCCTGTTTAAGTGAGAAAAGATGTTCTTAAATTCTTGTATTTTCACTGATGAACTGCATGGCCATGAAATTCCCTTAGACTTGCTAGGACGACTTGTACATTCTCAAATTCCTATAACTTAACTAATCATTTTATCCAAGTCATGAATCATTCCTTTTGTTTTCCTTTGAACCTTTCCTAGTTTATCTATAGCTTTAGAAATGAGTTGCCAGAAGGTGAAAGTAGAGCTCAAGATCCAAAATAGAAGTGGCCTCAAACTCTATAGAGACCTACACCTGCATATTATATAGAAAGAAAGTGGATGCTAGTAGAACTTTCCATTTGGCAGAACACCTAACTAATTCCTCATAAATACAAAGGTGGTTTTCCTTTTAAGTTGGCAGCATTCTCCTAGGGGATGACTTGTATTTTCCGGGTTAGGTGCTTCTTCTTAACATAGATAATCTGACATTTGTGCCTATCACCTCTTAATGATTAAGAAACCTGAGAGTGGATAGGGTAGGGCAGAGGGAAGCAATCTTCCTTTAGAATCTGCCTGTTGATTGTATCAGTCACCATAAACTAAACAAATCTACACTGTAGGATACATTACTCACAGATTGCAATGCTAAATAAGAAGAAAGAATCAAGGAAGTCTGAGAAATGAGTGTTATGGCACAGGGCTAGAATTGCAGAGTATCAAGTTGTGACAACAGTGCCTAACTTAGGAAATTGTATAAATTTTAGGGAGATAAGAAAGTCATTTCTGTTGCAAGCTTGCAGAAAGGCATTGGCATGTAGGCATCACAAGATCAAGACCAGAAGAATTTTGGTAAATTTGTTTTATTATAAGTAGTTTTAATTCTGTGTTTTCCAATCGATTTTATAAACAGTTCCTTTTGGATGCTGCAAAACTTTTTTTTTGTGAAGTAAGCCAAGAATTTTTAATGGTATCCTTTTGGTCAGTGAAAAATAGTTTTTGTCTGTTTGTTTATGACATATTTCCATGCATACTACTATAGAATTCTTAGGGTGAAAATTCAATATAAGATTATTTCATGTTTATAATGTATTGTCACTTTTGAATACTTTTAAATTACCCTTTTCATACCAATTTACTTAGGAATGTTAAGAATATGATTATGCTGGTTCATAGTTATGTCTCTAGTAATAGGCAATCCACGGCATAGTTGTTGTGCATGTGGGTACCCCGTGCTAATCATATTTAATTTTTTCTTAGCTGTCCACACAAAACATTTTGGAGATGAACATTTTTTTATAAAAATGAGTGACTACAAGTTTACAATTTTATATGCGATAATTTTATCTTTTATTCCCTTTCACAGGCAAACACCACAAGATCTTTAAATAGAATATTAAAAGATTTCTTTTTGGAGAGCCAGCAGTGTTTCTCCAATCGCTTCTAATAATACTAAGTAAGAAAGAACAGTGTACTGAATCACAGTCTTGCACTGTTATACAATTGCTTAAGGTCAGTTATATAAGGAAATAGACAAAGCGAAAGCAAACTTTATCGCATTTGTGGGGGGAAAAATAAAACCAAGGTACATAGAATGGAAATGGCAATTGGTTAAGAACTGGCTGCTTTCAGGATCTCATTCATCACTTATCAGTCTTTCAGGTTGCTCACTGAAGTAAGCTTTTTAAAGTTACTTTTTACTTACAGTTGCAGAGAAAACGAGAGGGAAAAATAATTTCCAGTAATTAAATGCAATCTTCCTAATTTCTTACGACCTTTACTAGATATCAAGACCTTGAAAAAAATCTAACTTTTAAGAGTTAGAAGTGTGAAGTCCAGCTGTGGAAGGATCAGCCTTGACAGTTGCATCTCTGCCAACATTTCACAGGGAGTGAGCTGGTAGGCTAAGGTGGAGCCATCAATGAATTTGGAGTTAAGTATGGACTTGAGTTCTAGTCTGCCCTTTCTAATCTTATGGTGTTGGACAAATCATTTAACCTGTCTGAGCCTTATAAATTGTGGACAGTGTTACCTGCCCATATATATGATTGCTTAGAAAGTAAACTGGGCTAATACATGTTAGTGTTTTATAAAGTAAAAAGTGTCATACAAACATCAAACATTATAGTTCTCTAGTTTCATTCTGATGAGGCACATAAATAATATCATCCTGAGAGGAAAAGAGCTGGAACAGCCAAAGGTATTGACATAATCTTTATTAAGTCCTGTCCTTGAACACGATCCTCTCTATTGCTGAAGGAATTAAGGGATACACTTATAGGGGCATATCTTTTCAATAACTTGTATATGATTTTAAAAGATCACAGCAATTTATTGACTGTTTTAGCTCTCCAACAACCTGAAATAAAGAGCTTTCACACATTGTCCCCTAAGCACCAAATATAGACCATATAGGTATTTATATTTCTTCAAATTGTTAAGAATATTCATTTGCATATGCAATTCAAATTGCATCAGCAACATATGCTTGATGGATTGTTTGGGGTAGTATTTAATCTTATGTTGATTGTATTAGTCACTAATTTTATTTAGAATTCAAAAGAGTATTAGGAGAGGTAATCAAGGGATTCATAGCATCTATAATTCTTTATCCATCCCTCTTTTCTTCAGAATTATATGGCTCAGGTGTAGGGACTAAAAGCAAGGCCATTCTATGTAGTTCACTTGTATCTTCAAAGGGGTAAGGGGAAGCTTAAGAGGCTTAGATGGCATCTTGAGTTACTGTACTGATTAATGAGCCCCTGGACTCATCTTAAAACTATCTGGCAAACCTAAAATGTGGAGTTGAGATAATTAGTGGCATGGTACAGACAAGATTCTCCACATAGTAATGACCAGCTAAGTATTCATGTAGGAAACATTTGGCCTGAATTATACTGACAGTTACAACAGTCCCCTATTTGACTTTGCATGTATAAACAAACACTAAGTCTAATCTTGACATTAGATCCAAGTTGCCTAGCATACAGCTATTTATGTTCTTTAAGGAACAGGACTAACAGCCCATTAAGTCTTTGGGGGTTCACAGGATGGAACCACTTGTGATTTGATTTACTTTCATCCTTAACTTTCCACACAAAACAAAACTAGAAAGAGCAAACAGGAGACTGACTTTTGATCTCAGTCTGTGTTCTAATTTTAGTTACAAATCTGCACCACTGTTTTCACATTAGTGAGTTAAACCATTTTTGCCTTTGCCAGGTCAAAATATTAATAATAGTACTTCCTGGAGTGTCACATAAGTAATTTAATGAACACAAATTAATACAGTCAGAAGGATCATTGCTATGTCTCTGGTTCCACCAAGATCTGGATTTCCCAATAAAGTGCTCATGATTAGATTGTGATTAAATGAATATGTTTCATTGAACAATACTGATCTCAACAAATTGGAGGCAGAGTATACAATTCCACTTACATTTGTTAAGAAACACCTATGCATTTGTTAAGAAACACCTATGCATGAGTGGCATGAGTCATAGTTCTATGTCTTCTAGGGAAGCATCCTCCATTATTTCTGTTAAAAAAAAAAGACAACAAAAACACACTGTGCCTCAAAGAGAACTCAAGGAGATTTGGAGGAATGGACATTAGTACTTGGTGCCAAACTCTCTTCATGGCCCCCCTTTTAGCACAATTTGTGCTGTTTTTTTTTTTCTTATAGCTTAAAGTCACTTCACTGATATAAAATGATTTCAAATGCTTTCAAAATAATGCTTTCTCCTCCTCCTGTCCCCTAAACACTTGTTTAATCTGATTTTAGGTAGATTTTAATAGGAGAGCTAATTAATTAACTCTATTCCATTTGGCCCATATTTATCTTCCTTTGTCCTCAGATGGTGGAAGGTGCTGGGGAATGAACACAGTGAGGAGACCCCAGTGAGGGATGTCAGAGCCTCAAGTGTAAGGATCCACCAGCATAGTAGGAGTCAGCCCTGGCAGAGAGAAAGAAGGCATGAGGGTTGCCACGAGTTTCCCAGTAGCTCATGGTGCCTTTGGGAGGGAGGTTTTAACAGCTGTACTTTTGTGTACTGGGAAAAATCTGTACAGAGAGTTTGAATAAGATAACAGATCTTAATGGCAGAGCAGAGAAAGGAGTGACTTGTTTTGTGTGGGGATTAGGTAAAGTTTAAAGAAGTGGCATTTGACATTTACCTAGAATCAGAATGAGAAGTTTGGAAGAAGTGGCTGTAACACAGGAAGGGTTCAACTTTAAAAGATATAAAAGGGTTGCTTCCCTCTTAAAGGCGTGCTCAGATATGCCACATTAAATAAATAATGAAACTCACCACCTGGGAAGTGGTGTTCACATCAAGTAATCCTGAATCAGTTTCCTTTGAGATTTTCTGTGTTAGAGTTTTGAGCTCTTTCCTGTGCTACCAGTTGTAGCAAGAGAGTGAACATAGACCTGACTCCTCTGAGCCCAAGGAAATAAGCTGCAACTTGCCAAAGTTGATTGAATTTCAACAGAGGATGAATAAAATGCAGGCAGGTTAAGAGTATGGTTGATTACCAAGTGCTGGCTTTCCAAACCTATAATAGAATCTTTATTGGTAAGACCCCCCCCCCATCTTAACCAGCACTCCTATCTTTCAATTTCTGTGAAATTTTTGTGATCATTTATATATGAGGAATGGAATGCTTAATAAAATGGAATGGAATAAAAAAGAATGGAATGCTACAGAATAAAATGCAAATGTTTTCAACTTTGACATTATAAACTATGGAGATTTGAAAAAAGGAGAAAGGGGCCTCCCTGGTGGCGCAGTGGGTTAAGCAACGCACTATGAAGCAAACAGCAGCCACCGCAGCACGAGTTCGATCCCTGCTGCCGGCCAGGGAG
>JAGFMF010011380.1:12249204-12270067 GCA_019455555.1 Galemys pyrenaicus | reverse complement strand
TCTGTGGTGAATCCTCTCACCCCCCCACACCTCTGGCCTGTACCCCAGTGCTTGTATGCATAAATAAATAAATCTTTAAAAAAAAAAAAAAGGAGAAAGGCAGTAATGGACGAGGACAGTATGTGAACAGATTTGATAGGGAAAAATGGAAATTTTTATTAAAAGTTAAAGTGATATAATGATATTGAGTGTTAGGAAGTGAAGAGTTTTAAAAGTATAGCTATAAGGGTAACTGATAATCTTTTAGTGGCTAAATCAACAGATATGAGGCAAGTGGTATTTAGAGTATGATTTTAAAAACAAAGAGATCATCTAAAACCAGAAATATTTAAGTTATTCCTTCTGAAAATGAGTTTTAAGGATGGAGAATGTTGTGATGGGAGACTATTTTAAACATTTACCTACTATTTAATTTTTTAACCACACTTTGTTAATTTTTTTTAAAGATTTTATTTATTCATACAGGCCAGAGATGGTGAGGTGAGAGGGTTCATCAAAAAAAGGGGGGAGCAGAACAGGTGGATCTACTGAAGTACACTGCTGAGGGGGAGCAGCGGGCAAGGTAGGAGAGGTCTGCTGGGCACATGGGTCCCCTCCCTGGCCAGGGATCAAACTCACGTTGTACTTTATTATTTAAAAAAAAAACAGAGACTTACATTTGTACATCCTCTTCATGTTTTATTTGGCTGCTATATTCTGGGTCTTTCTGAAACCACTGCCCTGGGACAGTCTCCAAATCCTCTGGATATAGATCTCTTTGGAGCTCAGTGTTGAGTCTGTCAATGAGTTTAGTCCTTTCTTTTCCCCACAGTTGCCTGGCATTCAATAAACAAAGGCTCTACCAGGTACAGAATTCACCTTTGATAGAAAGCAGCAGGATAGTTATAAAATAATAAAAAGCAACAGAAAATTTCAGAACTAACATTTCTTGCCACACTTTTCTGTTTCAAATCAAAAACCTCATCCTCACAATCACCTTAAGTGTTTGGGTTTTTTTTGAATGCTGACAGACTGCCCCTGTCACCAACGTGTCTTTTCTTGAAATCTCTTTTTTTTAATGCTAAATTGTCTTCAGGTTTTGAACTACTTTGTCATATATCTTTAAATTCTTTGTAATAATCTAGAACTTTGTTCTCCTTTGGACAAGTTTCTGTTTCTCATGTAACCTAATGGCTGACTCCCAGGATAGAGCAGAATGCCCCCAGTTACACAGAGGACAGTCCTACCACGTGGATTCAGATATTAGAATAAAGAATAATATTCTTGGGGTCTCCTTGGTGGCTCAAGTGGTTGAGCACCATGGGGCTTCTGCAGCTGCTGCAGCACAAGTTCTATCCCTGCTCAGTGAGGGGACTCACATGGCGTAGCGGATTTCTCCTGCCTTGCCCACTGCTCCCCTCAGCAGTGTATTTCCATTGATCTGCCTGTTCTGTTCCCCACTCTGTCTCTGGTGCATCCTCTCTTGCCCATACCCCATATCTTGTATGCACTAATAAATAAATTCTTAAAAAAAATATTCTCAAGAGAAGCAATGGGGGATAGAATTGTGTAAAATGATACCATTTTTAAATCCCTGCCTTGGATTGCTTCCTTGGCTAATTATACTTACCTCTTTATTCAGGTTCCTAAACTTCAGTTCACCCATAATAAATAGTAGCCCACTTGGGGCCTTATTGCTTGGCTGGGAATGGGGAGGCCAGTTCTAAGACACAGGTGAGACCCGAGCTAAGGCATTATGAATTATGAGGGAAAATGGGATTCACTCTGACCAGATAAAAGGAGACTGGGGATGATTCCTGACTGTTGGTAGGCTAGTAAATCTTCAATACTTACAAGGATGGCAAGAGAACCAGATGGCAGGATGGTGAAACAAACTGAGGATATGCCTGCAGGAGGTGATGCTGGCTGGGGGCAACACATAGCCTTTACATGAGGGGTATTTACACTAGCTTTGCTGTTACTTCTGAGGAATAAATATGGCAAACCCATATTAGTTTTTAGATTCTTTGAGAACTGTTAGATGATATTACTTTGTAGAAATGAGGGTCTATGTAAATAACTACCTTTTTCACACCTCCTTTTCCTCACTTTTTAAAAACTGAATATTCCTAGACTTAAGAGCAGGGGGAACAGGGGACGCTGATTGATTTTGGAGGGAAAGAAATGGCTTATTTTAAGTGACCATTAAAGCTAGGATTTAAATAATGTGTTTTTAAATTGCAGGGTTGAAGCTATGCACTAACATATAAAGAGAATGATAGCAGTAATTTTCACAGATGTCATGTGAATGAACCAAAGAAATCAACATAGCATAAAAATTCAGTGACCCGAATATATTGCTTGTATTCAAATTTGAAAACAACACAAACGTCTGTACCATGGCAGGATGACTAAGAATTTCTTTATCCTAAATGATAGACTAGTCACTTAAATTCTTAGTTCTACACTATATATGAGCATTTTGTTCAAAGAGATGGCAGATGCACTGTTAATCTTTTTGCTAACTTCCTGGCTTAATGTTCATTTTCTTTGGCAGCAGAAACCTTCCTATGGGTGCTTTGTAAATATCTACTGTCCATAAAAAGCTTTAGAAGAATTTATTCTTGGGCCTCCCTGGTGACCTAAGGGTTAAGTCTCAGCACTATCACCCCGTGATAACCCAGTGAGGAGGCCTGAGTTTTATCCTAGTCAGGGAATCAACCCACATATGGTGCAGCAGACCTCTCCTGTCTTTGCCAGCTGCTCCCCTTAGCAGTGTATTTCAATAAATCCATCTGCTCTGTTCCCCATTGTGTCTCTGGTGAATCTTCTCACCCCCCTTTGCTTCTGGCCTATATCCCAGTTCTTGTATGCAGAAATAAGTAAAATATTAATAAAAAAGGACTTTTTCTTATTGTAGAGGAATTTATATAACATGCTGGAAAATTACATCAAGGCAACACAAACCATGCAGTCACACACACACACACACGAACATATTTGGTTCAAGTAGCAGAGAGAGTAAAGGGGAGGGTCCATTATAAAGATCCCCTAGTATCTCCTAGAAATCAGAGATAGAACCACCAGATTTCAGGCCAGTCTTCCTCTGAAATCAGTTCATTAATCAGCGAAAAGGATGCTGCTAGTCACAGGCAGGCAGGTAATGATGTGAGTGACTCAGAGGCAGTTGCTGGAGTTACTAGGAAACATGAACTGTGACGAACAAATAAACCGCAAATGTGAGACTCTTGGGTTTGAGTCCCTTCTGAATCTTCCTACATGAAGAACGTTAAAAAAATAAAAAGAAAACCCTATACTTTTTCATTTCCCCAAATGAATTTATTTTTTCTGCTGAAGAACATTTTGCTTAAAATAAAATGTCATTACCTACATAAGGATTCCTATAGCAAAGACTGTCAGATCCAGAAGTGCAGTGATTTCGTGATGATTTTTTTTTTTTTTTTTTTTAGCAGTGTGACCTATTGTAGTAGGAGTCTCTTCACACATTTTAATGAAAACGCTTTTCAAATCTGCGTGGCCCAAAAATAAAGCAAGGAGTTGTATAGTTCAGTGGCAAATTCTGATTGTCTAAAAAAGGCAAAATGGTTAACTCAGAATCTTTAACAGAAATAATAAATGACTTTTACAGCTAAATTATTTGATAACTTTACCTTGACGATTCGGAGCAAATGTGTATCTTACAGAAACAATTTCTACTGTTTAGCAAAAGGGCTGCTTCCTGGGTTACACAGGACTCCTGCCTTCCAATGGAAAATTGCATGTCTCCATAGAAGTGCCTTAGTGCCTTTTTGAAGTTCTCCATTCTCAAAATTGTTTCTTCAGAATTTCTTAAGGAGGTTCATGATTTTCCTTATGAATGAGAAGAATTTGGGAATTTACATGTCAGTTATCTATTCAGCAAATTTTTTTTTTTTTTACAGTTTATTTGTTCCAGGCACAGTTCTAGATATTTGGAATATGTTAGTAAATAAAACAAAAACATTTCTTTTACAGAACTTACGTTCTAGTGAGTGAACACAAATGTAAACAATAAACAAAATAAAGGCTATGTTATATACTAGACGGTGGTAAACACTGTGAAGGGAAAAAAAATGCAGCAAGGTAAAGATTGGAGAATTTGTGAGGGGGAATTTAATTTTCAATTTGAACTGGAGTCCTTTGCATGGAGCTCACTGAGCAAGTGACTTTTGAACACAGTTCTAGAGACAAAGCTAGCCATCCTGAGGGAAGGGGCTTCACAGGCACAGATGCCATCGAGTACAGAGACCCAAGCAAGGTGTCCTGCCTAGGGCAAGCAAGGGCAGTGACACAACCAATATGGTGGGAGCAGAGTCTATCAGCAGAGACGGGTAGGGAAGGCTCAAAGCAGGGGGCTTGAGATTAGTTCCTATGGACCATGTAGAATGTTATGGGTTGAATTATGTTCCCCAAGTTTATATTTTAAAACCTAGCCTCACCCCCATGTACCTCAGAATGTGAACTTATTTGGATATAGGGTCATTTAGAATGTAAAAATTAAAATGGATTTATACTGGAGTTAAGTCCCCCCCACCCCCAATCTCATCCAAATGAATGGTAGTCTTATTAAAAAGGAACTTTTAGAGATAGACTCAATGTGAAATTCCATGTGCAAATAATCAGACTGGTATAATATTTGTAAAACTCAAACAACCCTCAGGATTGCCAGCAAAACCACTAGGCACTAGGGGAGAGGTGTGGAAACTATTCTCCTTCACAGCAAACCCCTGCTACAAACTTGCTCCTGGACTCATACCCTCCAGCACTGTGAGAACTTGACTTTCTAAATATCTAACCAAAGAATACAAAATCAAAGGAAAATATGCATTCTTATGTTCATTGTGGCACTATTTATAAAAGGCAAGCTATGAAAATAACTTATGTGCCCTAAATATAGATGAATGGATTAGCAAGCTGAGAGATGTGTGTGTACAGACACACACACACACACACACAATGGAATACTACTCAGCTATAAAAATTATTAACTCTAGACTTTGCAACAATATGGATGGAGCTGAATTTGATATGCTAAGGGAAGTCAGTCAGGAGGAGAAAGACAAATATCACTTGGTATCACTTATATCTATCAGCACACTGTAGTGTTTCTGATGGCAGTCCCTGCAAACAAACATGTGGGCACCGAAAGAACTCTGGTTTTTTTACTCTGTGATGGAAGGCATTGTAGAATGAATTTTTTTAACCTGTATTTTACTTTTTTAAAATTCTTTTTTTTTAAAGATTTATTTATGCATACAAGAGCTGGGGTACAAGCCAGAGGCAGGGGTGGTGAGAGGATTCCCCAGAGACAGATCGGGGAGCAGAACAGGCAGACTGACTGAAATACACTGCTGAGGGGAGCAGCAGGTCATGCAGGAGAGGTCTGCTGCACCCCTTCCCTGGCCGGGGATCGAACTTGCACTGCTCTGCAACAGATGCTTCACAGTGAGGTGCTCAACCCACTGCACCACCAGGGAGGCCCCTGTAGAATGAAATTTTAAGCTAAGGTAAGACATGGTCTGATTTATATTTTAGAAAGATAATTCTGGATACCTTGTGAAGACTGTCAAGAAACAAAAGGTTAATATTGAATTCATGTATACAAGTCAGAGATGATGATTCAGACCAGTGGACGCATGAGAAGTGGTTGGTTTTTTAGATAGTGTGTGTGTGTTTGTGTGTGTTTATTTTGTATACGCACACATATCCTATTTAAGTATGGAGATGACAATTTTATTTGGTTATTTTTCTGTTCTAATTCTACTTATTTAGTATTGTTTGATTGAGGTAACATTGGTTTACAACACTATGTATAATTTAGATCTATAGGCTTACATTTATTCAGGTATGGTTACCAAATCACATACCAACAAAACCACCCAAATCTCTATGACTACAGTACACTGGGTGAGCACTACCAGTAAACTGGATTTAAGTCTGTGGACTTCAAATACTGGTAGTTTGAGATCCCATTCACTGAAGGTTGTTCTTGGAGTCGGTTTTGTTTGGTTTGGGCAGGAGGAGTTCAGGAGTTATTTTGGAGGTTTTTAATAGATAATCAAGGACATCAGTAGTAAGTAATAGCAGAAAATGTGTCTGCATTCTCTTAATGCCTGTGATAAATGCTAGTGGAGATAATTTCATTAAAAGGTAGAAAAGTGAAACATGAAAACCTAAAGCTGACTGTTAGAAACAGACATTTATGGGGTTAGATGGAGATCACAATAGAAATTAGATACACACAAAGATGCTATAACTCTGCAAGATTGGTTTTAATTAGAAATTTCACAGAAACACTTCTGTTCTCGAGGCCTATCTGCTCTTTTACATAACATGCATTATTTATGCTGAATGTGTATTGAAATGGGTTGCAGGAGTGAAGTGAGAGGAGTTAGTCATGAGGAGTGTGACTGTAATACTCTTTGTTTATTGTGCTAGGTAACTTCTGGTGTGTTAACCTTTTCAGCTTTCTATATATTCAGTGTTGTTGAATGGCTTACATTTCTACTCAGCTGCAATTAATGATGCTGCCTCTCCGTTTTTAATGCACCCTCTCTCCTGAAAGATCAATATCCATGACCATTAGCTTCCAAGTTATTTCCATGAGACATTCTGTGTCCATTAGCATGCAAATGAAAAGGAGTGATCTCTAGCCTTAATTTAAAAATCAAGGAGTTTTAAAAATGTCTGTTTTGATTTTTTTAAAACAGTACCATTCAAGACAAACTCCAAGTGTCACTTTTACTGAGTATTTTAGAGGTGCTTCCTGTGGGTGATGGTGAAGAAGGCAGCTGCTGGGAGATAGAGGGAGACTGGGGTCCTCAGGGGCCCTCAAAGTGGAAAACAACCAGCTGGGGCGGAGGCTGCAGGGCTTGGGTAGGTGGGAAAGCTGTTAGGGGAAGGAGGTGTGAGGAACAAGTGAGTTGTTAGAAAATGTTCTAGAAGGCAGGAGAAGGGAACAAAGAAATGGCAAACAAAGACTGAAGGCGAGCATTTTGCTAGTGAATGGTCATGTACCATAATATGCTTGAGATTTAGTTTGGTTTATTGACCTAAAAATGCCATAATGAAGATGATTTCATGATGAAGATAAATGCAGCAAACATTTTTTAGTGCCTCTTGGGTGCATAGTTCCAAGAATTAGGACCTGCCATCTTTGGGACCACCATTTAGCTAACTATGGTAGCTTTGTATCTTTTACCCTCAGAAAGTTGTTCGCAGGTTTAATTAAATAAGTACTCTGTGTTGAGAATACCCATTTTGATCTCTAAAGCTTGACTCACCCTGTTCAACTGTGGACTGATGACCTTTATCCCTCACATATCTGGCTGCATCATCACTGAAAGTTACCAAATTTCCTCTTTTTTGAATTTCTATAGGGATCACCTTCCTCACAGGAAGTGGGTTAGAAATCAGAACTGAATGACTCAGAATGTAACAACAGTAAAAATCGGTCAAGGCCAAGCTAAGGAAGTAGCTGTTGTCCTGGTCAGGGAAGGCAGGAGACCTGCGATCAAATTTACTTTAAAACCAAAAATGAAAATATGAGTCAGAACTTATTGAAGAGTGTGTTGGTGGTTCTGCCTTGTGAGTATGATAGTAGCTGATACCCTATAGTGCCAACTGCCAGGCGTTACGTGTCCATTTGCTTGATCCCTACACAAATCCTATAGATTAGATGATAATAGACATCCTTTTCTCCCTCTTTCCCTCCCTCTTTCTTTTCTTTTTCTCACATTGTTGTTCATTTTTGGACTGAACTAATTTCTCCCCTCAGGTGTAGTCCCATAGTTCTCCCACCACCACAGTACCCGTGAAATATCACCACAGTCCCTTGTGTTCTTCCCTCCCTCAGTTTTACCGCTCTCCCTCCCACTCGATAATAGTATTCTTCATATATGGGGATATTGAGGCACAGAGGACTTAAGAAACTCACCCAGGTTCACTCAGTCAGTGTTGAATTTATAATATGAACTGAAGAAAGCTGGTCTCTGGACTGATAACTTGACTTTACTGCTACCACCTACAGCCTAGTGTTTGCTCAGTGTATGTATTATTTTTTCTTGCTTTCCTATTAGGTTATCACTCTTCAAGGACAAGAGAAAGACATAATGGTGTCAGAAGCCACAGGGCACTTGTGCACAGTCCACCTTGTCACATCTGCATGGCTAATTGATGTACCCTTTGGTGTTGTCATAAGACTACATTGAGGGATGGGCCCACTGTGAGGGAAGGACCCTTCTTTCACTGAAAGAACAATGTAGGGCTTATATAGGAAAGTTTTACAAACAACAGTATCATGTTCCTGCAGCGAACAACAAGCTTTGCAGTACTTATAAAGTGTCTACTTAGTTCTGAATGTAGCTTCAGGATTGATTGTGGCCTTTTTATGATGGAAGATGTAGCGTCATAGGTCAAATATCACATGCAACTTTAAGAATATGAGCTAATGGTGATACTCATAGCAATGAATAGATTGAGAATTTCTGCTTTTGTTTAAATTTCACCTCTATTTAAATCTTCAATCAAATTTTCAAAAAATGCAAATGTGTAGAAGTGAAAGACTTTTAAGGACTTAATTCCTTGGTAGAGGAGTTTAGAGGAGGCTAGTAAGACAGAGATATGCTAAAAATTTTGATCAATGGACAGTTTGAGTAAATGGTTATAATTTGTTGCTGATAGTGTCAGTGGAGCCACAAGCAAGTGGCTCACGAGGACATAGACATAACTATATGAGCATTAATAAGCATACCGCCTACATGATCTTTGCTCTACTATTGAAGTTTTTACAAAATATAACAGTTTTTGGTGATTTCTATTTTATGAGAACCCAAGGTGCTCTGATCATGAAAATCTTATTTTGATAGCTACAAAGATTGTCTATTCTCACAGCAATATCAAATGTAATTCTGAGGGCAATGGGGAGAATATTGGAACCATTTTAGCCAAAGGGAAATAGGATTCCAGTGTGAAAAAATACTAAATTTCATTCCACCTGGTCAAATCAAGGAGAGTTCTAGGACCAAGCACTAAGTGTCCTGCCAACCTCCTGGATTCTATGTTCGTAGAGGGGCATTGGATGGTAGATATACATAGCAGAGGGCCTTGTCCTCTCGGAAATGAGATTCCTTCAAGTCTAACTATGCACAGAGGTCAGAATAAAGAATCACTGCACATCTCACTGATTTTCATCACCCTCCTCTAATGTCACCATTATCTAAAGTTCTGTACCACTTCGTGTAAGAATCAGAGAAGGAAATGTATGTGAGTGGTGCACACACGTGTACTGAGAAACCCTCAATTCTTATACTGTAGTCTCAGAGCTCCTTCCTACTCATCCAGATTCTATAATCATAACAGAACCCACACATGACTGGGGCGTCAAAAATTAAGGCAGTTTGTCTCCTTAGAAGTACTTGTCTGAGTATTTCATAATCTACCAGTTGGAAAAATAAATTCCAGGCATTGTCAAATAGTCCCAACCTTTTACATACCTATTATATCATAAGTCCTCTCCTCATTTTACTCCAAATATTTAAAATATCAGTTTAAAATGTTTTATATAACACATATTGGAAGATGTCATCTTTAAAATATTTTCCCTTTTTTGACAGTCTTATTTAGATGTAATAAACCCAATAAACTGCACATTAAAGATAAAATGTTTTGACGGATTGATACAAATGATTACCATTATGAAGATAACATGTAAATACATCACCCTCCCAGATACCCAAATACCCCTCCCAACCCTCCCCTTAACCCAGTACATCAACTGATCTGCTGTCTATCATTATAGAGTATTTTTTTTTTTTTGAGGCTGTTGAATCTGGCTTAACTCAGACATTCTAGTATCTATGGTTTCATTTGAATTTCTATAATGACTAAACATAATTGAGCATTTTTTGACACTATTATGTCTTATTGGGTGACTATGCAAATCATATGTCCAGGTTCCACTGGATTATTTATTATTACTGAGTTTTGAGCATTCGTATTTACATTATAGATGCAAATCCCTTTACAGACATGTGATATGCAATTATTTTCTTTTAGTAGTTTATCTTTTCATTCCTTAAACAGTCTGCAAAGAATCAGAAGTTCTTAATTCTGATGAAATCCAGTTTGTCTATTTTTAAATGCATTGATTATGATTTTGGTGCTGCCTCTAAAATATCTTTGTCTAGTCAAGGCAAAAAACTTTCTCCTGTGTTCTAAAGTTTTATAATTTCAGATATTTAGCTTATGTTCCATAGTATGTTAATTTTAGTATATAGTACAAGATAGGGATTGAATTTCTTGTTTTCCTTTTTAGTCTTAAACCTGGAGGTAGTTGCTAGTCTTAAGTCACAAGAGAAAACAGCATACTCCTTCCTGAACTGCCTTTTGATGTAGTACTGGTAAGCAAGTACAGGACTAAAACAGTAGCTAATTCCTCTTGGGGAAAGTGGCAAATCTTTGATTGTCACTGAGATGGAGATGCTTGACAAATTTTAAAGTCTTTTGTCTTCCAGTATAATTTATCTTGATTATTTTAATAATAACCCAAATTTTGTTTCAATATTCAAGTTTTAAAAGCCTAAAACACTAATGAGACAAATAAGGATTAGGGAGCTAAAGAAGCTAAAGGACCAAAACAAATCTTAAAATTTTGCTTACCTGTCCCTCAGGCATCCTACAATAAAGCTTTTAAATCTTAATTTTTGTTATTGTAAAATATATAATGTTAAATAATATTAAAGACAATACACTTTAATTTCTAGATCTGTGATAATTGTAAACCATTAACATGTACATAATTTTAAATAAGTTCCTGACTGCTAATAAGAGAAGGAAAAATGACCCAAAACGTGCAAAATAAAAATATAGCTGTTTGTGTAAGATATGGGAACCAAGTTTCTAGAATGTGATCAGTGGCATAAATCAAACTTACCCTATGAATACTTTGAAATTAAGGTAGGGTTTGTTTGTTGTTGTTGTTTTATATTGAAAGTTTCTTTGGGCTAATTATGACTACTTTGAATTCTCCCTCAAGATTATACCATAGTCAATACACCATACTCAATATCTTTCCCAATGGTTGTCTTCCTATATTGGAAATTTCCAACAATTTAAAGTGGGAGAGATAGAATATTTAAAATATAAAACTTTCTTGTGTGATACCATTGTAAATCTTGATACCTACTGGGAAGGAGCTGAGTGGTGCAGTTTCTGAATGTACTTCTTGGGTTTGTGTTTGCATTCATTTAAATACCTTTCAGAGAAAGAAGTAAAATATTGTAACCACTATCTGCTATACCTAAATTACCAACACAATTGACTGCATTGTTATGCAAACCCCATATATAAAACAGGTAAAGCTATAGCCAGCTGGTAAAGACTAGGTTCCTTGACTCCTCCCTAAACGTGTTTTCTGAGACATATGCAAAGGACCCCTAGTTCCTGAGCAGAGACTAGAAAGTACCAGCCTGCAGGCTAATTTTAAGTGCCTTCACCCAGTATTCAGGGGTCATCACCATCTGTAATTCCATCCTCCTGCCATTCTCTCCCACTTCTCCCATCCTTGAAAGCTGCTCCACTTTATTTTCTGACTAAACTGAATTCAAATTAACTTGCCCTTTCTCATGACTTTCTCCTTTTTTAAGAATGTAGATTAAAGCAAGGTCATAAACAGGTAACTTTCAAACCAATACCCTCTCTAAAGACCATCAAGGAATTGACTTTAAAATCACAGAGAAGTTTTTGACTAATTCCTACCATAGAGACTTAAAATGTTATCTAACTTTTCTACTACTAATCCCCCAGACTTCTGAGACTAATTTTAGACTTGAAAACTAGTCTGCATATAACCTTGGAGATAGGAAATACAACTTGTGTCAATACTTGAGAGCTGTGTTAAGGCATTTATAATTTAGACTTGATAATGTTCCTGTATTTCCGGGCTTTCCCCCGCTGTTTATTTTAAAGATTTGTTTTTGTGTAGAAAAATAGGTGTGTAGGCCAGAGGTGTGGGGATAGGAGTTAGAGGATCACCAGAGACAGAGCGGGGAGCAAAACAGGCAGATGCACTGAAATACACTGCTGAGGGCAGCAGCAGGTGAGACAGGAGAGTCTGCTGTGCCATGTGGCTCCCTCCCTGCCTGGGGATGGAACTCAAGAGGACTGCTGCAAGGTGTCATGGTGGTAGCGCTCAGATTTAGCCTGTAGGCCACCAGGGGGCCTATTTTCCTGTTAGTTTTCAAGTTCCTTTTTTCACCCACTCATTTAAAAAAGTATGAATTGGACATTTCACTGATGAATGTTTGATTTTTACTCTTTGAAATTAGGAAAAAAAGATTAGGCAAGCTTATGTTTTAAAAAAATGACATTTGATAATGAATTAACAACCCTGTGAATATTTACTCTTTGAGACAAATGGTGAAAGCAAGTCCACAGTAACCTCATAAGCAGTGCGTGAGCTCTGGGTCACCCAACCATACACACTTATAAACTGAGTCACCCCAGACCACCCCTCTGCCATGCCTCTCCTTGTGGTCAGATGTCATGCACTGCTTTGCTGCTGCCTGTGCCTACCCCTGATATGATGGCCTGTTGGTTACTCCTGCCTGTGATCTCGGCTCCAGGACAGCAGGTTGCCCACCTGAGCCCAAAGGTGCACAGAGGGGCTGCAGCTGCTGACTCTTGCACTTGACAAGCCCTGCACCTCTCTTCTGCACAGCAGGCATCCCACACAGCTGCTGCTGGATTCAGCTCATAGTTGATGTTCTCAAAACCTTACATCTAGGTAAAGACCTTGAAAAATGGCATATTTGAGGAAAGAATTTTTTGTCAGTACTAAAATCCAACTTTCAGAATCTCAAAATAAGGGCATAATAACCACCCTATATATGTAATAACCAACTATGTATGTGTGTTTATATGTAATATCAGAAATAAGGCCAGTGCTAACACATTGGGAACTCCACCAAACAAATAATGCTGAACTCCTGGCTAATTTTTCACACTAAGAAATCATAAACATTTGAGGATCTTTCTTACTCACATATAGATGACATGCTGCCTTTCCTTCGTTTACACACTTTCCCAGGGCTGACTTTGCACATCTGCTTTTTCCTGATTATGAATTCCACTCACCCGGCTTCCCAGTAGGACAGAAGAATAGCTGCGATATTATCCTTGCCCCTGGGAAGCAGCCGGAGAGTGTCTGTGGCTGTTTAACAGATGGTTGGAGTCAACTTCCAGTTTAAATTCCAATAAGGACATGGGCATTATCTCTTGGGGAAGTGTGAAACTAACTTCTAGTATTTTATATTTTCAAATTGGCAACCACCAAAGCTTTATATGATGTGCCCTGTGGGAGTTGGTAAGAGCTGGCCTGTGCCGCACATACCAGGGAGTGCCATTCCCTGTCTGCCACTTCATTAGTGCTAAAACAGCAATTGCTGGAAACTGGGCAGGGTGGGGGGGAGAGGAGGAGAGGAGGGGAGATTGTTTGTGGAGGTAGTAGGAAAGCTGGTCTTGTGTATATGTGTAAGCTCTGATAAAAGAAGTATATGTAAATGAAAACCACAATCCTAAAATACCCACCTCAGCATCCTGAAAACATGTAGAGCCAATTTCTTTGTGCTAGGCATATTTATACATTAAATCATAAGTGACCTTGGGGGTACAATACAATCAGCATAAAGTCATTTACTGGTGCCCTTCCTTAAGACAAATGAAGAGCAGCCCCCTTAATTTGTAGGTGAGGTTCTGCACATGGAGCACTTTACCAACTGTGAAATGTTTTATGTACATGACTTCATTTATGATAAGTGAAATAGGCATTATTTCTATTTTATAGTTGAGAAAACTGAGCTTTGTGATATGAACTGATTTATTCTAAATCACACAGTAGTGATGAAAGAGTTGGGACATGATTCAAATCTGGGTCTTCTGACCCAAGAGCTTGTGTTTCTTTATTTAGTATAGCTGAAAATTGTGTTTAGGATATAAAGAAGCAGGGTTTTCAGAGCAAGGGAAGTGTGCATGAAGAGTGTGCATGAAGAGTTTGTAGAGGCAGGGGCAAGGCGATGGGCAAAGGTCTCAGGTAACCAGGAGCCAAACACAGGGTCCAAGTGGGACAGGAGACCTCAAGGTGATACCGTACTGAAATAACTCATTTTCAACTGTGACAAACCAACTACTCAGAGGCATCCCTTCCTGGATAGGACCCCTAAAGAGTCTTGATAAAATATTTTTTAAATGAGCTTTTAAGTCTGTAAAGGTATTGCCCATGGGGTTAAGGGGTTGGATTGTGAGAGACAGTAAGGGGTGGATAAACCAAGGAGACCCAAAATAATGAGAAATTATTAATCCAGAAAAGTGAGTAATATTGCTGCCAGAATATTTCCTGGAGGAAATCACTGTTAGCTGAGAATCTGGGTTTTAAAGGGTGAGTGCCCTGGAGAGAGGTAATCATAACTGGGAACAGGACAAATATGAAATCAGATCACAGAACCATGTAATTGGGGAGCAAAAAGGGTGACTAAAAAAAAAAAAAAAACTCAGCCAAGGTAGTAGAATGAAAAAATCAAATTTCGTTGATTCCTAATAGAAGTCCACCCTCATAGAAGCTTTGAAGCTAAAGGTCCCAATATCTGCAGTCAGAAATCAAATCTCCAAATTAAGTTAAAGATGATCCCAGAGTCTCAAATGTTTTGAAGAAGGAAACTATAAGCTTTCCAAAGCAACACTAGGAAGATTGAGTGAGTCCCACAGAGAGCTCCAAGAAACATGTTCTCACAGTTAAAAATCTCTAACATATGAGCAAATAATCTGCCATTGCTGAGTCAACAGAGATACAGAAGACCTGAAGAGATGGTTGATACTAGAATTTTCACAGCTATTATTTCAATACTTAAGAAGTACTAAAAATATATAGAAAAGCCATATTATCAAAACCATGTGACCAAAACTAATTTGAAAACGAACTAAGTAGGACTTCTACTTGTAAAAAAAAATACAATAAATAAAATTAGAAATTTAAGTTATTTGACAAAGCTCAAAGAATTTAATGAAATAAGTTACATGTATGAATTCACATAGAGGTTTTTTAAACACAGAACATTAGCTGAGAAAGCTATGAGAAAGTATGACTATAATTAGAACATATTAGTATGAATCTATTAATATATAAAACATAAAATACAAAATACATATGTGTATATATATGTGTGTGTATACATGAAAGAGATTACAATTACAGTTACTGGGAAAATAATTCAAAGTAGAATTTATAGCATGACTTTATAGAATTATACCTTCAAATTGGGAAGACTCAAACCCTGGGCTTCAAATGCATTTTATGTCAGTATTTTCATTTTCTTTGGATAAATATCCAGTAGTGGAATTGCTGTATCATATGGTAGTTCTAGTTTTAATATTTTGAGGCACTGCCATACTGATTTTCATAATACTGCAATGTACAGCCCTACCAACAGTGCACAAGTATTACCTTTTGTCCACAGTCTGTCAACACTTGTTATTTTCTGTCTTTTTAATAGTTACTATTATAACAGTTGTGAGGTGACATTTCATCGTGGGTTTGATTTGCATTTCCCTGATAATTAGTGATGTTGAAGACCTTTTCATGTACTCAGTGACCATCTGTTAGTATTTGGAGAAATATCTATTCATATCCTGTGTCCATTTGTTAGAGTTTTTTTGGTCATTGTATTCTCTTTATATATTTTGGATATTAATCCCCTATCAGTTACATGACTTGCAAATATTTTCACCCATTTGGTAGATTTCTTTTTCATTTTGTTGATGGTGTTCCTTGCAATGCACCAGTATTTAGTTTGATATAGTTCCACTTGTTTGATTTTAATAATTTTGTTGTCTTTGTATGTTTTTTTTGTGTGTGTGTGGGTATGTGTGTGTGTGAAGTCCAATTAATCACTGACAAAAGCAATGTCAAGGAGTTTACTTGCTGTTTTTTCTAGAAAGTTTCATATCACACATTCAAGTTTTTAATCTATTTTGAATTGAATTTGTGTGGTGTTAGATATGGCTCCAGCTGCATTATTTTGCATGTGACTGCTCTATATTGAAGAGACCTTCCTTTTCACATTGACTTTCTTCTTGACCCTGTGTCAAAATCAACTGTCTATATTTGTGTAGGTTTATTTCTGGGCTTTCTATTTTGTTCCAATCATATATGTTTCTGTTTTTATGTCAAATACCATACTGCTCTGATTACCATTGCTTTGTAATATAATTTGAAGTCAAGGTGTGTGATGCTTCTAATTTTCACTTTTTTCCTCAGGATTGCTTAGCTGGTTGCAGTCTTTTGTGGGTCCATACAAATTTTAGGATTGCTTATTCTACATCAGTTATAAATTTTATTTTGATAGTTACTGCATTACATCTGTAGGCTTCTTTCAGTAATGTGGACATTTTAACAATATTCTTCCAATCCAAGAGCATGTAATATACTTCCATTTTTCTAGCATCTCTCATCCGTGTCTTACAGTTCATTTAATTACTCTTTAAACTAGGCATATATCTAAAAGTTCTTAATATGTATGGGAGTCAGTTGGGTATTGACCAGTAACTACAATTCATTGCATGATTATATAGTACAGGCATAGTCTTCAAATAGTTTGTAATCATTACAGTACTCTGCAAGTACATGTTGTAAAAGTAGCTGTTAATTACAAAAGAAATTGATATTTAGAGAGTTACTTTACTTACCCAAGAGTAAACAGAGTAAGATTCAAAATTAGGTTTACCTGATTGAAAAGTCAACTCCCTTTCTCCTAAGCATAATTGCATTCCACCCTGCTCTTTTGCTCAGCTATAGTAGTAGACGTGATGAATGGTGGAAGTAACTGAGGGAAAACTGGGATTGTCCTCCATTTATTCCAGAAACCAACTACTATAGTCTGCAGTGTTTTTTACTTGGTGGACACTTAGTCAGAGAGAGGTAAAAACTTTTCATACTGCTAGATCATGCTCAAGGTTTGCTTCCCTCAAACAGGAGAACTAGGGGTCTCAAAGTAACTATAACAAAATCAGAGATGATCCAAATACTTAATGCTCCAACCATCTGCAACACAAGAAACAAATCAAAGAATAGACACAACTATCAAGAATTCCAGCAAAACAAATGCTTTAACCTTTCCTGAATAGTCTTTTCTCCACAATATTAGTATATGTGTTTATAGGGGAGAGGGTGGAGTAAGAAAACAAAAAGGAAAAATTAACAAAGGGAATGGACAAAGATTTATGAAACTGTATGAGAGGAGAATGGTCAAGGAATCAAACAGACTCATTTTACTGTACTACCAATTCAGTCTTGATTTTTTTTTCTTTTTAGTCTAAAAATGATTAAGTGAATGTATCTTAAATAACGATAATATGAACTTATAGTTACAACAACTTAATGACCATTTATCCCAGTTGCCCCTTTAAATAAAAGAGGAAAAAAACTGATGTTCATTAGCTCAGAAAGGTGGCACAATTACCTGGTAAGAGTCAAGTGTGGGGCAGTAGGAGGGTGTAGAGCAGTACCCAAGACCTATAGCTACAATACCTCTTACCATTTGCTTCCATCAAATGAGAAAAATGCCTGCTTTTAACTTGGACCTAAAGCTTTTCCAGGAATGGAGACCATAGCATTCATTTGCCAGACATAAAACACACCAGAAACGTTCTGTCTTGTGCTGATCAATTAACCTCTGAGGGAGCCTGAGTCAGGCCCAGTGCTGGATTTCCCAGCCTTTGTGAGGAAAAGGGTCCTAATGCTGAGAATACTGGTGCCATGTAATAAACCAATGTCTGTGATCCAGGAACAAACTGAATTAAATATCACAGGACCCATAGTGACTCTTCGTTTTGGATAAAATGCAATCCTAGGAAAGCTGTGGTAGAGATGGCAGTGGGACTCGGCACACCGCAGGGGCACTGCAGCCTTTGAGCACTGTATCACGGACAAGCAGGCTTGTTTTGGGTTATTTTTGAGATTTTTTTCTTGGCTTACATATACTAGGTGAACATTCTCTCAAGATTGCTGCAAATTAATTAATTCTGCAAAGTCTAGTAATTGATGACAGAATTCTAGGACAATGATTTTCTAATTTGGCTCTGCAGCAGCTGCTTGGTTACCAATATTGTAATAATTTATATAAATAACAAAATGCTGTTTATTTAAGTTTTCATCAAGAAATCTTTGTTTATATATAATTTTCAACAGAAATAAAGTAGCTCCTTTACCTTAAAGTAGCTCCTCTTTCATGAAAAATTAACCTAACATATTGTCTCTGATTGGATATTTCAAGATAATACCAGTGCTTTTCCATGGCTCATGGTACACATGTCAAGTAGCAGGAAAGAACCATAGTTTACAAGTCTTGACAGAAGGACTGCACTTATTTTCTTTCAAGTCTGCTTTCTTCACTGGTAGAGAGTTCAAAACCATCATTCTTGAGTCCCTTGCCCCTTGGGATGGTCCAGGGTGCTGAAGTTTTATAGCTCCTAACTACTGGAGAAGTTCCACCATCAAAGCCTCAGCCTACACAGGGCATGTTCCATGTCTGCAGACTCTGCTTTCTGTGCTGCACTCAGTCTTCAAGAATCTCCAGCAATGCTGGGACCCGGACGTAGGTGATCATACTGTGACTTTTCTTGATGTTGTCACTCTCCCAGGCAGAGGGGCATCTTGCAGAGGGTAGACAGTCTGCCCTGTTTCTTAAGGACTCACAAGGTCCGTTTCTCTTACAGACCCAAAAATCTGCTCCCCCAGTCATGATGCTTGTTGGAAGCACACTCCCTCACTGCCTTCCTTTTGGACCCATGACTCCTGAGGCAAGATGTGAAATGAGCAGGGAGGGGAAATTAGAGGCAGGAAAAGCACAATTTAATTGTGCAATAAATCATCCTGCCATAATATCATGTCTGTAGATTGGGATTTTACCTCTTCATTTAGAAAAATTTTTAAAATTCTACAGAAGGAAATCAAGGTTGAAATTTTTTTCTGCATGAAAAATGAAAGTGTGCATATATATACATATCTACAAGTATATGTTGATATCAGATATATACACACATAAATGCAGAGTTCTGTGGGAAAATAAATATGAAAATATGTTATATACATATATACAGACACACAAATAAATGTAACACACTCACACGGGGACCCCAATGGAATTATAACCATTGTGGGGTTATAAGTTTCTACCAAGTATAATTTATTTTCACTTTATCTTCTGAATATAATCTTTAGTTCCGTCAGTTGTAATATAAAGGATTGATAATATTTGAGAACATCAATTTCCTTGCCGTCCCTCAGTTTTCTCTCCTTCATTCCACTTTCTTTTAATTTTTGACCAGCTATACGTTTTGTTTTATAAGTAGTATACATGTGTTTAATAAAATCCTTGTCAATGTAAAAATTGCCATTGAGCGAAAATTTGTTCAGTAATACTATTTGATGTTTCCCTCAGTGGGGAGGGCACAGCACTAGGCTTGATGGGAGCTGTGATATGGGGGACTCTGTTCTAAGGGGGGATGGCCATAAATGTGTTAGATGGAACAGATGCTTGAGAAGAAGCAAAAATATAAAAATAAATATAACTAGTAACTGAGAAAAAGGTGAAGGGCAGGGTGGGTATTAAAGAAAACAGAAAAGATTTGAAAGCAAACTGGGTTAAGACACCGTATTTGATGGAGCAACTCAGAGTAGATCTGCATTTTTGTGTAGTCCATATACTTGAAGATCTCAGAGAACATGACCTTGAAACCCAGTGGTCTGTCTCAAAGCCAAGTAAGAACAGAGAATGTTTAAACTAGCTTTCTTCCAAGAAACAAAAATGTTTGACTCAACTGCTGGCATCTTTGGCAATCTGAGAAGTAGGATCTTTCTTTGGAAAGGGCAATAAGCTCTTAGATCTAGAAAGAAAAGTTAACTGCCCACTGACCCAAAAGCCAGTGACTTTGAAAGGAGGAGTCTAAGGCAACAAAGATAAAGAACTTAAAGTCATAGTTGGAAGGAAACTCAGATCACTTGTCTGGTTCAAGGACTCATAGAGGTTGAAACTGGGGTTCCCAGAAAGGAAGTGATGTAGTTAAGGCCACCTCATTCATTTCAAAGCCAACCTGGACTAGACCCCAGATGAAAATGCCTCTTCTGACCCCTTTGAACAATGTTTTCAACAAGGATTCCCTAGTTTTTCTCTCAAGGTGGTGAAGTAATTTCTTAGGTTGAGAAGAGAAGAAAAAAACATATTACTTATTCACCGACAGCACTTAAGCACTCAGATTTTCTGGAGGTTTATTATGCTTGAGAAATAACGGCAAATAAGAATAATCAATCAACGTCTAGATTATCTAAGTGACTACCAAGGAAAGAAAAGAACAAGCAGAATTGTGTTTAATTCATGTCTGAAACATTTCTCTGTATTTTCTGGAATCTCTTAATATTGTCTTATATATATCTCTTGCTTTGGAGGAAAGCTGATACTTTTTTCTCAAGATTGATTCTCTGTCAGAGAGACTTCATTAAACCATATATTGAATTGCATTGCTGAATGCTCTCAGTTATACTTTAAGTAGATTTCCATTGTAAAATTCAGTTGTATTTTTAAAAATTACTTCCTGAATTCTGAAATTGTTACTCAGGGCACTGTTTCATGATAAATGTCCAGGTGGTAATATAAACTTTCATTTTGCACTGTAGAAATAAACACAGCAGGGGCCTCCCTGGTGGCGCAGTGGGTTAAGCAATGCACTATGAAGCAAACCGCAGCCACTGCAGCACGAGTTCGATCCCTGCCGCCGGCCAGGGAGGGGACCCACATGG
>JAGFMF010011380.1:12216582-12249171 GCA_019455555.1 Galemys pyrenaicus | reverse complement strand
CCCTCAGCAGTGTACTTCCCTTGATCTGCCTGTTCTGCTCCCTGCTCTGTCTGTGTGAATCCTCTCACCTCCCACACCTCTGGCCTGTACCCCAGTACTTGTATGCATAAATAAATCAATCTTTAAAAAAAAAAAAGAAATAAACACAGCAATTAACTTATTGGAGATTAACCATCAAAAAAGGAAAATAATTAGACATAATGAAATAGCAGGATTTCAACATGAATATATGCCCCTGATGATATGATATGCCTTAAAATTCCTTTCTACATTATCTGTCAATTTGGTAGATTTGCTATTCACAAAAATTGTCTGTGCCTCATAGGTTAATAGAAGTCAATGACCCTTCCCACTGGTATTACTGTTGTGATTTTCTATACTAAGAGACAGTTCTGGCTCCTCAGAAACTAGAATGAATCTGAAGCCAAGTGAATCAAAGCAACAGTAACAGGACTAGAGTTATCCTGATAAAATTTCCAAAATCTGGACATCCCAAGAACATCTCTGGATTCCTCACCACAAGAGTTCTTGAGGTGTCTTAGCCCATTCTCTCAGTCTATCTCAGAGTGCAGCTCTACAAGTTCTGAGGAGAGTGAAATTAGGAATTGGAAAGAGCCTGATGATTTAAATCCATGCACGAAAGAACTACTCACCAGCATTCAAAAAAAGGCAGCTATAAGAAACTGTTTTTCTTGGCCTGTGATGGAAACTTCTTCCACTGTAACACTGGGTGAGCCAGCCCATCTTTCTGTGCTTTAGTTCCTTCACCTGTGAGATGGGAAGAATGAAAGATCCTTCACAGGGGTGTTGGGGTTAGATAGTTTAGGACTACACAGTACTAAGAACAGAACCTGCATTACAGGGAAGGTAGTCGCTGCTGGCCAGATGAACCTCCCTTACCTCACCTGGGTGCTCCTCTTGGGGTCTCTCAATGTGACACTCAGTACTTCTGCCTTGAGGTGATTTTCAGCAAGCTTATTCCTTTGGCAGGGGCTCAGTGTCAATTCCTCTAAAGAAAATGACAGTATCTTCAACTATTTCAGTATCTCATGGTGCTGATATTAGTGGCTGTGACAAGAACATTTTACTTAAATGAATTCAAACAGAATAAAATAGAAAATATCACAGAATATCATACAAACTATTGTTTTACCACACTTGTTTTATATGTTTGGGAAGTAATACTAGATTGAAAATGAAAATTATTTTACTCTCATGGTCAAAATTTGGTAGTCACTGGTTTATATTGTTAACACAAACCTAAATCAAGAAGAAACTTTGGAAGAAATAAGAAAACCTTATCATAATTTGCAAAGCAGGGAATGTAGCTTTTAGATCCAAATTCAAAGTGTGCTTCCCCCCAGGCAGTATAGGGACAGGGTTTATTTTTTAATTTTTTAAAATGATTTATTTATGCATACAAGAGCTGGGGTTCAGGCAAGAGGTGCCAGGGGTGAGAGGATTCACCAAAGACAGAGTGGGGAGAAGAACAGGCAGATTGATGCACTGCTGAGGGGAGCAGCAGGCGAAGTGTAGGAGAGGTCTACTGTACCATGTAGATCCCCTCCCTCCTCAGGGATCGAACTTGTGCTGTACTGGCTGCAGAATCCCCACACAGTGGCCACCAGGGAGACCCAGGCATAGGGGTTATAAGGGAGGAAAAAAATCACAAAATAGGTGATAAAAACCACAAAATAGAAATTTAGTCCTAAGTTGGTTGATAGTTGAGTCCAAACAACAACTCAGCACTAACAGGACTCTGTTGGATTGGTGACTGGAAATTTTCCATTTTGGTAGGTGTCTGCAAAGGATTGGCAATGTGGTGGTTTTGTTTTGTTGTTTGCTCTTTTTTTTTTGAGAATGCAGGGTACATATTGAACCCCAGGTCCTGGCAAGACCACCTGACTCCATTTTGCTTTGAGGTCCACTAGCCTGACCCAGTTCACTTTCATAGTTCTGGTTTCAGAGTCTTCACTCAGCATTTTGGTTGACAGTGTGGTCCCCCAGGTTTCCTTTTCTCTTGAATGGTTTAATATTCTCTTAAGAAATAAAATTCATAGACAGAAGTCTGGAGTTGGGACCGGGAGGTTTCTGGGCCTGGTCCTTCCTAAATTAATTCTTCTCTCACAGGCCTATTGTGAGGAATACATACTGTGATATATATAGCTTGTGTATTCTACTGTATATATTTTATATACTATGTACCATATTATACTATATACCAATATAATATTTTATATGTGCTAATACATATTTTATATAACATATTATACACCAATATATTCTACAGTTTGTATTTTATATACTGTATACCATAGATTATGGTTCTGTAATTTTTAGTCTGAAATGGTCTTTTCCCTCACCATCCTTCTTCCTGCATCACCCGTTTCCTTCAATCCATGTCCTTCCTTATCAATTCCTCTGCCTGAAATTGTTGTCCTATGTTTACTACCCTACCCATTTTCAACATTTAGTTCAAATACACACTGTCTCTCCCACCACTACCTTTTCTAAACTCTTGGATTATATTTCTATTTTCCACACTATCCCAAACTTATATATCTTTTTTTTACTTACCACATTTTGAAATTAAAAATCTGTTAATGTATCTTATCCCCTGTCTAATTTCTAAAACTAAACTGGTATCTGCCTGTACTAAATACTACGTAAAATATTGGCTAAGCTGAATTGAACTTATTTCCTGTTTTCACTTTTATTTCTTCCCTTTACTTTTTCTCTCCACCCCTTTTCAACATACACCCCATAGCCCCACCCCATATCTAGCTTGTATATGATATATATAATAGCTAATTGGGCAGCAACAATTACCTCTTGACTTTCTTTATTGAAGCATCTCCAGGTCAGGCTATTATAAAAGTGTGGTCAAAATAAAAGCAGTAATTGTGGCAGAGACATTATGCCCAGATGAGAAAGATGATGATGTCAAGCTATTCACATATTGTGACATTTAACAGAAAGCATACATTTAGATACAGGGCAGACAGTACAAAGGGCACTGGACTTAGGTGCCATTCCCCCTAGAGAATTAGGGGGAGCTTGAGACACCAAGCTGATAGAAGGGCAGTGTGATGCATCCAATACTGTATTGTTCTCACCACCACCATTTACTTGGCTGGGCTCACCATGGCACCTCGATTATGTTCTTCCTTCCTTACATAGAGAAGGGAGACCCTGGCCACTTGGGGAGTCTCAGTCATTACCCAACTATCCTGAACCAAAACCTTCTGGTTCCCACTCCAACATATAAATAATTTACAAAGTCATTTCCCAGTGGTTCTGATAGTGTGATATAGAAATCAATAAAGACTGGGCACAAGGACAGACTTTTGCAAATTCTGAGTTCTGATCAGAAGGTTACATCACTCGCTGGCTATTGAATGTTCTCTCTCTTGTCATTGCCAAGTTGCTGGGTTTTCCTGATGTATCAGGAAAAAGAGGTAACAGTCACCTTCTCACTGCTGCTAGCTGATTCCTGTGAGAAAACAAGTCACAAAACCATCTGGTTTGTCTCCCTTGCATTTATCTGTTTATTCATGCATGGAGTTTTGTTCCAGGGTTAACTCAACCATATGATACTCAGAGTTCTAATAAATTGAAAATTGTTCCTGCTGAGATTCAACAAGTTATTTTCCTGCTGGGATTGAGTCAAGACTTTCCTATCCTCCACAGAACATTTAAAGTGGCTTCCACTGTGTCAGGTACACTGTAAACAATTTTCAGTGTTATATCTTCCAGGTAGCCTCTGTACATTTTAAAGGCTCCAGGCTATCCAATTTGCTCTTTCGTGTATATTACCGATTATAATGCTTTGTCTGCCAACTTTCTAAAAGCTGTAATAATAATAATGACACCTTGTAGTGCCTTTCCTCTTGAATGACCCACCACTAATCTTACAGATAGCATAGGCTGAAAACAAGTGCACTGTTGTCATTCAACTGAAGTTATATCTGGACCTTTTCATGTGCCAGGTCATGAAGCATTTTCACGTACATTGTCTTATTTAATGCTTCTAACATGACACATACTCCTGGGATTAGATGGTTATCTTCAATTTATACAAGAATGAATGACTATTGTCTGAAACATTATCAACACACCCAGGCAATTAATTTAGAAAGGAGCAGGTACAATATCCAGGTCATCTGACCTAAGTCCAGTGCCCTTTGTACTGTCTTATTATGAGTGCACGTTTCTGGTGGTTTCCCCACCAGCCAGTCTTAGCTTCTTTTGGTGTCAAGAGAACTCTATTTACTCATTTATGTTCCTGGTTTTCTGGGAGGTCATGATTGACTTGAGAGAAGAATAGCAACTGCTTCTTGGCTAGTGGTCATCATAGCAGTGAACATGGGACCACAATTCTAGTCATCATAACACAGTAGGGAGTCTTTTGGGCACTTTTCAGAATGAAGTGGAGGAACAGACAGAGGAACACAGTGGAAAAGCCCCTTTTCCTGCCCCTTTTCCTGGTTCCGGTTGGGGAATCATCTGGGGATGTTTGGAGCACCACCCACCTCATTTTCTAAATTCTGTGCAATGAATAAGTTATATTTTCTTCTATATATTTCTTCTTAAATAAAAATCACTATTAGACAAAAAATTGACTTGTAACTAGATTTACATTCATTTTCTATTGAAGTTAAAAAATAATTTGATTTCTAAATAAGACACTTAGATTAAACAACCTTTTAATCATATGTTTATTTTCTACAATAACATATCTATTACTTTAAAATTAATACATGTTCATATTTACAGGGGACAGAGGGAGCCATCCTTTCATTGAGCATTTCATTGAGGTTTTTGCAGGTGGTCATCCTACCTGTGGGTTTCCTCTGAGTCATTCAGTGTCAGCAATAGAATTGGACTTGAAATTCTTCAAACTGCGTTCCAATACAGTTGGGCTATGTTGAAAACAAGTAAATAAGGGAGCAAACAATGTTGTTTCAGATGTTGGTTAAGTCAGAGAGGAAAATGAAACCAGATAATTTGATATAAATTTGCTTGGGGAAGGGAACATGATAGGTTGGCTGCATTTGACTGATGCTGGAATACTCACTGGGGAGGTAATGTGGTCATTGAGAACTAAATTACAAGAAGGTCTCACCCAGGTGAAGGTTAGGTGTACTCTGGGGGCAGAGTGCTGTGGGTGAGACTCTAGGAAATACAGTCTATGAGGGAGGAAAGATCTTGGCACAGTTAATAAGTAGTCAACAGGCCATGGATATGAATGGAGCTTAGGGAGGAGCGAGGGGGTAAGACAAGAAGATGGCAGCTCCCACATCCTTTAGAGTCTGGCGGCCAATTTTACTTTGTATGCAGTGTTTTCATATTGAAATAAAAATCAAGAGACACAATTAAATAATAGAACATTCAAATTAACAGAGGCTGACAGGCTGAGGGTATAGAAAGAAATTGAGATGTGCCAAAAAGAAATTAGACTTTACAGAAATGACAGTTTTAATAAAATTGGAAACTATAAATGTAAAGTGACATCTTACACCCCTACCAGTGAATTGCAGCTATGGTAATGGGAACAAAGGAAAACTCTATGAACAGTTTAGAGTGGATGTTAGTTTCGAATTGATCTTCAAGGAAAATTTAACCATTATGTATGGCCTAGTAACTAGGAGGGCACTGGCTATCATAATTCAGGGAAACATTATTTCTGGACTTCTCAGGAGAATCAAAGGAATCACTGGCTTACATTTTACATACATACTTGGCTAGTATGGCTAACTCTTATATTTTCAGGCGGTTTAGTTACAATTGAGCGCATCACTCAAATTTCATGATTGAAATTTAGACTTTTCTAATTTTCAAATAAAGCTTTCAAGGTTTTTTTTTTTTTTTTTTCATTAAGACTTATTTTTTGGAGTAGTTTATGGTTCCTTGCCAGATTGAAGGAAAGTTAGTGATTTCCCTTACACTTCCTATGGCCACATGTGCATAGCCTCAACCATCACCACTGTCCTCCAGCAGAGTGGTACATTTGTCACAATTGGGGAATTTATACTGACACATTGTAATTACCAAGTCCATAATTTTTGTGAATGGTTCACTCTGGGTTTGTACATTCTATGGGTTTGGACAAATGTATAATGACATTCACCCACAATTACAGTCTCAAAAGAATATTTTCATTGCTCTAAAAATCCTCTGTGCTTTCCCTATCCATCTTTCCATGTACCTTGCAACCTTTTACTCTCTCCACTGTTTACCTTTCTAGAATAACATATAGTTAGAATGACACAAAATGAAGTCCTTTCAAGGTGACTTTTTTCATTTAATTGTAAGTGTTTAAGGTTCTTAATCTCTCTTCATTGCTTTATAGCTCATTTCCTGTTAGCACCCATTGTCTTAATGTGCCACAGTTTATTTACCACTAGATATCTTGGAGGCTTTCAAGTTTTGAAGTATCATAACCATGTGCAGTTTTTCATGTGGATGTGTTTTCAACTCTTTTGGGCAAATGCCAACAATCACCATTTCTGGATTATTTTGTAAGAACATCTTTAGTTTTATAAGAAGCTGCCAAGTTGTCTTCCAAAGTGACTATACAAATGTGTGTTTCTACCAGTAAGGATTGAAAGTCCCTGTTGCTTCACATCCCCGCTAGCATTTAGTGTTGTCACTATTCTGGATTGGGCCATTCAAAGAGGTATTTAGAGGTATCTCATTTTAATTTTCATTCCCTGGTGACATGATATGGAGCATCTGTGAGTATGCTTTTTGTCACATGTATTTCTTTTTGGTAAGGTGTCTATTTAGGTCTTTGTTTCATCGTTCAAATCAAGTTTGTTTGGTTGAGCTGTAAGCATTCTTTGTACCTGTTGCAGAATAGTCCTTTATCAACTATGCATGTTTTAAATTTTTCTCCCAATATATAGATTGTCTTCTCATTTTCCTGAAATTGCCTTTTGTGGAGGAGTTTTTAATTTTAATAAAGTCCAGCATCAATTATTTCTTCCATTGATGCAAATTTCAATCTATCACATAAAGTTTTCAGCACCTTTGTCACTGGACATAGCCTAGTACTGTTTGAAAGTAATACACATTCACTGACCATTATTTGAAGAAAGTTCCTCAAACTAAAATAATATCAGGCATATAATTCCACAAAGTTCCTTAATCTAAAATATATCAGGCATATATTTATATCAAATTATATTTATATCAAGCCTCACTACAAAGCTGGAGCCTGAGATTTAACTACCCTCAAATTCTGCAAACATCCTAGCATTATACTTAGATTCATGTTACAAATAATATTCAAGGGTTGAATCTATAATTGTCAGTTGTCGGGATGATGCACGTTTGAAAAAAAATGCATTTGACCTCAAAGGGCATATCAATTCAAACAAAAAGGTAAAATAAAAACATTGATTAAATCACACTGCTACATGCACACAGATGTAGTAAGATTAAAATAATTGGATATATATCCTTTAGGACCTCCTATTTTGACAAACTGGCTCTCCCCTGGTAACATTTGTTGTGTATCTTTTGAAATTTCAACGTAACATTGATGTCAATGACAATGTTGAAATAGATAAAATTTTTCAGGCTATTATAGATAGAACAGGCTTTGCTATAGTCACAAGCACTGAAACAATAGTTGCTGGACACAACAAACTACTTTTCTCCTATTACCAGTGGAATCTAGGTTGTGCTCCTCAGGGGCTCACCTTCAAGTTATGACTCAGGGATCTGGGTCCCTGTAATTATGTAGCTAAACCAACTGGAACACAGGGTGGCTCAGGTCACCAAGAGGGACAAGGAGGCTGGGAGATGGGACCATTTAGAGTATTTTAAGTGCAAGTCCTGAAACTAGGACTTTCAACTCAATTCTGACAATATCTCATGGTTGAGAAGTTAATTTGTCCTTTGAATTTTAGGAAAATTGGGGAGTATTGTCCTATATGCTCAGGAAAAGGAAAATGAAAAAGGATCTGGTAAGAATTGTAACACTCTCAATCACAAGCTAGCCCATGGTTAAATAAGAGGCTGATGAGACCTGTTTTAAGAATTATTAGATTAAGTTTCAGAGAAACTAAGTCTGACTTTACTTCTGAGGATAGTTATTAATTTTTTTTGGGCAAATCTCAACTCAAAGGATCTCTATTTACTTGGCTGTAATATAAGAGATGAATAAGATATGGTAACTATGATGACGGTGTTACATATAATAGCTATTAAGTATTTGTTAGGTGCCATGTGCTGTGCTTCATTCCTAAAAACTTTATCTTATGATATCCTAGGCCAATTTTTAACATCCTGTAATACTAAAGAGGAAAGACATTTCAAAATCTTCACATCAGATTACAGGAAAGAGGTACAGTAATAAACCCAGCTTCTTCCAACCTTAAGTCTATGAATGATTTAATACATATTCAGCAGGAGGAACACAGATATGAATGAAAGTCAAGCAAACCAATATTAAGAGTGTCCCTTTACTGATATGTATGGGGCAGTAGATTTTGTTGAATGGTTTAATACCTTAAAAGAATTGCCTTCGTGTCTTGCTAGATATGTAATTCTCAGAAATTCCATTACATTATAACTGTTCATGATCTGGCAACTACATTTGTGATTTCTAAAAAGAAAATTTAAAAAATTGCCTTCAATACTTAGATGTCATAAATCATAAGATAGAGGACAACTGGATAACCTCAAGTGTTTGGGTTTCTTATCTACTTGGGCTACATTTTGTGAATTAATTTTTCACTGACAACATTTTTCACATTTTTTGTGGCTCTAAACAGTGTAATTAAAATTCCAAAAACCTATTTTCATGAGTTGGCTAAATATATGTCTTAAAGTCAAGATATCCAAACTTGTTCATACTGTGTCCATAGGATTTCAGATGAGTAGTCCAGCCTTCTAAATCTCATATGGTTTGTAATGGGGAAAAACTCACCTAGGTGTTTTGTTTTGTTTTGTTTTAGCAATTTAGTATAATTGAATGTCCCCTAAATATAATGTCTTGTAAAAACGTTGATATTTGGATGGGGGTTCCATTCTGTTAATGTTAATTCTACAAAAACATTTGGACTATTTTCCAGCCTGCTTCACTTCCTCTGAGAACACATTTTAGATTCTCTAGCACAATTAATCCTATTTCCTCTTTGCCCTTAAATTGTCCTTAATAATTACAGCACTTGAGGAAATTCATTGCTGAAAAGTCCCCCTGTAAGCTCTCTGATGTGGTAAGCAGGTCTTTTGATCATTGTTAACCTTGTGCCCATCTTAGAGTCAGACATAGAATAGGTGCTCAAAAATACTTACTGAACACAAGTTAAAAATAAAGTCATGCAATTATAATTACGACTCATAAAAATTAGTGCCTTGAATAATTGGAAGGAAACATAATATCTGCTCTTTTTAAAACCCAACCCATACAAATCGTAAAATATGTTCACTTAAATCAAATTATATACAACAAATATATCTGTGCCCCAACCCTCTAGAATAAGGTTTTTCAAAGTGTGGTTGTAGTCACCTGAGATGTGTATTAATTATGTAAGTTCCTAAAATCAATGACAAATCTGCTATGCTATGCACCACATTGAGCAACCTTCACCAGTGGTATTTGATAACCACTGTTGTGATGGCTGCTGAATTCTCAGGACAATCTAGAGAAACACTGGGATGCATTAGGTTGTGAAGGGCATGGGGATCATGTGTTTTTTGCTCAGTGCCATACCATATCATCTAGAATAAATCTAACACATAGAAAACCAGCACAGTAGATGCTGACTAAACAAATAAATGAATTATACAGATGAAAAAGAAAGTGGGGAGTCTAGTAAGCTTTAAGGATTGTATTACTGAAATGCACATCCCAAAATTCACTGGTTCTCAAACCTCAGTGTGGTTAGTGGTCATCTGGAAACTACTTATTTGTTTTAAAATAATTAAATTAGTAAGTGTGATAAAATTCGGATTTTCCCCAACAGGTATCATCACAGTAAGTCATCAAATCACCCATAATCCACCACTAGAGTCCATAGTGTTTCCTTCCCTCTTTCTTCCTACCCCCCTCACTCTTTCTCCCTTTGGATACTTCAGTCCTTTAGTCAGTTTTCAAAGGTTATTTTTTAAGGTTATCTTTCTCTGGTTGTTAGTTTGGTTTCTCTATATTCCACATATTTGTGACACCGTCCACTTATTTATCTTTCTCCTGTTGACTTATTTCACTTAGGATTATCTCTCCCAACTTCATGTTGCTGCAAATGGCATGAGTTATATATTTATATATAAGTATTATATGTATTTATATTTCTTTATTGCTGAGTAGTATCCCATTTGTATATATATCACATCTTTATCCACTTCTCTGTTTGGTTGTTTCCATATCTTGGCTATTGTAAACAGAGCTACTATGAACATAGGAGTGAAGGTTTCCTTTCTAACTAGTGTTTTTATATTTTGGTGGTAGATACCTATGAGTGGAATTGTTGGGCCATATGGCAGATCCATTTTTACTCTGGAGAAATTTTCACAATGTAGAAAGCCTATTTAAATGTATTTAGCAAGAGTTCACTATCTGAAAACTGATTCAGTAGGTCTAGGAGTGTGAATGAACTGCTTTTAACATGGTTTTTTAGCATGATCAACTTTTAACATGATCAGGTGATCCCAGTGAAAGTAGTCATTGGTACACACAATTAAAAATACAGGACAGCATTCAATCAATGGTCCAAGGATTAAAATCTAGGGTAAAAAAAAAAATCTGGTGTGTAGTTTAGCTACTAGATGTGCGATGTCAATGCACTAGAGTTTATATATAATGTTTAAAACTCAGTATAAATAAAATGTAAACAACATGGACTACAAGATAATGGGAGCTTGGCAGTATCATTCAAGAAATTACACAGCATCTTGCATGTGTTCACAGTATGTCTAGTGCAAGAAATGTTATTTAAACTCTCTTCTATTCTTGACCTTAATTCTCTTCCTGACAGAAGGAGGAAGTTGGTGGGGTAAATGTGGGTTGATACTGCTAACCCTCTCCTGCAAATGGCATGAGTTATATATTTATATATAAGTATTATATGTATTTATATTTCTTTATTGCTGAGTAGTATCCTATTTGTATATATATATCACATCTTCTTGATCCACTTCTCTGTTTGGTTGCTTCCATCTCTTGGCTATTGTAAACAGAGCTACTATGAACATAGGAGTGAAGGTTTCCATTCTAACTAGTGTTTTTGTATTTTGGTGGTAGATACCTATGAGTGGAATTGTTGGGCATGCATTGCTTAATGGGTGAGATACTATATTGAAACTATCACCTCTCAAAATGTTTTCTCCTTCATTGGATGTTGCAATTGTTGCAATGCTTTACACTTCTGATGTCTTTGTCTTAATGTGAAACTTGGTTTCTTGTCCTTTATATGACTTCTGGCTGTGACTAATCCACTTAATCCATTATTAAGAGCTATACCTAACTGCTGCTCTGCTTGCTACTTTCTAGACTTTTGAAGTTTTTTGACTGAAGGAGAAAAGTCCTGTGGGATGTGTGTAGGTGGGTGTAGGGACTAAAGGAGTTCCTATAAGGACAGCAGTAGGAGGGGGAAGCAGAAAGCCAAATTGAAACTTTCTGCCTCTGGGCTACACTTAAACAGAGTAATTCATATGTACCTCTGTCTTTATCTGCCACTCTGCCACTTGAATGGAGACACATTAAAAAAAAAAAAAAAACAACAAAAACTCTGCCACTTGAATGTAGACACATTAAAAAAAAAAAATCCCCAAGGAGTTCTTGTGCTTGATGGATTAAGAAAAAGTTTAATTACATTTATAGCATTTTCATGAGGTAAATAGGGTAAGTCATTCCATTTGGTTTACTGATTAGTGATGGAAGTAGTTCTTCATTAAACAGTGCTATAATAATGTATTACATGATTCTGTATCATCATGATATCATGACCTTTATACATTTGAAAGTCAAATGATTTAGGGAGATGGTAGCAGGAAGCAGCAAGATTGTGTAGAGAGTTTAGGATATCAGAAGATCTGAATTACAGCTCAGGTGTCATTATTGATGGGTGGGATTAGCTTGATAAAGATTAACAATTTCAGTGACAATTCTTTTTTTAATATAACAGTTTTTAGAATATATATATATATATATATTTTAAACAATAGGGATGACAGCATTGATCCTGTCTGTTTCAGGCTTTCTGAGAACCAAATGAGAGTTGTATTAGGGGTCATCTTAGAGAGGAACATCCTTAATACAGGCAGCTATAATTACAAATATTATACCCTTTTTTATTGTTCAAATGAGTAAGTTGTATTCAGAAATAATTGTTTTTTTAAAATCACACATTTGTTAGTGAAGAACACTGAGTTGGTTCACAATCTAACTTTTTCAACCACATATTTGCTTTGAAGGTTAAAATTATTTTTTCCTCCAGACATATACCTATGACATGATATTTTGATTCAAGGTAAATTTTTTCTATTAATGAGTGTAGATAACTTTTTAAATGCCTATATGAGACCAAGGGAGGCTTCATCCACATTTTTTAAATATAGAAGTTTTATTTACAAATTAAAACCCCAAGTTCTTTTCTTAAAGTCATCTCTTATTATTTAAGAATTATTTAACCTTTTCCTATATCTTGGCAAATGTGCTCTCCTACAGCTTGTTAGTGAGAACATGTCGCCAGGGACACTATTAATGCTGAAGGAGATGATTATTTGGAGGGACTACAGCATTTTGCGGTTCTACCTTTTGTTAATCTTTTGTTTTTGAGAGAAAATTTTATTTGCTTTTTTATAAATCACATGTAAATGGTTCAGGGAGTAACAGTCAAGCCACAGGGCTAAGGCAGTGTTTGAATGGGTGGGAGCTTTCATATGTATTCTGGGACCTTCAGGTCTTTTACTCATTCATAGCATTTTCCTTTTAGATGACTATGTAGTGCTTTGTAGCTTTCATAAATGAAAAGACTAGTATATCCCTCACTGGGGGTGGAAATAGGGCAGTTGGACTGTTCTTTCAGAGCCTAGCAGGTCTGAATTTGGAGCTGAGGAAAGAAAGGTATGAATTGTATAAATAAATTCTCTTCTAGGTCTTTAGGAAAATGCTATTTTCCTTCACTGATCTTCCCTTGTCTCTTTGTGAAGCCATTTGCGGGTTGCGATGTAAGGGTTTGTAGACCAAAAGAACCAGAGATCATTTTATCTGCTTTTGGCTAGCCTTTGGCTTTGAGCAGTACCCAGACTGGAAGACTGAATAGTAGTATCCTGTCACTGTTACAGGGCAGGGAGAGCAGCACTTTAGAACCCCCAAACCTGCCCTCTTTAAATGGGTTTTGTTATTGTATTAAGAGAAACATATAAGGTTTTTAATGGAAAGGAATTTTAATATAATTAGGGTATAATATAGGAAGGACAAAGAATATAGTTATTAAGTTAAGCATTTAAAGTTATTTATTTTTTTGAGGGTAAAAGTTTAGTTAAATAGGATGGGCCCAAAGCAAGGCCCAAAAGCCTGCCACAAGTTTAAAAGACTTTTCAGTGGAGACCCATAGAAAAGGGTTAGAAAGAGTTAGACAAATTTGGGAGGAAAAGAGCAAAATTAAGATGAAAGCTGCCGTTATTAACCTCCCCACGGGTCTCTTACCCACATCTTCTCTTATCCACATCTGCTCTAACCAGTCCAAGACTAAAAAGCAAGCACAGTTTCTTCATATGTTGCTCTGCTTTTCGTGCCTCCTCCAGGTCTTTTTGTTGCTTTTTATCCTGCTTCTTTCTTCCTTCCTTCTGTGTCCTCCTATCTTCTCTCTCTAGCATTTTCTTATTCCTGCTCAGCTCCGCCTGACTTAGGATGGAACTGGGATCCTGGAACTTCCCCTTTTTCTGGGGACCACCACGTTACATCACTAATCACTATGTTTTACATTGTGAAATGTGTGAAGGGACAATATAATAATCTATTCTAAATCTTATTTGTATTATGCTTTAAAATTTGCTGCTTTCATTTCCTTATCTCATATCACCTATACAACCCCACTACGAGTCAGCTATTACTGACATCTTTTATTGTACAAATGGGGGCGATAATAGGTTAACTGAAAAATCCAAGATCACAAAATAAAATTGGAGTCAGCTTTATCTCCTGCCCTGTCCTCCTAGCCTATGGTAAGCTCTTGTGCTAACATTTTATTTCAGGTAGCAGATACTAATTGTCAAACACAGGACTTTAGTGTCACACATAGGAAATCCACACTTCTCATAGTACAATAGTGCAAATCTGTGAAAATGATTGTGCAAGCTGTGAATCTGTGTAAAGTGACCATAATCAAGGGGAAAATTTTAAAATGTTCCATGACTATTAATATTTTTTGAAAACATTCAACTATTTCAGTGTTTGTTATAAATGTGTGGGGACATAAAATAATGGCTAGTTATTTAATAAATTCTAAATCAATAGACACATACATTATATCAAAGGTAGTTTGAATAGTGCCTGCAGCTGCCCTCTCCTATGACCAAAGTGAGGAAGACACAGTCTTCTCTGTGTCTTGATAACTTTGATAACTTGCTAAAAGAAGTGGTAGGGACAGATCATAGCAGTTGTTTGAAAAATAAATGAGAATGTGGCAGGGGTGGGTAAGAGAGAATCAGAACAGACAACCTTTGAAGAACTTAGTTTTTCATGAAAAGGGACAAAGAAAGGGAATCTGCAGGACAAAGGAAGATGTCCTTTCAAATGCATATTAGCACATTATGTAGATGCAAGAGTCAAGTTTGGGGATAGAAGTGGATGATTTGGGTTTAGAACTATGAACACAACTGAATTTTTAAAACAAATTAAAAAGTAGTGATTTGTAAGGAAGGCTGCACATTAAGCTCACAATTTTCATAATACGATTTCATTTTATCTGCAGAGAACGACAGGGAGAGACCTCAAGGAGGCTGGTGAGGGTGTTGAGTAACTTACAGACTTTGGAAAACCAAAGAGTTTGTTAAACTGTACCTCATCAAGGCCCCATTTACTCATTAAACATGGATTTTTTTTTTTTTAATTGAAAGCACTTAAAGTTAGACACTGGCAAAGGAAAATGTAAGATTCAATCCTGGGAAGATTGAGGAATTGAGAGAGAAGTTCCAGAGAAGTCTAGGAATGAAGTCAAATGTATGTGTAAATCAAATGTATGTGTAAATAAAATCATGCAAGGAGATGCAGCCTCTGCTCATGTTCTACTCAGCCCAGCAGGAGAGCAGGAGGGGAGTTTGGGTCTGAGGAGTGAACCAGATTGGCCCCAGGAAAGTAGTTACTGGGAGTTCCCAGAGGGGAAACCTGTGGCAGGAGAGGACTGACTCTGTGTTGAGCCTGTTTTGATCTCAGTATTTCTGAGGGACAGGACACTAAAGTTAGCAGAGGAAAGAAAGGCTAAAGAAGCAGGTTTCGGCCAGGGAGGGGACCCACATGGCGCGGCAGACCTCTCCTGCTGTGCCCGCTGCTCCCCTCAGCAGTGTACTTCAGTTGATCTGCCTGTTCTGCTCCCCGCTCTCTGTGGTGAATCCTCTCACCATCTCCACACCTCTGGCCTGTACCCCAGTGCTTGTATGCATAAATAAATAAATCTTTAAACAAAAAAAAAAAGAAGCAGGTTTCTACATTAAAGGTCTAAGAATTTACTTTGTGGACAATGCAGTGGCATCAGGAGTTCTGTTTTGTTCATTTTTTAAGTTGCCCTTTCAAATAGACCATTTCAAGAGCTGTTTTAGGTTCAAAGCAAAACTGAGCAAAAAAGTAGTCTCCATCCACCTCCTGCCCCCACACTTGCCAGACTTTGTAGGCAAGATGTTTCAAAAGCTACCTCTATTAACAGTAGAGCAATAGACAGAAGAGATAGGCAGGCTGATGAGTGGGGAGGCTCCTTCTAGGAGGGACTCTGAGTTTTGGTGACCAAGAGAAACAGAAGGGACACTTTTCACTTCCTGGATCAAGGAAATATATTTTACTTAGGTTGAGAGTGCAAGGAAAGTTGGTTTTATATAAAGAACAATCAGATGCTAGGTTTGGGGCAATTTTGGTTATTTTTGAAATATTGGAGGAAGTTCAAAGAAGGTTTTATATATATACTACTTTGGTTCATCGGGGCATGAAATGGTAAGATTGCAATGTTATTTTACATGTATATATAAAAATTAACATATTTTTAGTTTATAGTTTATATATACTATACATAAACAATTTATATATACTTTATACTATACATAAAAACAGTTTATATATAGTTTATATAAACTATAAACTAAAAAATGTTAGTTTTTATATATATATATACATTGCAACCTTACCATTTCATGCCCCAATGAACCAAAGCTTTATTTAGATGATGCCAGATGCTATGTTGTTTGCCACATGTTAGTAAAATTAAAGTCATGTTGCTCTTATAGAATTAAAATTAAATCTTTATTACCTTTGTTACTGTATAAGTGCTGAGAAGTTTCAATTCAAGGGAAATAAATAATATATTTAAACTACTCTGATCTTAATACCTTGAGCTTCATGACATCTCACAGATGGATACACTTGTATCCTAGAAATTCTTTATTGATCAAAATTTATCTTATTTATGATTCTAAAATGTCATTACAAAATTTGATTGCAATTTTCTTAGGTAAAATGCCATGGCATGGTAGTATAAGAGGATCTAATTGATGCATTTATTTGTTACATATAAAATCTGGAGAGAGATTTTTGACAACATAATCAATATGAACCTATGAGAAACAAAGCACAATCTCATGCCTAATGATATAAAAATAATCTAGAGTAATCGCATTTCATGAACTGGGTATCTCTTTACAAATAAGCATTTTTCTGACTAATATTTTTGCTATACTGACAATAATCCAAACTAGGTCATGAAGCACCTTTTTGAATCTCCCAGCAAGATTAAATTGTGTTCAGCATGGCTTTGTTTTCGACTGAACTGCTGTTATGGCCTAGCTGTTAGTTGAGGTTACTGTCATTTGAGTTGTTAAGTAAAACTGAATCAAGTTCCTCCTCTAGGCCTGTGTAAGTGACAAGAGTTCTGCAGATTATGGTACCTTATGTTACCTCTGTCTTAAAATCCTGTCGACTCCTATGATTGCCTCTTTTCTTTTATACCAAACTTCAAGCAATGCACATAAAAATTTCCCAAAGAATTAGTGAATTTTTCCCCCTCACAAAATTCGATTCGTGGCATTGTTTTATATAGCAGACTTTGTGGAAGTTTTGTGATTTGCATCACGACAATACACAATCTAAAAGTGAATATTAGCTGTCCTCTTTTTAAAATTGCATTGGCTCTTGTGCCTTGAGGATTCTCGTCCTTTTCTGAGGGCTTCATATTTCTTTGATTCTCTCTCAAGACTTTATCTTTTATACATCTACTTCTATGTTTTCTATGTTCTGTTTTTCTGTGGGGATGGTGAGTCAGGGTTTTCTTCAGGAATTGCTCTTTCTTTCATTTTTATTAGGTAGAAAAATTTAGTGTCTATCTCTCCTATGCCAAGGTACTGTGGCATATTCAGAGAGGCATTTGTGTGCTAGGTAGTGTCAGTGTTTTTACAAAGACATGGCAGGCTCAATTGATTTTCACTATTTCCTTTCCTCCATTCCTAATAGCTAAAAGAAAGAAATACTGGGAAAATTTATTTTTCTCAGTTATAAACTATGCCATACTTCTTTAATGAGGCAGCATTCCATTTGAATGCCTTTTTTTTCTTTTAATGTGTGGAGCAAGCCTATGACCATGACTAATGGTCATTTAAGGTTCATTTAAGATTCATAACCAAGAATCTCTTTGGACCAGCATGATAGATGTCTCCTTTTCACTTATTCAAAAGAGCAAATAGTCATAAGTTTGGTATAGCCAATAGAGTACAGTGACATTTCATGGAAACCCCCCCACCAAAAAAAACAATACATTTTTCTCCTCATATATATTTTTTCTTCTAAATGCTCTATCGAGGTAGAATAACATACTAAACAGTTTAAAATCTACAGAAGATAGGAAACTAAATCTAGTTAAGCTGTAGTAATGACTTTGCTTCTTTTTTTCCTGAACTGCCTTTGTGGAATAGTAAGCAATGTAATTGACACATACATAGTCATTCAAAATACAGAGCAGGCCCACATATGCCACTACAGTGCTTTAAAAATAACTGTTACAGGGCCTCCCTGGTGTCACAGTGGGTTAAGTAACACACTATGAAGCAAAACGCAGCCACTGCAGCATGAGTTCGATCCCTGCTGCCGGCCAGAGAGAGAAACCCACATGGCGCAGCAGATCTCTCCTGCCTGGCCCGCTGCTCCTCTCAGCAGTGTGTTTCAGTCCATCTGCCTGTTTTTCTCCCTGCTCTGTCTGGTGAATCTTCTCACCTCTCACCACTCTGGCCTATACCCTAGCTCTTATGTGCATAAATAAATAAATCTTTAAAAAAAATAACTGTTACATTAAGATATAACTCACATAACCATAAAATTCACCTCTGAAGAGTAAAATATAGTGGTGGGTTTTACTATGTTCACAGTTCAATAACAAGTTTCTATTTTTAAAAAAATATTTATATTTTACATCATTGTTCATTTCTGTACAATATTTGCTTTCTTCTCTCAGGTGTAGTCCCTGGTAAAATTCTTACCACCAGTTCACCCATGCACCATCCCTATAGTCCCTTGTGCTCTTTTCTCCCATGTTTTGATCTCTCTCCCTCCTCTTCCCTTGCAGAATGTCTCTGATTTATAGTTGCTACAGCAATTCAAGTCCTAGGAATCTACTTAAAGAACACAAAAACATTAATTCAAAAGGCTACCTGCATCCCTGTGTTTATTGTAGTGCTATTTTCAAGATAGGGAAACAACCCAAATGCCCAAAAATAGATGACTGGATCAAGAGATGTAGTATATATACACAATGGAATGCTATTCAGCAAACAAAATGATACACTCATGCCAGCTGCAGCAACTTGGATGGAGCTGGAAGGGATTATGTTAGTGAAATAAGTCAGAAGGAAAAAGAAAAGTATTGGATGGCTTCACTTATAGGAAGAATATAAAGGAAACAAGGGATCATGAAAAAAATAATAAAAATCCAAAATTAACACACAGCTTTCTAGTTTTATTTATTTTTAAAAAATGTTTTATATGGAGTTGCTATTAGTTTACATCATTGTTTCCATAGTAGAAATATAGGGTCTCTCCCCACCCCCTTCAGGCATTGTTGCCATACTGCCCCGCCACCAAAGAACCCAGAGTCCACCGTGAGTTTCCAGTTTTAGAACACTGACCCCACAAGAAAGCCCCTATCAGGTTACATTTCCTCCATGTCATATACTTTGGCAACTGTTAACCTACTTTTGGTCATTATTAATTTACATATTCTGAACATTTCATATGAATAAAATTGTGAAATATAAGGCATTTGTGACTAGTGCCTTTTGTTTATACTAATGTTCATCCATATTGTAGTATTTCATTCCTTTGTGTTGATAAATAACATCCCATCTCATGCATATCCCACATTGGTGTACCCACTTATCACATGGCAGACAAGTGTGTTGGTTTCCCCTCATGGCTGTTATAAATAATGCTTATAGGGACATTGTAGAACAAGATTTGTTTGTGTGGACTTGTTTTTCGTTCTCTTGATTATACCTAGGAGTGGAATTGCAGGATCATATGGTAACTGTGTCTTCAAGTTTGGCACTGCCAAACTGCTTTTTCAAGTGGATACATTCCATTTTACATTCCTACCAACAAATGTATAAAGTTCTCATTTCTCCACACCCAAACCAATACTTACTGACATGTTAGTCGGTGTGAAATTGGGTATGTCCTCGTTTTTTTTATTTGCATCTTCCTAATGTCTAGTGATAAACTTGTTCTAGAGTGCTTATTAGTCATTTTTGTATCTTCTTTACAGAAATGTCTTCATAGACTTTGTCCATTTTTAATTGGGTTACTTTTTGTTTTAGTATTGAGTTATAATATGTGTGGTGTTTGTGTATGTGCATTGTGCCAGTTCAAGCTCATTTTATTTTTTAAAAATTATTTTTCCAGGTTATTGAGATGTAGTTGGTACAAAACATATGTAAGTTTAAAATGTACAATTTCTTGATTTAAAATATTGCAAATTCCACATATCACACAGTATTTTTTTTCTCTGTCTGGGTACTTGGATTAGCATAATATCCTCATGGTCCAACTAAGATGTCATAAGCGGAAGACTTTTCTTCTCTTTCATGACTGAAATAATTCCATTGTTTATATACTGATATAAATCACAACTTTATCCATTCATTTGTGTTGATACTTAAGCTGTTTCCACATCTTGGCTATTATGTATAATGCTGCAGTAAATATTAGTGTGCAAATTTCTCCTCAAGTTTCTATTTTCATTTGCTTTTGGTATAGAACTGGAAGACTGCTAGCTTATATGCTAATTCTACTTCTAATTTTTGGAGGAAACACTATACTGTTTTCCACAGTGGCTGCATAAGTTATACTTCTACACATTCTTGCCAATACTCATCATCTTTCATCTTTGCTGGTAGTTATTATAATAGATGTGAGGTAATAACTTATTGTGGTTTTGACTTTCCCTATTTCCCTAGTAATTAGTGATGCCAAGCAGCTTTTCCTATTGAATGCTTTCTTTTTTTTTTTTTAAAGAGTTATTTATTTATACATACAAGAGCTGGGTACAGGCCAGAGTCCAGGGACGTGAGAGGATTCACCAGAGACAGAGTGGGGAGCAGAACAGGCAGACTGACTGAAACACACTGCTGAGGGCAGCAGCGGGCGAGGCAGGAGAGATCTACTGCACCATGTGGGTCCCCTCCCTGGCCGGCAGCAGGGATCGAACTCATGCTGTAGTGGCTCTGGTTTGCTTCATATTGCGTTGCTTAACCCACTGCGCCACCAGGGAGGCCCCCCTATTGAATGCTTTCTTTGGAAAAAATGTCTGTTCAAATTCTTCACATTCTTAAATATGGGGTGATTTGTGTGTGTGTGTGTGTGTGTGTGTGTGTGTGGAGTGTTGTTTGGTTTTTGCCGTGAAGATGAGTGACTTTTTTGTATATTTTGGATGTGTCATTTGAAAAATATTCTGTCAATACCAACACCAAGTAGTGATCCCCTATGCTTTTTTCTAGGGGTTTTATGGTGTCAGTATTATGTTTAAATCTTTAATCCATTTTAACTTAATTTTTTGAGTAGCCTAGAATAGGGGTCCAATTTCTTTTTTCTACTTGTAGTTATTCTGTTTTCTTGACACCATTTATCGAAGAATTAACTTTTTCTACTTTCTAGTAAGTATCACATACTACTTAACCTTATATGTAGAAAATTATTTCTGGATGTATATTCTTTACCCTTGTCTGGCATGTCTTTTTGTGTCCATACCTTATTATTGATCATTATAACTTAGTTATAAATGAGGAAGTAGGGGGCCTCCCTGGTGGCACAAGGTGGGTTGAGCACCGCACTGTGGAGCTTTCACAGTCACTGCAGCATGAGTTTGATCCCTGGCCAGGGAGGGAAACCACATTGTGCAGCAGACCTCTCCAGCATGGTCCGCTGCTCCCCTCAGCATATTTCAGTAGATGGGCCTGTTCTGTTCCCCATTCTGTTTCTGGTGAAGCCTCTCACCCCCACACCTCTGGACTGAACCCAACTCTTGTATGCATAAATAAATGAAATCTTTAAAAAGAAATCAGGAGTATGTGATGACTCTAGCTTTGTTCATCTTTCTCAGCATTGCTCTGGATATTCTGGGTATTTTGTAATTATAATTTGTATAATTATAAATACAAAATAATTCAGATATTATAAATTTGAGGATTATTTTACATATTTCTATGAAAAGTGCCACTGGTATTTTGACAGGGATTGCATTGAATCTATAGTTTGCTTGGAATAGTTGAAATTTTAACAATATTAATCCTTATTCATGAACATGGGTGATCTTTCCATTTATGTCTTCTTCAATTTCTTTTATCAGTGTTGTAGTTTCTAGTGAGAAAAAAGGAGAAAGCAAACTTTATTCCTGAGTATTTTATTGTATTAGATGCTAATATAAATGGATTTTTAATCTTTTTCAGATATTTTGATAGTGTATAGAAATGTAACTAATTTCTGTACATTGATTTTATATAATAAAAATTTATTGAATTCAAACAATGCTTTTGGTGAAGACTTTAGTATTTTCTTTGTATATAATCTGCATATCTACATAACATCTGTAAGCAACGATAATTTTACTTTTTCATTTGGCTGCCTTCTATTTCTTTATCTTGCTTGAATGCTTTTGGCTAGAATTCCCTGATTCCTTACTTAATAAAGTGGTGAGAGTAAACACATCTGTCTTATTCATGCTCATAGAGAAAAAGATTTCTACCTTTAATTACTGCATTTGATGTTTCCTGTGGGTTTGTCAAGTGTGGTCCGTTATAGTGAGACATATTTAGTTTATTATTGAGAGTTATTTTTTATGAAAGGATATTGTATTTTATCAAGTGCTTTTTTTTTATCTATTGATATTACTATATGATTTGATTTTTCGGTCTCTTAATGTGGGTATTACATGGATTGATTGGCTATGCTGGCCTTTCATCTTTGATCCTGGTTTGTGATCTTTTAAATATGCTGTTGGATTCTATTTTGTATGCTTCTAGGAATTTATCTACTTCTTGTAGGTTACCTAAATTTTTGGTTCAGAATTGGTCATAGTCAGTTTTAAACCTTTGTATCTTGTAATATCAGATTTTTGTCTCCTCATTCTGATTTTATTTATTTGTGTCTTTTGTCTTTCTTAGTTACTATAGCTAGAGGTTTGTCATTGTTTATCTTATCAAAAGAAAGGTCTTATATTCTATTGTTTTTCTGACTTCTATTTCACTTATTTTTGCCCCTATATTTGTTACTTCACTCCTCTGCTAACTGTGGGCTTAGTTAGTGTGATTGTTCCTTGGGTTTTTAAATTATGTTGTTAGCTTGAGATCTTTTCTTTGGTTCTTAAGGTTGACATTTATTGCTATAAACATCCCCTGTAGAACTGCTTTTGGATCCCTTAAGATTTTCTGCTTTGCATTTCCATTTGCTACTAGCTGTTTTTTATTTCCTCTTTTGCCTTCTAATTATTCAGGAATGCCCTGTTTATTGTCCAAATATTTTTAAAATTTCAAGTTTTCCTTAATTATTGATTTCTAGTTTCATATTGTTGTATTGGAAAAGATACTTGATATGAATTTAAGCTTTTAAAATTTGCTGATATTTGTCTTGTAACCTGTTATTTGATGTGCCCTGAAGAATCTTACATGTGTATTAAAGAAGAATATGGATACTCTGCTGCTGATAGAATGTCCTATATATGTCTGTTAAGTCTTTTTGGTTTAAACCAGGGTTCAAGTCCATCATTTCTTAGTTGATTTTCTGTCTGGATGATTATCTATTGTTGAAATTCAGATAGTTATATTATGTAAAAGGGACTATTATGGAGATTTTGTGATCACATTGGGAACATAGATTCTGTCTTTTCTTTCCCAATCTTGGCATAAAACTTCATTGCACAGGTTGTCCTATGATTTCAAGATGACTTTTTTCCCTTTTAGCTTCTATAGGCAGAAGAGACTAAAATATGAAGATCTAAAAGCCACATGCAAAATAAATCAATCCCTATAAAAATTTACATATTTTTCTCCCTCTGGGAAACTATCCAACAACTTGTACTCATTGGCCATGACTGTATCATATAAAAACCCCTGGTTGCAAAGAAGAATATACGTGACCATATTATCATGAGGTTTTTTAGTTGGGAATATTGTCTATCTCTCTAACATTGGGATACTTTCAGTAGGAGGGGAAATATAGATATTGGATAGCTAGCTAACAATACTTGTTCTATAAGATCAAAAATGCAGTGGGAACTAAAATATCGTAAAGCTTATAAATTAGGTATAGGTCTTGGATTTTACTGAGATGAATAGTTTTGGAAATTTTTAACAGAAGTATCATATGATATAACTTAGCATTGTTTTAGCCTGGAATTACCTAGGAGAATAGTTTTAACAATTTGCTTGTAGGAAGTATATCTGAGAAGTAAAAAAGCATATATGACCAAAGAAAATAAAATAAGAATGACCAAAAAAAAAAGAAAGTAAAAAATTTTCAGAGCTATCGTTGAAATCAGAGTTAAATCATAAAGATATGAAGCATTGCACAGAAGTTGTCCAGTTTAGTACACCTCTTCCACCACTTAGTTCGTGCCTTCCATTAAGTGCTATCCATCACACATTTTTCAACATGGGTGCCAGCTAATATCTACAGGATATATTATGAAAAATATTTATTGGAACTAGCTATAGTTTCTTCAGCTACAATACCTTCCAAGGTTGAAATTGATATTCATTATTTTCCTACTTAATGATCTATTCTGGATTTCCCTTACCCTTATATAGCATCTATACTGTTTATCTGGTAATTTAAATCTTCATCAAAAAGGAACTGAGCCTTTAATTGGCTTTCTCTTTTTGAACTTTGAACACCATGATTGTCTTTTTGCCATTATTTTTGATCATGAAAGCCGCAAGAAACATCTGATTGAATTCTCGGAGCTTCAAGTGCCTCTTTGCTGCCCTAATTGTATAGCAGTCATGCTGTCTTCTCATGATAATTATGGTTTGCTAACTTTTCTGCTATAGTAATTACTTTCTTGGTCTTTTCTTTGCTTGTTGATTCACTGGCCTGAGGATCCTGGAGTGATGGGATGGCGGTCATAAATTTAGTGGAATCATTACTCTATACTCTGGTGGAATAAGTCCCCCACTGAGAACCAGGTCTTCAAATACAGTAGAGTCTAAATTTTTTGAGACTGGAAATGTTGGTGAGCAACTAAGGGGCACCCAGGGACCCCAAACAAATAGCATGCATGTGTTAAACTGGAGTCCTGCCATCTACTGTACAAAGGCAAACAAGATTCTTTGTATGAAAGATATTTAACAAAATTAGTGTGCATAGAAAAAGAGAAAAAGTTTCTCAATAAAACACCCAAAATTACCTATCCCCTTGTGGAAAAATGCCCAGCCAAATATGGTTGGCCCAGAATCGGGCTGCTGAGGCTCAAATGCTTACCATAAGTCGAAGGTAACTTTTAGCATGGAAGCAAAGGAAAAAGTTCTGAAGCAGGTCTGTGAAAACTACTTCCTAGAAAGGAGATATCACAATCAAGGTAATGGCTGCCATTATCAGTCCCCCCAACATGTCTCTTCCATAAGTGTCTCTTCCTAGTATCTCTACATATCTCTCATGTATCTCTTCCAAGTTATTTTAATACTCATGGTACCAGTGTGCAAGTAGGCCATAGAAGAAAAGCCAGAGCCACCTGCCTTCATGTGCTACAGCTTTACCTAGCCATTCATCTCTGCCCCTTCTTCCCAGTAGGCAATCCAAGGTGGCTGCTGCAGTTAGGACAGCCAATGAAGTTCTCTACTATTAATGAGGTCTCAGAGTCTTAATAAATTTACAACAGGGGGAGGCTGGGGAGAGTGACATTGAGAGCAGCTCTGCCCAAACTTTTATTAAAGATATGAACAAAGGAACAAGAAAATATCTTGTAGTTGTGTTAATGCTTATACAAATTAATAAGTTACTGCTGAAACAACTTTTTCTAGTTAGCGGGCAGCATGCGTACAAGTCATCTACATCCTCAGAGAACAGGAGTCAGTTCTGGGAATAATTAGAAGGTCTGTTTGCAGAACTTCTAAAAGCCTGGAAATCCATGTGCAGAGTAAACAGAAGACTCCAGCTCACCATAGGGTGACAGGCTGCCAACAGGTGGCTGGATGTAAGTGGGGGCAGAACACGGTACCTCCCCTAAGAGAAGTATCCATTTTTTCACACTGTCCTGGAGAAGAACATCCTAAATCACAGGATATTTTCTCTGAGTTGGAATTTTAGCCAAGCTCTAATAGGTCACTTATCATCTTATTCTACTACCATTCTACTAGGTTATTAGCTTTTGGATCGATACCTTGGACAGACCTCAGACATCCTTTTTTTTTGTGTGTGTGTGTGTGGCTATAAATCAGTTCTTTCATTAGGGCAACATGTGTGTTTTCAAGCAGGTCAGTCCTAAAATTCTCGTCCTCAGAGAGACAGGTAGGAAGTCAAACCATTATCAACTTATCAGTTGATAGAGTTGAATCACTATCTCTGTAGGGTAGAAGTGATCTGTAGGGCAGTGGGGTTACAATTGCATTCTGATAGATAGCAGGTCCCCTTCCAAAATTTCATACTTACAAACATCTTTCCAGAATTACTTCCGTAAGCAACTGTCTTAGCTTGGGTTTCTCCCAACATCAGAGCCTGAGATGAAAACTTTATTGAGGTTAGTTTCCCTAGAGAGTGAATAAAATAAAGGGGTGAGGGGGAATAAAATAGAGAGCAAACCAACACAAGAAGGTGTTATGAAATAGAGAATTTTTGAGAGAGGGCAATTGGTGGATAGTCACTCTGGTATCTTCCATAGAACAATGATATGGGACTCAAAATTGTCTACTAATATTTGTTCACTGGTTTCCAATCCCTGTTTATCTGGTATTGCCCGATAGTATTAAAGGTATTAACTCCCCTGCTCTGCTGGCTTTACTGTACTTGATTGCCAAGGGGACTCCTGCACACTTTCCCTGTTGATGTCTGAGGTCCTCTGGGGCAGAAGCAAGGGATATAATACACATCTGACCTGACATACTTTCATCATGAAGCAAATTAAAACTTGCAAGGAGGAAGGCAGACTATTCACTGACATATCTCAGAAATTACATTGGGGAAATTTAATATCTTTTGTCTTCACTTGTCTTGGGTTATATTTCAGGGTAATAGGAAATTTCCTTAATAGCCTCCTACATGTTTTTGTTTTATTGTAAATGAGAGGTCTATCTTTAGTTTTTCCATAATGCCACCAATCAGGGACCAATTCTTGATAACTGGGAAACTTGTGACCACCAGTTTCCTTTACAATATCGCCAATGAGATGTATGATAAAACTGCCTTTACTACATGAAACAGAAATAAATGGCTACAATAATAATGGCCACTTTCATTACTCTTGCAGAGTAGCAAGACGGAGAGACAGGGTGCTCAATTTACTTATGTCTTGCTAGAGTGGAGAAGATATAAACTCACAAGCTTGGATTTATGAGAAACGGGGTCAAGAAAACCAAAGGATAAATATATAGGCAGTGCAAACAATCATGATCCCCTACTGACTAGACTATGTTATGAGCATGTGCGAGTAGTAAATGCTTTCAGTCAAGGTTACTAGTAATGTCATGCTATAAGGGCCTAATAGCATATGGTGTCTCATAAAACAAAGTTCCCTTGATTTTGCACTGGGAGTAAAAATAGTTTATTTGGACCTGTTTACTAACCAGATAAAGAGATAAATATGTTTTTAGGATGGTAAGACAATAAAACTGAAATCCCAATTTTGCTCACACTGTTTACTTTTATATTACCGTGTGCTAATAATGTTCCGTTCTTTTATCTTGGCTGCAGTATGCAGAATAATGGCCACTACAGATGACCATATCCTAATACCTGAACGCTATGAATACATGATCTGTGACCTTACAATACATGGCAAAAGGGACTTAAAAGATACAATTATGTTATGGATCTTGAAATGTAGAAATTAACCTTTTGAAGTTGACCCAATGTAATCATAAGGGTTCTTGTGAGAGAGAAAATGAGAGTTACAGAAAAAGATGTGGTGATGGCAGCAGCTGTCAAAGTGAGAGATAAGAATGTTACGTTTCCAGCTGTGAAGATAGAAGGCTACAAGTCAAGGAATGAGTGTAGGAGCCTCTAAAAGTAAAAAACAAAGAAAAAAAATTCTACCTACAATTGTAAGAAATATAGCTGTACTGACACATTAATTTTAGATTAATAAGGTTAATTTTGGATGTTGGACCTGCAGAACAGTGAGACAATCAATTGATTTAAGTCACCAAATTTGTACTGTAGTAATTGGTTACTGTAATTTCAATAAGAAATCAGTGGGTGATACTTGTTTATTGCTGCTGAAGTTTGCCATTTTCATTATTAGATACAGAATGAGATGTACTTTAGTTGAATGTTTATTCCTAGGTGTCATTTCTTACTAGAAATCTGTATGTTGATAAGCTAGATTGAAAATGAGAAATTTGCATTCGTTTACCTCTTTGGCTTCTGCTAAAACTATTTCTGTGTAGATAGCACTCAACATTCTCTCATTTGTGTCTAACTTAAACCCCTCTTCTCAGTTTTCTAAAGATGTTTTAAATGTGGAAGCCAGTCTTTACACAAATAGAAAAGAAAGGAGTAAAAATTCTCTAATGCCAAGAGGCCCAGGATCCCAAAAGTCTCAAGCCATAAATACCAGGCCAGGGTTCAGAATATCCTTTAATCTTCTGGCCAAAAGTTCCATAACCATGAGGTCTAATAGAAAATAAATCTGTCTTGTCCTAGCCTATCTTATCCTTTTCCATGCTACTAGCCATACAGTCCTTTCATTCCTCCTAACAAAAGTTTACCTCCCCATTCATGTTCTTGTGTTATCCTATTGCTGTTATGAGAAGTAAGGAAAGTGCTACCAGCATGCTGTTCTCTGTCTTGTCCTCATTTATGGCAAGGACTACATTATTGATCTCTCTTTGCAGTACTGGCAAAAAAGAGACACTAAGTAAATGTGTGTTGAGCAATGTCCAAAATTCCTCTTTTGTAAATGTCCTTTGTGTCCCAAAGTCTTGGAAATTTAAATACTCTTTTGCGAGATTAATTTTCAGATCTTTGCTAATAGCTTGGAGGAAATTAATTGCTCACTAAAGTCAAGACTCATTGGAAAGCAAAACTAACATTTATTTATTAAACATCATTTACATCCTACACATTTGCATTATATCTCAAATCTCAGAGCAATCCTACACAGTCATTCTCTCCAACTTACAGATAAATAAAGTGCAGCTCACACATAGCTAATGCAGAAACAAGTGCTCTTTCTATTTCACCACGATGAAGGAAAGGAGTGAAGTTTGAGGAGGAAGGGATGTGACACATATATTCACCATACTTCTTTGCAGTTAAAAAGTGGGTCAACTAAGAATAACTCAGGCAAACAAGTCCATTTGAAAGCTTCTTTGGGATTTGGTGCTATCACAAGAGTGGCATTTCATTAGGATTATGAGTGAGACCTAAACTGAGACTAAAGAAAGTAACAGTTTGGTCACAAAGCCATCTCTAAGCTCTTAACTCTACTTCCTTCCTAGGTAATGTCTTGAATATAGCTATCTCAAAAGATGTGTCTTTCTCATGAACTATTTTATCAAAGAAGAAATTGTTCAATACGTTTTAAACTTATGGCATTCTACTTATCAGAGCATTTCTCAGTGCATGGGATATATCAGCACCTTTGGTGATTGTGACTTAGCTCTCTTATTTCCCGATCTATATTATTTCAACACCTTAGTGTTCAGGGGCATTTCCAAAACTCAGCAAGAGTATGGATAAGTAATTAAGCTGGTATTTTTAGTATTTTTCTATAGACTGTTTTACTTCGTGTTTTATGAGATCTCCAATTTTAAATCTAGCAGGGTCTGAATAACACTCTGACTTAGGAAGAGGGTGCTTAACTCTTTCCAAATTAAATTGGGCTACAGAGGCAGTTAATCTTAGTTTAAAATCATCTTCTTGTCAAAGGTACAAATACTGTCAAAACACTTTCTGAATACTAGGGTTCAAAGAAAAGATAGAAATTCTCTTTGAGGGAGTCTGTACATGAAGCAATTTCCAGTAATAAAAAACGATGGTTCATTAGAATTGTTTTGTAAGGAAGACTGTGATTGTAATTGATGTCATTTGGCATATATTGTTCAAAGTTTGGGTTTATAAACTTTTATTTAATATCTTGCAAGTATCTTGATTAAAAATAGAAAATGTATTGACAAGATTAGCACTTGCAATAGTGTTATAAGACATAAGGCAAGAGTGACATTGGTAAGATGACATAATAGATTTCTGACCTTATATTCCACAAAACACTAATTTTACAACCATTGAGGAGTCTGAAATTCAGATCAGAGTTTAAAGTATCCCATGTTTAAATGAACATTTATAAAGATAGGAAACACAATTTAGTTTATCAGTGTCACCACACCTTCAAGCTGGCATACGATAGTGCTGAAAGACATATTCTTGCTACAAATTTTTCTATGGAAGAGAAAAATAAAGTGAATATTTGTTCTCTCTAGCCTTTGGGGTCCTACTGGACTTTATATTCAAATGCAGCACTGATGACTCTACCTAAAGTCATGGAAAAATTGTCTGACTTCATAAACATGTTACCAGTCTTAATTTTTCAGTATCATTAATATTTTTGTTAGGATTTTGTGGGGCTTGCTTTTTATGCCATGGATTCGAATAGATATGATACATATGTGTGTGATATCACATATATATGATAATATATAAAGGAAAAGAAATTTGACAGTATATAAAACAAATCAGAGAATGATACAGGACAATGAAAGACCATTTCTGAAAATTTTGTGTGGTTCAGGGCAGAGATAATGAGAACTGTAGTTGTGACCATCAGCAAAAAGAATAGTAGAGATCAGTAGGCTCTGTGTTGCAGAGTTAGACCCTTTGTGGTTTGCAATTGGCAGTCAAGTTGTAGACAAATGAATAGGAAGTGTTAAGAAAATTTTTTTCTCCTAAGGTGCATAGGTTGGTACAGTGTCTAAGAACATGACATTTGAAATCAGTCTAGAGTTTGAATTTCTATTTCACCTCTCAGGATTTCAGTTCAACAGTAGAGCAGAGATAATAGTCCCTGCACAGGGGCCATTCTAATCTCTGCATCATTTTAATTTAGTACATGTGCAGCCGAAGCAATCAGTAATAATATTTCTTAGACTAGAGGGAATTATGGTTGTAAAATTCTCAGTGCAATGTCTGACAGCTCATCACTATTATCTTAAAAGAATATTGTCAATATTAGTTACCACATAACAAAAGAAATATGATCCTTATTTATCATAATTATTAAGGTTACACTTTAATTTCCTTCTGTTAACTCAAGTTGTTTTCTCAACGCCTGAGCAACTTGAGTTTACATTTAAATACTTGAGTTATGGGAACGAGGATGTATAATGTTAAATCTCTTCATAAGTCTCTTCTCCAAGAAGCAGTATTATGGTGGAGGTAGTGTGTATGAAATCTTATTTTAATGGTTTTAAACTTGAGCTATCAAAGAAGCTTCCTTTTTAGGGAATTTAACACAGAAAATATTCGAAAGCAGGGATGATGAAGGCACATCTCTGTCATGATCCAGGGGTCTTAAGTGCCATGCACTGAATTGAAACTGTCAGAACAGATGCCACCAAAATAGTCAGTGGAGATTTAGTAACTCTGCTCTAAGTGTCTGTCTTTTAGGCTGCACTAACATCGCTAATGTAATGTTATTATTTTTCACCTACCACAATCCATTGTATTCCCTTATCCCTCTCTTTCCACCTTCTCTCTTAACTTTTAAAGCCCTCAGGATATTTATTGATGTCTACTAGTTTTTGAAAGTATTTTATGTTGTCTAGTTGTCTGCTATATAAACACCAGAATTTAGTTGAACAATCTGACTTAATTTGCTGCACATAATTCTCTCAAATTCCGTCCATTTTGTTAAAAAATAGCTACCTTTCATCTTATGTTGAATTATACTCCATAGTATAGATATTGTACATTATCTTGATAGAGTGTCCACATATGGACATTTGGGCAGCTTGCATGTCCTAACTGTAAATGTGCTATTGTAAACGATGCTGCTATGAATATTGTGGAACATATGTCTTTCTGTGTTAATGATTTCATATTCTTTGGCTATTATGTCCAAAAGTGGGATTTTTTATTTTAAGGTAAATCCCAATTGCTGTCCAAAATGGTACACCAGTTTACATTCTCACTAATAGTGCAATAAAGTTCCTTTTATCGTGCCTCATCTCCAACACTTGTGGATGTGAGAGGGCATCTTATTGTGTGTGGTTTTACTATGTATATCCCTCACTTATTAGAAGCATTCTGAATATCCTATCCTCCTTGGTGAATTATCTGTTCATCTCTGCTACCCATTTATTGTTTGGATTATTTTTTTGTTGAATTGGAGGTGTTTTTATATATATTTGATATTAATTTCTTATTTATATACTAGGCAATCTTTTTTCCCATTCAGTAGGGTGTTTTAATAGTCTTATATTTTATTTCTCTGTACAGGAACTTAAAATTTTAAGTAATCCCAGTTGTTTTTGTTTCTTATTCTATTGTTGTAGGGGTTGAGTCACCAAAAATACCTTTATTATTGACATCATGGAATGTATTACCAACATCATCTTCTATATATTTTTTTAAAGATTTATTTATTTATACATACAAGCACTGGGGTACAGGCCAGAGGTGTGGGGGGGTGAGAGGATTCACCACAGAGAGCAGAGAGCAGAACAGGCAGATCAACAGAAGTACACTGC
>JAGFMF010011380.1:12186311-12216532 GCA_019455555.1 Galemys pyrenaicus | reverse complement strand
CTCCCTGGCCGGCAGCAGGGATCGAACTCGTGCTGCAGTGGCTGCTGTTTGCTTCATAGTGCGTTGCTTAACCCACTGCGCCACCAGGGAGGCCCCATCTTCTATATTTTTACAGTTGCAGGTCTTATATCTATATCTTTTTTATTGGAGTTTTTTATTTACTGGGTTTACAATTAACCCAATTCGTTCTTTTATGTGGCTTTTCAATTTTACCATTACCATTTATTAAAGAGATTGTCATTTCCCCATTTTATGTTCCTAGATGCTTTGTCATAGATTAGGTACTGATATGTACTTGGAGTTAATTCTGGTCTTTCAATTCTGGTTCATTGACCTGTGTATCTATTTTTAAGCCAATACCATGTGCAGAATTTTTTTTTAATATGCTTGCTTTACAGTAAGATTTGAAGTTCTATCATATGATAGCTCTATTTCTCTTTTTTCCCTCAGGGTTGTGTTTGTAATAAGAGGTCTTTTATGATTTAATACAGATTTTAACATTTTTTGTTTAGGTCAGTGTCTTTGGAAAATATTGGTGGGGTTTTTAATCAGAATTGTGTTAGATTTGTACAGTGAAATGACATTGAGAACTAAAGATCAGAATCTTACTCATTTGCAATTATTATTTTTATTCTCTTCATGGAGAATTTAGTGATTTCTAAGTCTTCTGTATAAATGAACAGAAGGAAAGGGGGTGGAGGAAAAATCTAATAACTCAGTGACTGCTCTGACTTCTTAATATACATTTAAATTGTTTCCCTTGATTTCAGGAAGTAATAAAAGACCCTTTTAGTTTATTTTGCAATAATTTACTATCATTTGCCTGGCATATGGTTGTATCATTACACATTAATTTCCAGTTTTTTGTTTATTTTCACTGAGAACAATTTTCTTCATAATAGCATGAAGGTCAGCTCTACACTGTCCATGATTCTTAATTCCCCAGTTAGAGTAAGTGGAAGAGGACAACTAGATATTTATATTACAGCATCTGAAGGACTCAGTGGAAATTCAGTTAAGAATTGTTTCTGAGAAAAATAAGTGACAATAAATAGAAATAACAGGGGTCAAATATGGGCTTGATTCAAAGAACAATACTGTAATAGCTAGAGTTGTAAAACAATAAAATTCAAAGAGTGATGTTGAAGGGATCAAAGCAAAGTTTGGATGGCCATTGATTGCTAAGGATGCTGGAGATGGAATTAACAAGCATAGTAAAGACTGAGCTAGAAGAAGACCCATCTCTTGAAATTCTTAGTCTAAGTTTATGACAATACAATTAGCTTACTCTATTTTCTTTTTATTTTATTAAAGATCTTTTTTATTTTATGCATACAAGAGCAGGGGTGCAGGTCAGAGGCCCAGGAGGTGAGAGGATTCACCAGAGACAGAGTGGGGAGCAGAACAGGCAGACTGACTGGAATACACTGCTGAGGGGAGCAGTGGGTGAGGCAGGAGAGGTCTGCTGTGCCATGTGGGTCCCCTCCCTTGCCTGGGATCAAACTTGCTCTGAGAAGCAGGTGCTTCACAGTGAGGTGCTCAACCCACTGCGCTACCAGGGAAACACCAGCTTACTCTATTTTCTAACTTAAGCTGCTTTTTCACATTTGCATGCCCTCTGTCCACCATTTATTCAAATCACTTCCATTTTCTAAGGATCATTTAAAACATTTCTTCTCTAGCCTTTATGACCTTTCTTTTCTCTGGTTACTATAATATTCACTGACCCCATCTCTTCAGAAGTTAACTTATACTAATATTTGTATTGTTATCTTTATATATGTTATATCCTTTGCAAAACTGACATCTGTAAGTCATGGAAATTATAGTTCACAAAATACTAGGGATTTCTTTTAATAATTACAATTAACTTTCCTAATGTTGGGTAGGAATGAATGAGTTGCTTTCAGCAAGTTTCTCTTTTGTCATTGATAAGACCTCTGAAATGCATCATCATGCCAATGACAAAAAATCTCTATAAAGTGATTGTTTCCTTTACAAACTGTATTATGTGGCTATCTTTCTAGAGCCAGACTTGAGAAATGCTTGACTGTTTCTTTAGCATCTTAAGCCCTGAGTATCTCTGTTCCTGATCTTTTATAAATGTCACTTTATGGCAAAATAAAATAACAACACAAGCAGCTTCATAAAGGATAGCACATGAGCATGTAGGACTACAAAAGTTTAAAAGTCAAGGTAGAGGAATGGATTTCATAAAGTTTTAATAAAGGTGGTATATTTAGTTTTATCATACTATAAATAAGGAAAAAATTATCCTTCCTTAGACTTTTTTTAAAATTCAGTTCACTTCTTTAAGACTGATTTTTGCATTATACCTAATGAAGATAAATTTTGGCTGCTCTTTTTAAGGTTTATATATAGGAACAATCATTCCTTTACATAGGAATGGGTATGAAAAATTGGATAAGGATCAAAATCCTTTGCTACAAAATTGCAGTGTGAACTGTATACAGCAAAGCATTATGAATTCATTTAACAAATACACACTAAACAACTTATATACCAATAGCTCATCTTTATTTTCTTTATTTTCATTAGTTTTGAAGTAAATATGACAGTACTTTTCTTTATCAGTGTCTGTGGAATAAAAGAAAACAATAGACTTTGATCTAAAGATTTTTCCCAGGCTGCCAAATGCCCCCTGAAGATCAGGGTCAGGTTTGACTCAAAATTAGTACCCCTTAACTAGTCACCGAGTAGTCTAATATCCTCAGCTCTCCTCCCTAAACAAGAGAAATTCCATCGTCTTTTCAATGGCAGTGGAGTTGAGTGGTTGAATAAGGCTTAAAAATATTTATAGAAACTATCTTGTCTAATTCCTCATTTAAGGAATTATTTACTTATTTTCTGTCTGGTTGACATCTGCTAGTTGATGAATGTGGTGTGTTGAAGTCCCCATTATTATGTTGTTTTCAATATCTGTTTTAGGGTTCATAAATAGTTGTGCTATATAGTCAGATGTTCCTACATTTGGTGCATATATACTGGTGTGTGTTATGTCCTGACATCTTGATCCCTTAATGCCCATTTCTGTTTCAAATATTTTTATCCTGGATTCTATTTGATCTGCTACAAGTATGAATGTCACTGCCTTTTTAGGGTACTAGTTGCTTCTAGGATTATTGTCTATCTTTGGAGATAACATGGGTTTCCTTGAGAAAGCAGAAAATTGGGTTTTGTTTCTCATGCAACCAGTTACTTTATTTTTTTTTATTTGTTTTATCAGTCCATTAGTATTAAGGGTAAATACTGATAATGAAGATTTACCAGTACCATATGGTCTTTAGTTTTCTGATTCTATTTCCTTGTTCAAATTGGTTTTTTTGGTAGACTTTTTTCCCTTAACTTGCAGAAATCCATTCAACTTTATTTTATAGGACATCTAGTGTTGGCAAACTCCTTCAGCTTTTGTTTGTCTAAGTAGGCCTTTATTTCTCTTTTCAGGATATAGTATTCTTGGCTGGCAATTTTTATCTTTGAATATTTTGAATGTCGTTACATTTGCTCATTGTGTAGCATGTCTGCTGAAAAATCCGATGAAAGCATGATGGGAGAGCCTTCATAAATTACCTACTTATTTTCTCTATCTGCCTTCAATATACTTTCTTTATCTTGAACTATTGGTGTTTTCACTCTATACCAGTGGAGCTTTGCTGTAGGTCACATGCCACTAGGTAAACAGGTGTTCTTTTAACTTCAGGAACTTGTACATTTATTTATTACCCCAGGTTTAAGAAGTTTTCATCTAGTATTTCTTTGAATAAGTGCTTTACTCCCTTCAGGAATTACCATTATCCTCATATTACCTTTTCTGATAGAATTGGCTAGGTCTCAAAGGGTTTCTTCATCTTTATTTTCTTTGAATTTCTCTTCTTCCACCTCAGTCTTTTGTGCATTACTGTTTTCAAGTTTCACCAACGGAACCTTCCATTGGTCTGTTTTGTCTCCACAGTTTTCTAAAGAATTTTATAATTTTTGTTATTGAGGTTTTTACATCCTGAAGCTTCAATTTCTACTTTCTGTTCATTGGTTTTATTTTTTATGTCATTCATTTGTTTTGAATTTTTTGGTACTTCTTGAACTTACCGTTCTGTGTTTACTTTCATCTCTGATTTTCTTCATAATGGCAGTTTTGAACTCTATTTGAAAAGGAGATGAATCATACCATGTCTTTATGGTTGGATTCTAATGAGTTATTATCTCCTTGTGTTGCCATATTCCCTTAAAGTCTCAAGGTGCCATGTGTTATTTCTTTGCCCATCTTGCAGCTTTACATTTTCTCATTTCTTTTATGTATCTCTAGGAGCAGCTTAGAGTTGAACTACTTTACTATATCAGCAGGTGGCGCTGTTGCTTTTAGTTTTTTGGTTTCTTCAGGTTTCCATAGCTATAAAGACCTATTTTTCTCAGGTGCTAAATCATAGCTTGGGAGAGGATCTTGGCATGGCCCATGAGCTGGTGCGGATGCTGGGGCCTTGGAGGGTTGACGTGTTTGCAGCATGTTGATATCTCTCCTCTTTTGGGTTCCAAACCTGAGTTCTGCAGTCCCTGTACTATCAGTACAGGGACTTGACTTCACAAGGTCAATACCAGTCCTGAGGATGGGTGAGAAGGAGTTCAATCCAGCACACATTTTATTATTTAATTGGAGACCTGGTCTGGCCAAGGTTGAGGGAGCTCCTCAACCCCTCCATGTTTCCTTTCAGTTAAGGGTGTATATATACATCCACAATGGTCAGCTCTCATCTTCCTAGGACTCCTGGCTGAGCTAGCCATGCTGTTGTGACACCTGCCCCAGGTCACAGGTTCCAAGCACTTCTCTCATTTACACCTCATTAATTGAAGCATGATCCTACTCTTGTTAGGTCTTTGCTGTCACAGGCTGTATTGTTCTCCAATGTCCAAGGAGTGCTCCAGTTTTGCACCAAATCATAGGACTCTCTGGGTGTAGTGTCCCTCTGATTATCTATGAGATGACCCTCTCTGGAGCAAAGCAAAGAATCGCCTCTTTTACCATCTTGGTCCTCTGTCTAAGAAAACAGAAAATTGCAAATACTGGTAAGGATGTGATAAAATCAGAATCCAGTTTTGGTGGTGGGACTGTAAAATGATGCAACTTTCAAAATATTTTTCATTTTCACAAAGCTAATTAAGCATAGCATGATGACATATACCTAAGAGTCAAATTGCTAGGTCACATGTCCACATAAATTGAAAACATGTTCAAAATAAAAACTTGTACATGGATGGTTCATAGTCACATTAGCCAAAATTCAAAGTGAGGTATCCATTAACTGATAAGTATATAAAATTTGATAATACATACAATGGAATATTATTGTCCTAAAACTGAAAAAACTACTGATAGATACATGTATCAAAGCATTAATCAAAATGAAAGAAACCAGACACAATAGATCACAAATCATATGGTTGCGTTTCTATTAGTTATCCAGAATGGGCCAATCCAAAGGCATAGAAAGTAGTTTATGGAAATTAACTTAATGGTTGCTGGGATAATGGTTATTAAAAGCTAGTGATGGGAAGCAGTAAGTAATGACTGCTTTTTGGATATGTATTTTCTTTTGATCTGATGAAAACATTCCACAGTGCCAATGGTTGCCCCACATTGTGAAGATAATTAAGAAATTAGATTATAATTTTAGTTGAAATTGTGAATTTTGTGTTGCACAAATTTACCATAACAGAGAAGAAAAATATGGGAAGTGCATGCAAAAAGTAGGACAAGTTAAATTATAAGCTGAGGATAGAAAAATATTTATTTTGTGAATTGTAAAACATGTAAATTTACTAAACTGATCCATTTGACTGATTGGAAAAGAAATTTACACATTGCCATTTAAAGTAGACAAATACATTCAATTTTGGAAAATATCCTATGCAAAACTATATCAAAATTTTAGTTGAAAGTAAATTGATGGAAAAAGTTGAATAAGAAAATGGCAATCCAAAGAAAACAAGGTTGCCTATATAATTATCAGACAAAATATTATCTCTTTTAAGGCAAAATTCAACCTCATGGTGAAAGTAATTTATAATGACAATAGAAATTTTAAGTTCATTTTAGTGAAACATTTCAACATCTCAATCAAATCTGAGCTAACTTGTAACTAAAGGAAATTTAAAAAATTTGATTATTCACCAATACAAAGCATATTTTTCAAGAACATATGTAGAAAACTACAAAATTTATCTTATTCCATTTATCATACACTACCAATCTACCAAATTTTAAAAAGTTTGAACAAATTCTCTCTACCATAGTGTATTCTTTGATATTACTTCCCAGTGTTTTTTCTAAGCTGTAGCATTCAATTATCACAAAACCATGCCTTTAAATCAGAACCTCCTTACTGTCAATTTAGTTTGGAGAGATAATGGGTTTTGTCACATGATACTTAGCCAGAGAAAAACTCTGAGTGAGCTTGTTCATCTTAAATAATGAAAGACTCTCCTCAGTACACTTAATCACTTAAATCCCTGTTTGGTGAGGCCCTTAACATTTCCCCCTAAGGAAGCAGCAAGTCAAAGCAACTGGAACCTCTATAGCATGCTCCAAATTGTCACATATTGTCTTACTTTACTAGAAGACAATGATATTATAATGTTAATAATAGCAGCAGCTACTAATGATGTAACACTGTAAGCACTTACTAGGCGCCTGATCTATTTGCAGATTGTTATAATAATCATTTGTCTAGCACTAAGTCCCAGACCACATTCTAAGTGCTTTACATGCATTACTTTATTTAACCCTGCAAACCTTATAAAAGATATAGTATGGTTTTTCTCATTATGAGAAAAGAAAATGGAGGCTCAAAAAATTTAAGAAACTTCCCAAGTTTATCAAGCTAGTACACGGCATCACAGGAATTTAACATCTTTGAATTCAGTCTAAGGTATTGACCCTCCTCATACACTCCTACCTCACATATCACATTTTATTTTACTTCCCACTCTCTTCTTAGTAACCCTGTGTTATAGAGAAGGTAAGTGAGCTTCAAGAAGGGCACATCACTTTCCCAATATCTCAGAGTCTAATCAGTGTTAGAACAGTCATTGGGAATCCAGTTTGACTCCCAAGTCTGTGCTACAGTGAAAACGTCCTTAGTGAAACTAGAAAGGGAAGGGAGAGCTCAAACAAGACACTTGGCTAGCAACCCTTGCTTTAACCTCCTACTACAATGAGAAATTATTTTTTGAACTATGATTTCAAAATTCTGTACTAGAATTTCATAAATAGTAATGGTTGATTCCATTTGAAAACAGTCTTAACAGTTGGTTAAATCAAAAAGCTTTTTGAAGGGAAAATCATAAATAGTGAGGCATATGAACCTTAAGTGTTTTTATCCTAATTCATGGCATACAAAATTATAGTTACTTGCCAATATTTGACTAGAGGGTCAAAACCTTTTCTCTGAATATGGATATAGTAATTGAAACTCTTTATGTTGTGTCTTTCTTGTATAAACCATATCCTAATGTGTCTGCCAAAAATTTCAAGATTAAAGTGAAATGAGAATTTAAACAGATTTGTGAAGCAATCTAAGTATAACATCTCATTCAATTTTGACAAATACTTCCAAAACATTTATAGTTGTCTAGTGTATATATTATATATAATGCACATATGTAATACAAATATGTACATAAGTATATATACACATAGCGATATATATGAGTAAATATATAATAACACATTAGTGATTTATTTGTATCATTTTTTTCAGCAGTTTCTTTACAGAATAAAAGACTACATTTTCTTTGCACATATATTAGTTTTGGTTTTGAAATAAAATAATATTAATTAAGGTAACATTATAACAGGTATTAATAAGAAAGAACAAATAAAACTGGCTCTAGACAAGCACTTAGCTCATGGGAGCAGAGGTATTCTGTTCTGTGGAAGACCCTTCTGTAGTCTATGGGCTTGTGATAGAATGTGTTACCAGATCAGTTTAGTGTGGAAATTAAGTGAAGATGGTTTTGAGGGTGATGCTATAATTTTAATAAGTGAGCTATGATTTCCCTCTTCTGCTATGACCTTTACTACAACTTTCCTTGGGGTAAGCCCCTCAAAATTTCTGCAACGTGCTTTGCTTGAGGGCATCCTTCAACACATACAGAAGTTTCAAATGTTGGAAAAACTATTGAGAGAAACAATAAAGGTGATTGTAGCCCCATTCTAGTTTTCCAGCCCTTCCAATGAGTAGTGTTTATGCAGTATTTAGCTAGTTCAACATGCTGAAACTGGCACTTCTAACCATGGTTCTAAACCTGTGTGAACTGCCGCATGTTACTAACCTGCAGAGGATAGTCCCTCCTGCTTCCTGGAGAACCAGCTCACTGCTCATTTAGGTGCAGTAGTTCCCTGTGATGACTCTGGGTCACTGAGGAGCTGCAGACCTAGGAGAAATCACTTCAGCTATCTGGATTTGGGTTAGTGAATTTTATACTAAAAATCCTAGATTGCCTTGTATTTTTGTTGTTAATTAATGTATTTACTGCGGTAAGGGCCATCTATATACTGACTTTAGAAGGTACTCTCTTCTCTGAAGGCATGTCTCACCCTGCCCCGTGTGACAGTGCCCGTCGTGGACACTGTGGGAAACAGTATACAACCTGCAGTGCTGTCCTCTAGTTCAGCACTTTCTCTGTTCCTTCCCTCTCCCCTTTTTCTTCCTCCCTAGGCAAAGGAGTGCTTTAGCTAGAGATTCAAGGTATAAAGAAACTATTCTAGGCTCTCAACTCTCTTATTCCCTTTCCTTTGTTACTAGTGGTATTGCCCTTCATGAGACTGTCATGGTATGATCTGAAAATCAGTTTTGAACCTTGTATAAAAATAAGATGAGATAGATCTTCTTGGCTCCGAAGACTTATCTTTTCACCTCTGTGCTCTGACCAGTCAACAGAAGACAAGAATTCTCTGTGGTCCAGCTTAGGCTACTGTGGCTCCATGTCGGGTATTGTAGTATAACTTTAGCTTAAAAAAATTGAGAATTTACTTTACTCAACTGGTCACTGCTAGTCAATCCTCTCCAGCATTTCAAAGTCCCTTTGCTAAAATAACTCCTAATACATACTCTTATAAAGAAAATCTTCCACGGATAGGCTAACCATGATCAAATGGACATTGACTCCTTGAGAAAGTGTCACATCTGTTCTCACTACTCTATCTCCACTCTTATACATGATAATTGATAAATATTTGTTGACTAATTAATGTATAATTACAAACACAGTTTCCAATTACTCTATAGTTACACTGGTGATAATGTAGTCAGGGTATGAACAGCCTAGTAGTCACCAGGAAACTTCTCCGCCCTTTTACCGATGACATAACTATCAATGCTGATCCATTTCTGACTAATAGACAGTCTGATTCTATATCTTAAAGAATCAATAGAACAGATATTTACCTACATTAGCTTTAAATAGTTTTAAAGCATTTAAGAACTTGATTCACTAGCTACATGGACATCTGGAAGAGGCAATAATTTACATAATTTCTATATATATGAGATACATATTGTACATATGCAGCTCGAAATAACTTGTATTCTATATACAAGTAGTTATTTGTAGAAACCAAAGACACTTCAGTTATATCTCTGTTGCATACTGAAATAATTGAGTGGGAATATCTTAAATTAACATATTGCAGTTTTTTAGTGCAATATGCAAATTTAGAATTGGGGCAAAGCCAAAATGTGCAATAGTGTAATGAGTATATGCTAGGGAGACATATGCTAAGTCCTGTTTTCCCATTCCTGAGTCATTTTTCCGGTAGTTCTTTCTTCTACTCACTGACCAGGGGCCTCATATTCTTTCATTATAATGCTCCCATTATAACTCTTATTCAGTATATTATCTAATAAACTTGTCATTTTGAGGGGTAAATAGATTTAAGAGTAAAGTGATACTCTGCAAGGAAATATTTCTCCTGCAATGAAAATAATTTATTTTACTATACTTCTTTTTTGACGGTTTTCTTTTTAAAAAAGATGTTTGTTGAAGTGATGTTGATTTACAACATTATACTTGTTTCAGGGGCATAAGTGTACGCCTCTATAAATGTATGTTCTCACATTGCACCCACCACCAAAGCACCCATCTAAGAAGACTTTAACCAAAGAAATAAAACTTAAATTGTGGAATGTTATGGATTAGTATACTTGAGAAAGTACATCATAAACAGTCAAGGTGAAAGTTTTGTGTATTTGAAAGTCCATTTTTATGCATTTCTGAAGTTAAATCCTAGCTAGAATCTGTCTATAATATCTGGTCTTTAGTCAAGTCTAGAGACTGACTGAACACTCTGCATATTAGCTGGGGGCCCCTCTCATGAGTTTTGATTAGCGATGTATGCTTTTGAAATAAGAACCTTGAATTGGAATATTAGCTCATATATTCTAACTCTTTAGGAAAATACAATAGCTCTCTAAGCTTTTGTTTCCTTGACTGTAACATGTAAATAGACTAGGATGGAGATTGAAATAGACAATGAAGATAAAATATTTTGTACATAGTAACATACAATATATTCATTATTAGTATGTGTGCAACATATACAACAGAATAAAAGTCAAGTGTAGCATTTGATCTTCAATATTTTAGAGGACTTACAAATAAGCTTGAGGAAGTACTAACTGTAGCAATTAAGGAAGACAAAGAAAAGGCATCCAAATTGGATAGGAAAAAGTAAAATTGTTTGCAGATGACCTGATCTAAAAAAAAATCCTGTTAGACCTAATATGTGAATTTAGTGAAGTTACACAGGTCAGAGCCAACTGCATTTCTATATATTAACAGTAATCTATACAAAAATTTAAGAAGAGAATTCTATTTATGATCACATAGATATAATGAAGAATGTAAAGGACTTACACATTGAAAACTATGATACTGATTAAAAGAAACTGAAAAGAACACAAATAAGAGGAAGGTCACCCTTCATTATTGATCTAAATAATTAGTAGTCTTAAAATATCTACTACCTAAAGTGATTTATAGACTCAATACAACATTTATCAAAGTCCAATAACACTTGAGAGGAAAATAATACCTAAAATTCAAAGAGAAATATGAATGAATTTGCAATCAGAGCAATAAAAACAAAACAAGGCATCACACTTCCTGATTTTAAACCTTATTACAAAACTATAGTATTAAAATAGTATGGTATTGACATACAGAGCAATTGAACAGAATAGAGTCTGGAAATAAACTCGCTTGCAATCAATCATCAAATCTTTGCCAAGAGTACCAAGAAAATACAATAGGGAAAGAATAGTCTCTTTACAAATGTTTTTGGGAAAAAAGGACATCTACATGTAAGAGAATGAAACTGGATTATATTCATACATTACACATAAAAGCCAATACAGAATTGCTTAAATACTTAGTACCATAAGACAACATAATACTAGGTACCATAAAACTCTTAGAAGAAAACATAGAAGAATGCATCTTAAATTTAGCATTTGCAATGATAATTTTTTTGATATGACATCAAAAGCACAAACACATGGTATATCACACTAAAATCATTCTGCATGACAACAGGAAAAATATATCCTATGGAATGATATTTGCAAAGTATGTACTTATAAAGAATTAGTATCCAGAATAAGGAATTCCAACTCAGTAACACTAGTTGATTTGAGCAAAAGGTCTGATAAAAAATTTTTCAAAGAAGACATGCAAATGGTCAATAGACATATTAAAATGTATTATAACTTAAAACTGCAATGAGTTATCACCTTACACGTGTTAAGGTGGCTACTTATTATGAAAATAAAACTTACAAATGTTGAGGAGGATGTATAGAAAAGGGAATCTGATACACTGAGTGGGAATGTAAATTGGTAAGGGTATTATGGAAAACAATATGGGTGTTCCTCAAAAAATTAAAAATAGGTTTATTGCATGATGCATAATTCCACTTTGGGTATTTATGCACAAAAATTGAAATTAGAATCTTGAAGGAGATATCTGTACATCTGTGGTCATTATAGCACTGATCACATTAAGCTTAGCTATGGATATAACTTAAATATCCATTAACAGATGAATGGATAAAGAAAATACAGTATACATGTGTGATAGAGAGGGGGAAAATCCTTGCATTTGTAGCAACATGGGTAGACTAGAGGTTATCGTGGAAGAGGACTAAGACACAGAAAACAAATCCTGCATGACTATGATTTCATTTATATGGGGAATCAAAGGTACTAAACTCATAGAAGTAAAGAGCAGAATAATGAGTTTCAAGGAACTGAAGAAAAGGGGAAAGGAAGAATGAGATTAAAGACTACCAAGTGTTGGGTATGTAACATAAGTTTTGGATATGTGCTATGTAGCATACTACTTATAGCTAACAATAATATATCATAGTATTTTTGGTGAGAGGATAGAGTAACTGTTCTAATCATGTATTCAAAATAATAAAAATCATGTTTATGGCCCCGGTAATTGTGATGGTTACACAGATGTGAATTTCTTATTCAGTTGTATGGCTAGTATATGTGTAGCTTTTTTTTTTTTTCCAATAGGTGGTTTTAAAACAAAACAGAACAAACCTAAAGAGTGGCTTGGGTGGGGAAGCCTTAATGGCAGAAATGGTTAAGCAGGAGTCATTGAGATACGGCTTTCACAGGGTGACTAATGGGAGGACAAATTGGGGACTTAAAGCAGCAGGGGCTGAAGCAGTAAGTAACTGGAGCAGAACACTGGCTAGAAAGAGGGAAAGGACAAATGGTACCCAGACTCATATCAGTTTCAACCTTAACTTCTGACTCATTAGTTTGTGATTTTAGGTGTTTAGACTGCACAAACATTAGTCAAAAACAGGAAGTTATATTGTAAATTAAATGTTTCCACTGAGTAGATAACATTTCTAAGCTGTTTGTATTTGGCATAGACTGAAAGAAGACATCCAGTAAATTCTGTTTTCTCTCAGTGATTTTAATTAGGTAGCAAAGGCATATATCATCTTGAATTTTATTTACCAATCCTAAATCAGAAAAGAGTTTCCGGAAGCATGAAGACAAGTTGAAAAAGCTAGCTAAACCTAGAATTGCACCATATTGATTTGGTGCTAAAGTATAACAGAAAAATTGTACTGAAATATTTCTATTTAGTCACCACTAAAGAGGACTGAAAAAGGAGATATAGGTTTGTATAGTCCTACCTACTCTTCAAATCAAGTATCATGTGTAGCTTGGAGAGATCATGTTGCATAGTAAAATACTGACTAGTTGGAATTCCCCAAGAAAATCTCTTGAAAAGCAATCTTACCAGAAAGATTTAATGCAAATAGGCATTTTGAGAAAATGCTGGGAATAATACAAATTATATACAGTCTTCTTTACATCTCTAAGATGGAGTATAGAGATGTGTAAGGAGTACAGAGTTGAAAAACTAGGTACCTCCCCAAACCAAAGAACATTTTATTTATCTTTCTATAATTTAAACATCAAGTCAGGAAAAGTGGGCCAAAACATTTAAAGCTGTTTTTCAAAAGAAGTGTTAAAATTAAAGATGAATATATACATTCCTGATTATTGTTGGAATGTTTCATTCTTCTTACAAGAGATTAAGAAAGAACAGAGAAATTATACCTGGCTAGACCAAGGAAAATGGCCACAAGAGAACCTCAATTTACAACAACCAAGTCTTATTTTTTGGCCATGGATATTGTCAGTGAATGTTACCACCAACTCAAGATTTCCCAGTGATCTCGACAACTACACAGATCCCCAGCAGAATGTAGCTGCATAGCATGCACTGGGTCAGAGAGGGAAGGAGGAAGCAGGACATCTCAAATTAGGGAAGGAGTGAATAGTTACAGTGCTCTTGGTTGGAGGTGGGGGGATGCATGGGGAGTTCTCTTTTTCTTTTCTGCAGCTGGTGTAGAAAGATGATGCAGGAAGCATTTCTTGCCCTGAATAATTGTGTAGTGACAGGACAGAAGATGGAGCAAAAAATGAGTTAATTTAGGCTTGGCTTAGTGACAGGCATAGAAGGGAATCTTGAGGTTGGCATAGGAATCAGCCCACCTCACTAGGTTATGAGAACACACAATTTAGAAAAACAGGCCTTAGTCACAAATCAGGAGGTTGCATTGCATTTTCCTACATTGTTTCTGGTTTTACTACTGCTCTGTCAACAAGGTTTCACTTCCAGGCCAGCTGGTTTATTGTAACTAAGAATCATTTGTAGTCTACCCAGGGTAGCACACCATGTATAACATTAAATGCTAAGTTCCAAGCTTTTGCTTATTTTCCTGGGCATTTACAAGTCATTTGTTATTTGGGGTTGATAGAAACTGATTGTTTTATATGCACAAATTATAGCTTGTTTTTTTCTTTAATACTGAAGCATATTATCTGTTGGAAGTAAGTTTAGAAAAAACTAGATCTGCCTGATTTCTTTCTTCTTCACCTGATTACTGCTTGTCTGAGTCAGGTTTGTCTTTGGAGATATATAATAGCATCTACCCATCATCACCACAGAGGATTCTGGCTTTTATTAAATGTTTTGCTTTTTTTTTTGCTCAGTGCATGCTTCCTTGTCAACATGTTCTTACGTGATTGATCTCAAGGGCAGATGCTAATGTGCCACACTGTATTATGCAAACTTGTAAATAAAAAATCAAGACCAGAGGGGTTAATTGGGGAACCAATATCTTTATTTTGATATTTCTAACAATTGTAACCACAACACTCTGACCTAGAAGGGACTCAGAGGCCATTTTCTAAAATTTGCTCTGTTCAGAGATAAGGAAGCCAAGGCTGCAAAGGTTAAGTGACTTGTTCAAAGTCACACAGCTAACTGCTAGGTAGCAGGGTTAGAACTAGAGGCAGGGTCTCCAGGTGTTTAATCTCTATTTCTGTCCACAAAATCACATACTTGTTCAGCTCACAGAATCTGTAAGTAGCTGTTTAACTTGATGAAGGAGGAAGGGTCAAACTTAGATTTCTTAATAACCTCTAATAATGCTGATTACCAACTATTGGGCACATGACCCCTCTAAAAGGGCTGAAATTTCCAGTTTCTAATTAAAATCATTTAAAAATTATACTCCATTTAAAAATTATAGAACATTATAAAAAATTCTGAGTTTATAAAATTAGCAAATATGAAACAAAGGGAAAAAGGAGGGTGACTATGTGACTAATAGAAACACAGCCTTATTTTTAAAGGTGTCTCATCAAGCATGCAATGGATGAGTCCCTGCATCCCCTCCCAAATGCAACCAAAGACACAAAGTGTAATTTCTGTGTGGGTTGTATTCTAAAAGTTCATTTTCCGATAAAAACTGTTTACATATAATGGAAAACTTCTGAGCTGTAGAAGATTTTCTTGTTGTCTAAGTGCCTTTTTGTCCTTTTCCTTCCCTAACTTTATTTCTTCTTTCATGGTTGACCCCCTGGTCCCACCACAGAGGCTGAAAGTCTGAACCATTTTCTAGGCTTCTCTGTAGTTAGAGTCTGGTGTTTTACCCAACAGTGGCCAATAAGTAAGTTGGGCAATGCTGGACAATATTTCCACTCTGACAGAAAGAGACTGGAAGGCAATACTTCCCTTTCTGCCTTTTTTAAAAAAGATTTATGCATAGAAGAATTGGGGTGTAGGGCAGACATGCAGGGGGTGAGGGATTCACCAGAGACAGAGTGGGGAGCAGAACAGGAGGATCTAAGGGGAGCAGTGGGCGAGTATGACCGATTAAATTGCTTGTGTGAAGGTATTTTACAAAGTCATAAAATCTTATATAAAGATCACTAGTGGATCACTATGACTACTCATAGGCACTGTTTTTTTCAGGGAGTGTCTGGCATTCACCTCTACTCCTCCCTCCTTTACTAATTTCCCTGGGAAGAAACACTCCTTTGTGAGTTGTCTTGGATGGGAGGTAGTTCTGGGTCAGCCTCCCGCTACTGTCTCTATTATGAAATATGGCAATAAGACATTTCCCCAGGGATGGTGAATGTTTAGTGAAAACTTTCACTGGAGAAAACAACAGACCCACAATGGACCATGTTGTCCTTGTCTTGTGGTGGCTAAGCCTAGGGCTCCTAATGTTTTGCAACTAGGATTCTCCTGGTTCTTGATTTTTCCCCAGTTAAGTTTGCACTTACTTGTGATAAAAGATTTTATCCAAAACATCCAGAAACACATTCTCACTAACAAAGATGTGGTATGTTGTTTTAAGCTTTGGCATCCACCGAATTTAAAAACAATATTTACATCCACAAAAACAAAGTTGTTGAGACCAAATAGTGTGACTCATCCATATTTAAGACAATCTAATGAAGGTAACTGTAAAACTCGGTGTTAAAAGTCAAATTATTGTTTTTGATTCACTTAGTGACCTTAATTGTATCTGTGTCAAACATATTAAATTACCCAAGGGCTCAGTTGTGAGGTGGGCATTCAAAGATGACATGAGAACTATGAATGCTACAAGTACGAGTTATCTTCTTGACAGTATAGATGCAACACTAATATTTTTGCCAGAATATGAACAGATATTACAAGACCTATTGGTAGTAGATGCAGGAAACTAAGTTCAGAGTTTGAACTCTCATTTTTTATTATTATCTGAAAGAAACTTTTGTCTTTAATGGACTGTCCTAATTTTAGTTGTCAAGGTGAATCAGCTGTCTACCCTAAGTGTGACTGATAGTTTAACAGCATTTACTAAGCAATCCACAATGTGTTAGAATGACATTCTATATTAATTTTCAGCACAAAAGATGTTATTTATTTTGAGGAAATATGACCAAACTACACTTAATATATATTTTTCTAATGTCTTCTTAGATGTTCTTTGAAATTTGTATATATTTACCACATCTTGATCTTCTGATCTGCTTTGGGGCAATTATGTTGTGTTTGAGGCTTGGCTATTGTAAATAGTGTTTCACTAAACCTGGGAGTGCAAGTTTCCTTTTAAATTAGTGTTTTCATATTCTTCACATAGATACCTAGAAGTGGAATTGCTGAGTCATGTCAGTCTTTTCATAAACCTCCACACTGCATCCCCATCAACAGTGTAATAGGGTTCCTTTTTCTCTATGCACATTTGTTGTCTTTGGTCTTTTTGATAAGGACTACTCCCAAGGGTCTGAGGGGGTATCTCCCTGTGGTTTTAATTTACATTTCCTTGTTAATCTATTTCTTAAATTGGGCTGTCAATTGTGATTGAGTTGTAAAAATTCTGTACATATACTAAACACAAACTCGATTTCCTTATCAAATGTATGATCTGCAAATGTTTTCTCCTGCTGTGTGTATTCTCTTTTTCACATGGTTGAAGGTATCTTTAAAGCAAGAAAGCTTTAATTTTGAAATATTAATGGAGTTCAGTGCTCAGTTTATTTTTTGTTGTTGTTGCTCCTTATGCTTTTAGTGTCACATCTAAGAAGACATTGACTAAAGGACACAAGATTTATACTTACACTTTCTCCTAAGGGTTTTAAAGTTTTAGTACACATATTTATCATTTCTATTGAATTAATTTTTGTACTGAAGATTTAACTCCATTCTATTGCATATGGATATCCAATTGTCTCAACACCACTCATTTCACAAATTGAATTGTGTATTAATTTCCTAATGCTGCTAATAAAGTCCCACAAACTGATTTGCTTAAAACAACAGCAATTTATTACCTTACAGTTGTGGTGGAAAAAAAGTATGAAATTATGTTCCCTCTGAAAAATCCTTCCTTGCCTCTTTTAATTTCTAGTCTTTTCTGAGAATCCTTTACATTCCTTGGCTTATAGGTATACCATTCCTATATCCATCTCTGCCATTTCCTGTATGTCTATCACCTCTTCCTATAAGTGTACTAGGCATATTGGATTGGAAGTCTACTCTAATCCAACATAACCTCACCTTAACTAATTACCTCTGTAAGGACCCTATTTCCAGATAAGACAACAGTCAGAGGTACTGGGGTATTAGGACTATAATATCAATTTTAGGGTGACAATTCACCTAACAGAATATACTGTAGCCCACCCCTCAAATTCAAGTCCTTCTCACGAGCAAAATATAGTCTAATTCAACATTCCCAAAAGTCTTAAAATTCAGTATCAACTCTAATTCCAAAATCATATTTAAATATCACAATTCTCATCATCCTAATTAGCTCTGGGTATGAGTCATCCTTGCACATAAGTCATCTCCCTTTCTGAACTTGAGAAACCAAACAACAATGTATATGCTTCCAAATTATAATAGTAATATAGGATAGACATTCTTATTCCAAAAGGAGGAAATTATAAAGAGGCCATGAGTCCAAAATTCAGCTAAACAAATCATATTAGCTCAAGACCTACGAATACTGCTTTTTGGATTAACACTTTTTCTTGGTTTTTAAGGGTGGCAGCCTTGTCCTTCCCACCCCGTAGGACAGCAGCTCTAGCCTCAGTCCTAGGAAGTCCTGTTTGAGCTGATCTGTACATTCATGGCTCTGCTCTGAGGATTATACTTCATTTCATCCTGTCTTTTTCCCTTTTAATCAACTGTATTTTTGTTAGTATAAAACTGAAAAATATCATATTGGTCTTCAATGCAATTCACAGGAGCTCAGACATAAGACAAGAAACTTCCCCACAGGTATTTGCTAGATGACTACATCCCCATTTCTGTCTTTTGTTGAAATGTGACATACCTAATCACATACATGAGTCATGTTCCTAAACTATCAATTGTTTAACCACAACTTTAGCCTTGTTTTCAGAATATATTATCTAAATAGGCTTAAAATGTTGTAAATCATGACATTTTGGTCTTTTCCTTTGACAATTAATTCATTTTATCTCGCTCTTCTTAACATTATACTATAAGCAGCAAGGAGAAACATGGCTACAACTTTCTAACTTGGCCTGGCACTGTCCTCAGTTAAACATGAAAATACAGTACTTTGATTGACTGAGTCTCTGTGATGGGTCCTCAACAGGAGCTGAGCTATTGTTAGCAGTTTTTAGGTTATTTAAATAGGCCTCTTTCAGGAAAATACTTGGAGAAGAGCTTTTCTGTCTACTATATCTGCACTGAGCCAGATAATTATGGGGATGGGGAGTAACAGAAGAGCATTTATGAGCCTGCCAAGAACTCAGTCCCTTGGCCAAGGAGGCCCAGGAATTAAGCCTCAGGACTGTCACTGGTAGGCCTGAGTTCTAGCCCCAGCTAGGGAGCTAACCCACACCGCACAATAGAAATCTCCTGTCTTGTCTTCTGCTCCTGTTAGTAGCAAATTCCAGTCAATCTGCCTGTTCTGCTCCCCAGTCTTCTATCCTACACTCCCATTATTCTACACAAAAATGGGCACAAAATTGTTAAACTTTCCATAATTAATATTGTCAAAATGTCTATATTACCTGAAGCCATCTATTGAGTCATTCTATTCCCCTCAAAATGCCAATGGTGCTTTTCACAAAAATAGAAAAAGAATTTTAATATGTGTAAGGGACCATAAGAGGCTCCTCATATCCAAATGAATCCCTAGGAAAAAGAACAAAGCTGGACACATCACACTACTGGATTCAAAATGTATCATAAAGTTAGACTAATAAAAACAGTATGGTACTGACACAGACCAATGGAACAGAATGCGTAGTTCAACATTAAATCCTTGTATATAAGGTCAACTAATATTCATTTAAGGGAAAAGAATATTCAATAGGAACATAATAGTTTCTTCAAAAACGGTACTGGGAAAATCAGATAAAAATATACAAAACAATGAAATTGATCACTATCTCACACCACTCACCAAAACTAACTCAAAATAAATCATAGATTTAGGCAAAGTCCTAATACAATGAAAATCCTCTAAAGAAACAAGGTAGAAACCTTTTAACATTTATCTGGACTTTATACGATACAGAGGTGCTTCAAGACATTAAAAATTGATCTGTCATTCAATTGAGTAATTCCACCCCAAAGACATTAATTTGAAAGGAAACATCACTCCCATATTTATTGCTGAACTATTTACTATAGCTAAATATTGGAAGTAACCAAAGTTTCTCAAAACATATCGAGAAGATGTGGTTATTTACACACAATGGAATATTACTCAGCAATCAGAACAATATAAATTCATGCCATTTTTGGCAACATGTATGGAGCTGACAGGGCTAATGAGAGTGAAGTAAGCCAGGAGGAGAAATACCTGATGGTGTTACTAATCTGTGGAATATAAAATAACTAAGATAAAGAGAAGTCTAAAATCAACTCTCAATAGCTGACTTACAGTACTGAAACAGGATAAGGAGGAGTAATAATGAAAAGGGAAGGAAACAAAATGGACTGTGGTGGCAGAGTATGGATGATATGGTAGTAGGTACACTGTGTTGGTAATGACTTATGGGATATCCAAATATTACCTCAATTAACTATTAATGTCAACTAGTATGAATTTTATCCTGTTAGGGTATATTTTCATATTCCTATAAATATTTTTGAGCTTTATTGTAGTGTACAAGTTATTTGAAAAGTTCAATTATTTTAGCTGTTGCTTTCAGAATTTGTTATTCAAGATCAAAGCAATATTTCAATTAGGATGAAGATACTCAGTTATTCCCCACTGAGGAAATCACCTCCAGAGTATAACACTCAGTATCCCTGAATGACAAATGCCTCATCCTGACTACAACAGGATCTATTCTGGGCTTCTTGTGCATTCTGATCATTTTAAGCATTCTTTATTCTGATCTTGGATTGTTTCCTCACATACATGCATGATTATTCTCTGACAGCACTCAAGGCAGACCCTCTTCACATCTCTGCAATCTGTGCAATTCTCTCCTCTCTGCTACTTTCCCTGTGGTTTCCGGCTCCCCCAGGCCCTGGGAAGACATCCCAGGGACCATCTTGGTCTCCAGCTCCATCTCTTTACCTTATGGAGATCAGTAAGCTCTTTCTGATTCTCCCTTTTTACCAATTCTATGCAAAACTTCTCCAGGAAGCTAGCTGGGACTGTTGCAGTGCTATTTTGCTTGTTTGTTATCTTGCAGGGAATCCTTACTCATTATCCTTTATTGCATGATGGCCAATGTTTTGAAAAGTTAAAAAATACATTTTTTGCTTCAGATGGGAGGCATGGTAAATCTTTTTTAGTGTATTCAGAAGTGAAGTCAGAGAACTTTTATTTTTGAAATATAAATTATTGTATTTTCCCTGTGTTTTACTATTTTACTGTTTCTCACCCATAGTTTTTATTTTTCCTTCAAGGAACTGCTTGCCCTTATGAACCACACTCACCTAGAGGGCCTAGAAGACACTAATGAGCATTTACTGAAATAGAAAAGTACATGGACTCACTACTGAGGATTAGTGACAAATCCTAGGTTGCCAGTACAAATAGATAATAGCGAGAATGTGGTATCTGTTCTCATGATACCACAGTTCCTAAGAACCTCTGGAACTTAGAAGTATCCCAAGAAATAAGGGAAATCCCTGTATCATCTGAGATTCTATACAATAGAATATCGTATCCTCAAATACAACTGATACATTTTAAATCACAGAAAGAGAAAATATTCATTTTGATGAGGGAGAAAGAAGAAGAATGATATATACATTTTAAGCCATATTAGATAAGGGTGATCCTGAAATATATATGTACATATAAGACATCAGGGAAATATATGTCAATTATGATTTAAATTGGACTTTTCATGGGAATGAAAGCAGTCCTTAAGGAAATTAGACAAATAACAAAGCCAAAAATAGGAGAGGGAAGCATGATATGCCAGTGAGCAGAGAAAGAACAAAGTCACTAGAAACAAGGCAAGTTAGGATTCACAGAACTGTGTTTTAAGAAGTGGGCTGTCAGCAATATTTTGAGCACAGAGGACATATTATGTTGGGATGGAAAATTCACAGCACACATGCTGACACTCCTACCTCCTGCATCCTGAGCAGCCAGTACTGAACTACAATGGAATGCTTTTTAATTGGCTCCAGACATATCCTCATAGTTCTCAATTTAATTCTCCAAGCATGCAAGATGAGCTCTGTTAGCCTATTTGACGTAAAGTTAGGGACTCTGACTTAAAACTTGACCTTGGTCTGATGATTCTTCTCATACTTAGAGAAATCTTACCATGGACCACCTTGTCTCCTATACAAACCAAATTCATTTCTCTCTCTTTAGTAACTCAAGAAAATCTTGATTCAAAATAGAGCCTTATATTTGTACAGTGCTTCACTGTTTATAAATTATGGCTACATCTTATGAAACACAGTTTCACAATAGACCTATCATGGAAGAAACAAAAAATATAACATCATATAATATACATTAAGTATATAAATAATTTAAAAATATCATCAAGATTGACTAATATGAGAATATAAGCTCAAATGACATAGCTACTAAGCAACAAAACAATTATGTCTGATTTCCAATGTATACTCTTTCAGTTAAGTTCATTTCTCATCATTGTCCAATGAAAGTTCTGTTTTGCATGTCCTGCTCTCTATTCTGAGCTCTGTATGTAACAAAGACATTCATTTGTAACTGCCCCCACCCCAATATCCCCAAGAAAGGTAAGTATCTGGGCCTTTTATTAATTCATGGCTTGCACTGTCTTCTGCCTGAGACCTAAACACCTAAATCAGGTGCAGAAAATCGTAAGTCACTCCTGGAAAGTCAAAGTGGTTTCTATAATTTGGCAATTAATACTGGGAACCTTTGGACATTTGAGATTCTGTTCTACTACAGTACTCTCAATTTGGGTGGACAGGTGGGAGCATCATTAGACCTTTTAACTGCCTGTTTTCTTTGCTGGCATGAAAACATCCTTATGTCATTTGTGCTTTTTTTTTTGGTTGAGATTACTGTCTTGGCAAAGTGACAATGTTTGGGTGACATCAGCTGCATTTGCCTTGTAAGGAACTCAGGAATCTCACAGCTGAATTTGTTAACCTTTGCATCCTCAAGAGAAAACCAATGTGAAGACAAAATTCTCCTTGTTATTAAGGGGATATAAATACATGGAACTGAGGGGTAGACAGGCCAAAGTGAATCCCACATTTATTACAGAGTTTGCTTTTGAATATGTTGAAGTACTAATGAAATAGAGAAATGCGTGCAAATTCAGAACATAAAATCTGAACTTCTGTTTGCCTGGTGGGGACATATTGTTGAAGCTTCCTACTAAGTTTCAAGAGAGGAGTAAACATTCAACTCCTGACATCTGAGTTACAACTGCAGAAGAATATAAAATACCTGATTTAGAAAAAAAAAATTCTTGTGGTATCTTTCTGATGAAATATAAAAACAATGCTTTCTCACCAAACTTTTAGGAAAGCAGATTTTTAACAAGACGTGATGTTGTATGGGGACTTCCCTTATTTCCTTGCCCCTTTTTACAGGTGTTTTGGGTAAGATAATATATATGGAGGAGCAGATATTTAAGAGATAAACAGCCTCACTTTCTTTTTCTTCCCTATGAATATTAAGGGAAGGTATATGCTGCAATCTCTTTTTCCTGACAGTCCTCACTACCATAGGCTCTCATTCTTCCCACAGACAAAGGCATGAGCAGAGAAGACCTACTTGATTGGATTTGTTAATTTCAAGCTTACTATCCTATGGAGACTCTAGCTCTTAACAAAGGTTCTACATGTAATTCATCTTTATGTTTCCAGCTTTGCGATAAACTTTTAAAAGGTTTTAGAATCAATTTAACTGAATGACAGTAAAAGGTAACACACTGGCTTTAGTTGTGACTATCCAGGGAGCTTTTTTCTCCACACAATGTGAACTGTTGCCATTATAAAGGAGGGACCAGGAGAGAGTCCAGTCATTTTTCTTTGACCATCATCTTTGATTGCTTTGACTTTTTATGCAGTCAGCTTCCCTGAGATAGTTTAGTCAATACCTTGACCTCCTGAGGTCACCCAGTTTTGTCTCTGTGATGATATTCAGGGATGTAACACAGACATTTTATTGGATTTGATGCACTAATGTAGTAAATTTACTGAATAAAGAGTACCTTCCTCCTCCCTTTTCAGGAGAATTGACAAATCAAGCCCTCAAACTATAAATGATCTTGTCAAATTAGCAAGTTCTATTCATTCATTCACCTGATTACTTATTCTCTTATCTAGCATTCATTCTCTCAACTAACTTTTTAAAGCTTGACATATTTCTGCCTTCAAGCAGTTCACATGGAGGTGTCCAACAGGTTACTAGATGGTTATAACAGAGTATAAGTCCTGACAATTAAATGTGGTGTGGAAACCAGTTGTCTTGTTTCACTCATTAGTTTTCCCAGTGCGGGACTTTCATTACCAAACTGGGACATTCAGTCACTCTGGCTGTCAGAGTATAAAGGAGGAAACATGTTAAATTGCTTGAAGAGGCAGGAGAGATTTTTTTTTTCACATGAGCTGGTTCTATGCTGACACTTCAGGCAGGGAGGGGTTAGTCACTTCCCTAACCCGGCCCTATGGCCCCCACTTCATGTTCTCCAGGGAGAATGAGGCATGTGCTATGTGTGGCTGGATTAGACACACCACTGTCTCCTAGCCACAAAAGAAGGAAAAGGGGAACCCATGCATAGGTGAGTTATTTTGACCTTTCTGACTAAAACTAAGCTCTTTTAAAAATAATTCTTCCTAAATTTATAAAAATGATCATATATTCTATTCCTTTCTATAATCAAAGCTTGAACTATGTTGTAGGGCACTGAAAGCAGGATGCTTTTTGCATTTTCACTCTTGTATTTTACCCTGCAGACACCATAGAATGGGAAATTCTTATGAGAGGAAAAAAGGGGTCACATATTATGGCAACCTTCCCCTTTGAGGGGTGACACTGAGTCACTGCCAGCATTGACATGGGCAACCCAGGTGGGAGCCTCTGCTAAGGACAGATGTGCTCTGTTCCAGAGGCAGAACTGGTTCTCCTGAGGCTTGATATGTGAGGGTGGCACAGAGCTACCAGAAAACATTGTAATTGCTGTGATTATGAGTATCTTTCAATTGCTGCTGACATCACACCAAGTATCTTGGGAAGGAAAAAGTGAGACCTTATGAATAATCACTTAAAATATTTAAATAGATGGTTATAATATACAACTTTAAAATACTTAGTTTCAAGTGTAATGTAAAGCAAAGTGCTTCCTGCAAATTATGGAAAATTCATGCTCAGTATTATGCAGTTTAGTGATCTGGTAGCTGTAAATACATACTTATATACTCCTGTTTTAAAAGATCTGTAACTGATAAATTTGAAAGTAATATGGAGATGTAGGATGTTCATCTCAGAAACATTGCAAAATGATCAATTTTTAACCATTTCCAATAAAACCTTAAATCCATCATAAACTGAGCTTGGCTGAAAAAAATATTTTCTAAACTCCCATTTTTTTTCTTTTATATAGCAAAATTAGGAAGATGACTACAATAGAGTGGAGTAGGTTTCCTATAAACTATAGTTTGGAAGATCATAGAATATGATCCAGTATATAGAAGTAAAAGACATTTTGCTGGGGGGGGGGCGGGGTACAGCAATTTGGAGATGAGGTAGGAATAAAGCTGCTGGCCCCACACCTGCAATGCTTTTAGCATGAGGGAATCACAGTCTCAACAGAGTCCCAGCCAATTGAGAGAGTGAGAGACTCTCGGCTGTGATTCTGTTTCTAGGATTAGTATGACAAAGAGCAATAAAGCACTTGAGGTCAAGAGGTTTACTCCTGAAATAGTTCACAACCTCCCAGACTGAGGGGTATTCAAGAAATTCAGGAGTAAAGCCTGTAGGTCAGTGCTGGCAAACCAAAATCCCATCATTTTCCCTTACTGGTCCTGAGTTTAAAAGAAGATAAATGCAAAAAAAAAAAGAGGAAGAAGAGACAAATCTCCATAAGCAACACAAGAAAATGAGTACAAGAATATAAGAAAAGAGAACAAAATTATGTGACCAAGACTGTAATGTGACTCTTTAAGCCTGACATAAAGTTGGTCCTTGACACTTTCTGTAAGTTCCTGCAACAGAGCACAGGGACCTCACTGAGGCAGGCTGCAGTCAACACCAGCTTCAGCACCATGGTCAGTACAATTCCCAGACATCGAGGTGGGAGTAGGGAAACATGGTGATCACCAGACAGGGGCCAGAAGAACGGAAAGGAAAGCTTGTGCAACAGAGGCTTAAGTTCATGGGGATAAATAAGATTTATCCTGAACCCATACATGGTCTACAGAAACACAAGGTAGAGAGCACTGAGAAAGGAGAAACTGTTATCATTGCGAGTTTGTGCTTTGAATTAAGTATCACATGAAATAGAGTTAACCTGAAAAGTATTGTCTAAACTTAAGATTTTTTAATTTAGTCATTTTACTTTGTTTTATGGGATATTAAAATAGAAATACAAAGCAAAATGAGAATATTAAAAATAATTTTAATTTACATATATAGCTATGTGGTTAACATGCATTACACCTCTAGCCCATTAACTTCATGAAAGAATCCTCTCTCTTAGTCTAGGAATGGGTTGGGCTATTGTAACCAACTTTGAAATGTCAGTGGCTTAACAAAACAAAGGTTTATTCCTCGCTCATGTTACTGGTTCCAGATCAGTGGGCAGAGTGTTCTGCTCTGCACAGTCTCTCAAAGGCCCAGGCAGCCTCTGAGGTGACTGCTGAGAGGAAGGGAACAAGAGGATGAAGTCTGCTTTAGTTGTGTCTGCCTGAAGGAAGTACATCATTTCTGGGATAGAAAAATCATACTATCTGTGTCTAAATGCAAGGCTTGGATATACAGCAGAGGAAAAGGAACAGTTGTTCCCACTTACCTCTTTCAAATTTATGTTCAAATTTAAGCCAATATAACCACAATAAACAATACTATAAAATTTACAGTTTTAGAAAGTGTGCTATGGTGTTTGCAAACTAAGAATTTTAAAGCAAAACCTGGGAGTTAAAGCAAAATAATAAACAATAAACAAAAGTTAAGACAAATCAATGAACATAAACTTATGCCAAACTACAAATTGATTTCCCAAGACTTATTTTAACTCCCAAGGAAGAATTGCTGGAACTGTACTGAGTTTAGGAGCTAAAACATATTAGGAAAATGACATTTACCTCCATCTTATCCATGAAAAATTTGTTTATTCAAAACAACTTCAAAGGTTTAAGAGGTCATATGAATGGTCTTCTCATGCACTGATTACTAAAGTAAACCTAGCTAAACCTAGTGAATGTTTTTATGAGCACTTTTAAAATGTTCAGTGGTACAGTGATTGAAATATGCATTATGAATCTTCATATTTTGATATTATCCTCTTGCAGCACAAGGTGGTAATGGCTATGTTCACCCACCTGGCTTTCTAATCAGTTTTTCATAGCTGAGTCATTCCTGTGAAATGAGCCAGAGTACTTAAAATCCTAGGACTTGTATATCCCCAAACAGATTGGGAGTCTGCTCAGTTTAAGTCATGCTCTTGCCTACAGCAATCTGTAACTTATTTCTGGCATCCACCAAGTGTGTGCCTTTGTGATGAATGACTTGACGAGATCAGACTCAGTGAAGATTGAATCTCTAATGTTTAGAGAAACTTGACCATGGGAAGGATCAATACTAGCAATATAAGTCTCCCACAGTATTTTTATTTATAGTTCATCTGTAGGTATTTTTAAGTTTTAGATTTACATAAAAATTGAGCAGATAGTTCAGATATTCCCATATAGCTCAGGTGTTTATTTCTAAACTTGAACCATTCCAATAGGCTTATAGTGATCTCACTTTTGCTATGATTTTCAATTCCCTGATGGCAAGTAATATTGAACTTCTTTTTGATTTCCTTATTTGCTATCTATATATCTTTTTGGTGAGGTGTTTGTTCAGATCTTTTGAATAATTCTTTGTGTATTTTGGATATAATTTATTAGATATGAGTTATGAAATTTTCCCAGTTTGTGGGTTATTTCTAAGTTTTCTAAATAGTGTTTTTAACATGAAATTTATTTTTTGTGGATCATCTTTTTGGTGCTATATCTAAAACTCATCACTAAACTTAAGTCTCTGCTGTGCTAATTTCTAGAAGTTTCATAGTCTTGAATTTTACATCTAGGTGTCCTATTTTTAGCTAACATTCCTTAAATGTATAATGTATGTTTAGATTTTGTTGTTGTTTAAGGATATCTGTGCTAGTTCCATTTGCTGAGAAAATTATCCCTCCTCTTTTGAATTACTTTTACTCTTCATCAAATATCATTTACTATATAGCTTACTATATCGCTTAATGATGGGGATCTGTTCTGTGTAAGAAATTTTCAGGAGATTTTCACATTAAGTGTGCAAACATCATAAAGTGTATGTTATTCACAAAATGGTATTTTCCCATTTCTGTGCATGGAAATTTAGAAGGTCATCTTGGAGAGGAACTAGCTCATCCCTGACTTCCTATTAACCTTTAGTAATTAGTGTGTTACACTGTCACTAGGCAATAGGAGTAGGGCCACGATAGCATGCGTGATCCATTGGTGAATGATGATCTCTGTATGGCTCTATTTCTAGGATCGTCCTCATGTTACTCTGATCTATTTATCTTTTCTGTACACAGTACTATGCTGTCTGGATGACTGAAGTTCTATTATAAGTCTTGGAGTTGAATTATGTCTGTTCTCTCTTTTTTCAGTATTGAATTGGCTACTCTGGGTCTTTTTACTCCACATACAAACCCTGAAAACATTTTGTCAATACCTATAAAGACAGCTTACTGGAATTTTTATTGGGATTGTGCGGAATCATATTGGAAAGAATGGAAGTCTTGGGTCTAATCAATGAATGTTGGATATCTCAATTATATAGATCCTCTTTAATTTCATTAGAATTTTGCCACCTTATACATAGTGATCCTATGCATATTTTGTTAATCTAAGTATCTTTTTTGTTACTGCTGTAACTGATATTTTTAAAAATTTCAAATTCTATTGTTTATTACGTGTACATTGGAAATCCCTCCTTTTGATTTTTGTATATTAACCCTATATCTTGTGACCTTACTATAAACATCTATTCCAGGATTTTCTTGGCCAAATCTTTGAAATTTATTGCTTATGCCATCAATGGACATAGATGGTTTTAGTTCTTCCTTTCTAATATATGTACCTTTTATTTCCTTTTCTTATCTGTCTATACTAGTTAGTACTTTTCAGTATAATGTTTAATAATAGCAGTGTTTCTTCCACAATCTTAATGGAAAGAAACTGCTTTAATTATTAAGTGAAGGTGCTCTATCAAACATTATCTTGTGTCACAGTGAGTAATGTTCATTTGGCTAAATCACACAGCTGTGACTAAAGTAATGTAGAAAGAGATTGCAGGGCATAGCTGTCTGTAGTAGTAGCATTCCACACTCCAAGAAGGACTAAGAATTAAAAAATACTGACATATCAAATTTGGTGAAAATGGGGAACAACCCAAACTTCATAAAAAATTTCTGGTAAAAATTGTAAAACTACTTTGAGAAACTTTGGTGGCATTATTAAGGCTAAATATATTATCTTACAGCCTAATTATTTCCAAGAGAATTGGGAATGGATATAGATATAATTATATCCACAAACATACTGATGAGAAAGTGCCTTAGTCTTCTTTATGAAAGTCAAAAAATAGAGTAACTCAAATATATTATCAGTAGGACAGTGGATAAGTTACAAAACTTTCCTTAACAGCTTGGGTGAATCTTGCAGATATGTTGTGCAAAAGAAATGAAACACAGAATCTATATTATGAGATTCTATTTAGCACTGTAAAATTTGCATAAGGGAAGCCCCTCCATTCCAGGCAAACTAGAATGACTAGTCATTTTATGATCAAAAGTTTCAGAGTAAGCACAATTCATCCATGTTTAAAGAAGTTAGGATAGAGGTTAACTTTGGGCTGTATATTGAATTTACAGAGGCAAGAAGGAATTCTAATGTATAAAAACTGTACCTTTAGGTAGATGGTGGTTACATTGGAATATATACATGTAACAATTCACTAGTGTACCGTCAAGAGTAATGTAATTACTGTCTGAACACTGTACCTCAATAAAAATTATACATTAAAAATAATTCTACTAACTGGCTATAAGATCTTAGCAATTTCTTAAAACGGTATAAAACTTACCTTTTCCACATGTGAAGATGACTGTAATAAT
>JAGFMF010011380.1:12164220-12186107 GCA_019455555.1 Galemys pyrenaicus | reverse complement strand
GATCTTAGCAATTTCTTAAAACGGTATAAAACTTACCTTTTCCACATGTGAAGATGACTGTAATAATCTCCCATGGCTATGGTGATGCTAAATCAAATGACATTTACAAAGTGTTTAGCATATAGTAGGTATTCAACCAATAGACGGGCACATACCTTTAGGTAGATGGTGGTGACATTGGAATATATACATGTAACAATTCACTAGTGTACCGTCAAGAGTAATGCAATCGATGCAATTACTATCTGAACACTGTACCACATTAAAAATAATTCTACTAACTGGCTATAAGATCTTAGCAATTTCTTAAAACGGTATAAAACTTACCTTTTCCACATGTGAAGATGACTGTAATAATCTCCCATGGCTATGGTGATGCTAAATCAAATGGCATTTACAAAGTGTTTAGCATATAGTAGGTATTCAACCAATAGTCGGGCACATACCTTTAAGTAGATGGTGGTGACATTGGAATATATACATGTAACAATTCACTAGTGTACCGTCAAGAGTAATGCAATCGATGCAATTACTATCTGAACACTGTACCACATTAAAAATAATTCTACTAACTGGCTATAAGATCTTAGCAATTTCTTAAAACAGCATAAAAACTTACCTTTTCCACATGTGAAGATGACTGTAATAATCTCCCATAGCTATGGTGATGCTAAATCAAATGGCATTTATAAAGTGTTTAGCATATAGTAGGTATTCAACCAATATTAGGGCACATACCTTTTCCAGGGGAAGATTTTCTGTTTCTGCAACTTCAAAGAACTTACCATGCTTGAGTCATGCATTTGCTTGTGACAAGTTATTTTCTTTAACAACTTTTTCTCTCAGCAATCACCATCTGTGATAAAAACAGAGCAGGAAGTTACATCTCAGCAGCTAAGAATAATAGCAAGCAATCTTTTGAACTATTTAGCCTGAGGAAAGGATAAAAAGTTATTGACTCGCAAGTGGTTCACCACCTTAGGATGCATCTCCTGCTGTTTTCTCTGGAGATGTTCTCTACTTCTTGTAAGATATTCCAGAAAAATTTAGCTGAACAGTGGCCAATAGGTGTGAGCTCTTCTGCAACCATTCTTTTGCTGAAAAGTAATTCAGTGGTCCCGCTTTGGTATATGAAAGACTGCAAAATGTCAGTTCCATCCTCAGATTACTTATGGTTTACTGCATAGCTTCCAAGAGGAACAACTTGTGACACCAAAGAGAATCGGTTCTAAGTGCTGAGTGGCCTATCTTGATGCTTGCAGACCCCCAAAGAATATGATCCTATTTCCCTCACTTGGGTCTATGTTTTAATGGAATGAAATGCTTGAGTTTCTTTCTGAGCCTCAAGAATGCTATCCCCTGACATGGCATTCTTGTGATTTAATTTGGAGAAAATTTGGCAGAGAGCCAGGATTGCTGTGTGTCTGTCAATCAGTTTGGTGCCCCTATTCTATTGGGTTTTCCATGTGTCTCCCTTTACAAATGTTCACATTATATTAAAATATAGAAACAAAATATAGAAACAGATATACTAAAAATAGAGTTCTGGGAGATTTTTTGAAAGTTAGAATTATTCAGAAGAAACGTGTAGTGAAGGAATATGATCCTATATGTTCACAACAAGGATACTTCTGGTTCCCATTCTAAATGACTTTAAATTGAAAGTCTGGATTTGGGAGCCTCTCTGATGGTATAGAGATTAAGTCTCAGCACTATTAGTCTATGGCCACTGCTGCCTGAGTTTGATCCCTGGCCAGGGAGCTCACCCGCTGCTCCCCTCAGCAGTATATTTCAGTCAGTCCACCTTTTCTATTCCCTACTCTGTCTCTAGTGGATCCTCTTACCTCACTCCTCCCCCACCGCTGACCTCCACCTCAGTTCTTGTATGTATAAATATATTTTTTTAAACGCCTGGTTGAATTCGCTCCACTCCACAAAGCTGTGTGACTATGGTTAAGTTACATAAATTCTCTGAAAACTTGGAGTAATAAATGTCCATCCCTTGAGATCATAGCAAAGCACTCAGAAAGCAAATGTTTAAAAGCAGCCCCAGAACACAGTTTCCTAGCAAGTGCTTCATCTTGATGTGACTGGTTTCTACTGTTTGCCTCATTCAAATGTTTCCTCAAAGCTCAGGAAGTCCATCCTGAGATCAGATAGTGAGAACAGGTTCAGAATGAGGATGATTCTTGTCCACACAAACCAGCTCAGACACAGAAATACGGCTTCTGCCCATGCAAATGTCTCCCAAGCCCTTCTGTGTTTTGGCCTTGATCTAGCGTTGTACCATTTATTGGAAAGGGCTTGGCACAACAAATTCATGGTATGCCCTTGAGAAATGGTAAATAACAAAGTGTTTAACTGTCTCAAGGAATTAGCAGATCCTTCTTGTTTCTGGGAAAATCAATAACTTCTGACCAGGTATCTAAAATGAAGTAACTAAGCCTTAAAGAACATTGGAAATCTAAAGACCAGTTTTTTTCTTTCTTTCTTCTGCTTGTGTATCCCTATGCCTCAGAAATTCTGCAGATTACAAATATTAGCCCACAGCAAGAATGACTGATGCATTACGTTGAAATAAATTTCTAATTTGTTTCATACAAAGGCTTAACCACATGATTTGTAGGGCTTTTTTTTTTTTCCTTTGGTAGCCTGAATTCCATTTGTAGCATTTCATCTACTGATTTGATGCTGGAATGATATAAAAATATAGTTTCATTGAACTTTCTTTTTGAATTAACAGCTAACCAGAGCATTTTTGGTTTCTTTTAACTTGCTTGTTAAGAATATTCACTAGTAGAATGATTTCAGTGGTCAGCACAATTGCTCAGCTCTCTCCCCCTGAGGGTTGGGAGAGAAGGGAATAGTTTAGAATTTACAAGGAAACTCGGTAGCCTCATTTCAGAATTTTTAGGGTTTCTCTCTCCTTCCTATGATGTCTATAATTAGAACCCAATTCCTTCACTTGAGATCTGGTGCCTGGTGAGTTAGAAAATCCCTTTCATTGGTCCTTCTGAAGACTGGCAACTGCCCCTCCCCTTTAGTTAACTTGATATTTGGAAGGCAAGCTAAGGTATAGCTGTGACACTACTCTGGAAACCCCTAAGGGACACCTCCTCCTGGGAGGAGAAGAAACCATTTCCCTTCTCCAAGCCAGCTTGCATTTTCATTTTCTTTTGAAGAAGGAATTTCAATTTTTACCTATTAGCTCTTTCTCTAGCCAGGGAGTGCTTCAGCTTCTCACGTATTAGTCACATTCTCCCCTCTCATGGCTTAGTTAGGAGCACAACCAGGCCAAAATTTACAGTCCTGACCTTTGCCCAAATAATGCTGCTTCCTCCCCTCACTCCTTTGTGCTAATACTCTTCTTATAAAGCAGGGGCCTGATGCCCTAGCATAGAATAGACGATAACCAATATAGGAGTAAATAAAACCTTTAATTCTACAGAGTCAGATTAGGCAAACTATTCCATGGTTCTTCCTGTTATCTTTTCTTGATTAGCCTGTCTCCATCTGTGAGGTTTATTGCTGAACTCTGTTTTCTTCTCATCTTGGTGCATGGCTCTTTCTCCTCAACAGCTGATTTTCCTGACTAGTACTTCCTCTGTTCTCTAGCAGCCTCTCACTTTAACTTCGTCATCTTAGCGTTCACGGAAATGAAATGAGAGCAGATTTGGCATTGCCTAATTGCTTTCCTATATGACTAGGAGCTCACCAAGGCCACTATCATGGTTCTAGGAACTGCAATTGCTGTAAAAATTATAACTTGAGGCAAAAGTTGAAAAGTAGATTGAAAAGTGTTATCCAAAGGACCTTACTATGACTGATGGTGCAAAGTTCGTCAATGTCTACATTTTTCAATACATTAGTTACATTTGTGACTACTGATAACTTGAAATGTGACTCAAGTTTTAATTTGACTTTTAGTAAATTTAAATTTAATAGCCACAGGTGGGTAGTGGTTACAATATTAGATATCTCATATCTAGAAGTATATCCAGAGTATACTAATTTAAAGTGGTGGGCAGAGGAGCACTAAAGCCCAAATTTAGATCCTGAAGTGGGGAACCAAGATATTTCTCTCAAAGGAAATGTATACATGAGTGAAGGAGAAATAGGAGAGAGGAGAAGGGCATACCAAGAACTTTTTTCTACACACTAGAATTTACTATTTTCTTTTATGGGTATATGGAGTTGTTTTGAGAACATTATAGAGAGGCACTTTACCACAGACTTTCCTCAAAACTCTAAAAATGAATCTACCATATGATCCACAGTGTGCACTACTAGGAGTCTACCCAAAGAACACAAAAACACTAGTTCAAAAGGAAACCTGCACCCCTATGGTTATTGCAGCACTATTTACAGTAGCCAAGATATGGAAGCAACCCAAAGGCTCCCCAACAGGCAAGAAGATTAAGAAATTGTATAAATACACAATAGAACATTACTCAGTGATCAAAAAAGACAAACTCACACCATTTGCAGTAGCATGGATGGAGATTGAAGGGCTTGTGCTAAGCTAAATAAGTCAGAAGAAAAAACGAATATTGGATGGTTATACTTACATGTGGAAGATAGAGAAAGTGAACAAAGGATCAATAAAAAGACAAAACTAGCAAGCTGATCATTGATCTGAGGCACCTAGCAGGGGAGTGAAAGAGGTAAAAAAGGGAGGGAAGAACACAACATACTCTAGTGATGGTTCACTGCTGATAGTGGTAGTGGAAGAACTCTGGAGACTATGCCTAAGGGAAGAAAACTATTACTGTACAAAAAGAACAATGATGTAAGGAAATAAAATAATAGAATATAATTTCACATGTCAACTATTAAAAAGAAAGAGATCAGTTTTCTCTGAAAGATCACAAAAAGCCAAACATGATGAGCATGGCTTTTATTTTTTCAAAGCAACCATTATTATACTTTTATTTTAAAAGACTGTAAAATATTAGATGTTTTCAAAGGGATTTAACAGACTTATTGATAATTGTTTCTTACAACTATTTAAGAGAGATGAGGACATTATATTTAGATAACTTATGGAATAAGAGTAACAAGTAAGTTCAGGGATAAAGTCTCAAAAAATGAAAGCCAGGGCTAGAAATTCAGTTGCTTATATTTTCAAAATATAGAAGCTTCTAGGAGAGTAGCAGTCCTTATTACCTTACACATTACCATAAAACAGATTGTGGAAGATGTTTTAAACAAAAAAAAGGAACTTATTACTTGTTCATTTATTTTAGAAGTATTTCTCATGCTCAATACTGTTCTTGGATCTGGGGATAGAGGAATTTTAAAAACAGATGGTAATTACAAATAAACAAATATGTTAATGCACTTAATAAAGACCAAAGCAGCCTTAAAAAAATTAAGTGGTACATTCTAGGGAGTATACTGAAATTTTTTTTGTGTTTTCAAGGAAAACATTAAGTTAGACAGTATCTGACCCTACAGCAGTGGAGGTGAGCCCTGTGCCCAGACTAAGGCAACAGTAAATGCAAGGGCCCTTGAGGTAAAGTCATGCAACCAGTTATGTTCAAGAAATAGTACAGAGAGTGCTAAAAGAACTGGAACAGAAGATATAGGGAAGAGTGTTAGACTTTGGGTTCAATGTAGTAGGGATTATATTGTGTCTTGAAGATATTAAAACTTAGACATTTATGCTGAAGAGTGTTAAAGACAGATAGTAGGCAAGCACCTGGGAGAAGTGGTCATAAGAGTGGTGGTCCAAAGATAACATTGGGCATTCCAAATATTTACATAATAGGAACATGAGGGAGAATCAGAAGAGACTTAAGAAAGTAAGTGGAGAAGTAGGAATGATAAATTTGAAGCCAAATGAGTCTATTCAAAAAAGGAGGCAGTTGGGGCCTCCCTGGTGGCACAAGGATTTAAGTGTTAGCACTATGAAAATAGCAGCAGCCACTGCAGCATGAATTTGATCCCTGGCCAGGGAGGTGACCAACATAATGTAGCAGGCCTCTCCTGTCTCTCCCGCTGTTCCCTTCAACAGTGTACTAGTCAATCCGCCTTTCTGGTTCCCCACTCATTCTGTGGTACATCCCTTCACCCCCTGCACCTCTGGTCTATACCCCAGTTCTTGTATGCATAAGTAAATAAAACATTTTTAAAAATGGAGGAAGTTAACAAGAGTCAAATTCTATTATAATGTAAATGGTCTAAACTCCCCATTCAAAGGCACACAGTGGCTGACTGGATTAAAAAAACAAAAACCCAACAATAAAATTCCTACAAGAGATTCAAGTTATAAAGGCAAGCAAAGCAGGAACTACTATTCTCCACCTATATCAGAAAATAAAGACTTTCAGATAAAACAGGTACCAAGAGATTAAAATGAATATTATATAATGATAGAGTGATCACTATGTCATGAAGCTATAATACTAGTACATATGCATCCAACTTAGAAGCATCAAAATATAGTATAAAAAATACTAAACATTCTAACATTCCATATAAATCATGAACAGATCATCTAGATATATGACTTTAAGAAATGAAATAAACTCAATAAATATTTATAGAACATTCTACCCTGTAACAACACAATACTCTTTTCAAGTACACATAGAAGAGTCTCAAAGATAGATCATATATTTGGACACAAACTAAGTTTATTTAATTTATGAATAATGAAATCATTTGAGGAATATTTTTGAATCTTAATAGTATGAAACTAGAAATCAACCAATAGAAGAGGTGAAAACCTCAAATATGTGGAGAGTAGTCAATGAACAACTATTGGGACAATAAGGAAATTAAAGTAGAAACAAAAGGAGTAAATAAAAATGAAGACATATGTTAACAAACCCATGGATGCAGCAAAAGCAAAGAGAAGTTTATAGCAATATTAATTCTACTTCAAGAACAAAAAGATCTTACAGTTGCAAGGAGTACATATAAAGAAAAGAGTAGAAATAAAATAGTTATCAAAAAGACAATACAAAAGATCAAAGAATCTAAGAGCTGACTCTTTGTGAAAATACACAAAATTGACAAACCTCTAGCCAGACTGAAAAAAGGAAATTCAAATAAAAAGGACCCAAAACAAAAGTTACAACAGATACTACAGAAATACAGTGGACCAAAACATTGTGTGAGAATAAAAAAATATGCTCACATTCTTAGAAGTATACACTGTTTGCAAGGTTGAATCATGAAGCTATAGAAAAATTGAACAAACCAATCATAGGCCTCAAAATCAAAACAGTAATCAAGTTACCCCAAACTCCCCAAAGCCCATTATCAGATGACTTCATTAGTGAATTCTACCAAAGAAAATTCATTAACTACCCCTTTCAAACTTTTCCAAAATTTGAAAAAGACTGAAAACTTCTGCACACATTTTATGAGGACAAAATTCCCATGATTCCAAAATCAATAAACCATATCTCTGATAAATACAAATGAAAAGCCCTTCAGAAAATACCACCAATTGAATTCAGTCATGCAACAAAGGAATCAAACACCATGACCAAATGGGATGTATTCCAGGGATGAAAGATGATTCAATATATACAAATGAATTTCTGTAATTATATACCACATGAAAGGAAAGACAAAAATTATGTACACAGATGCATTAAAAGCTTTTGACAAAATTCAACATTAATTTATGATAAAGAGGGCCTCCCTGGTGGCGCAGTGGGTTAAGCAACGCACTATGAAGCAAATTGCAGTTACTACAGCATGAGTTCGATCCCTGCCGCCAGCCAGGGAGGGGACTCACATGGCATAGCAGACCTCTCCTGCCTCGCCCGCTGCTCTCCTTAGCAGTGTGTTTCAGTCAGTCTGCCTGTTCTGCTCCCCACTCTGTTTCTGGTGGATCCTCTCACCTCCCTGGACTCTAGCCTGTACCCCAGCTCTTACATGCAAAAATAAAAAATAAATCTTTAATTTATGATAAAGAACATCAACAGAATGGGTGTACCTCAACTTCATAACAGCAATATATGACCAATTCAACCTAACGTCTTGATGGTGAAAAACTGAAAGCTCTTAAACTAAGATAAGAATAAAACAAGAATGTATGCTTTTCCCACTATTAATCAAAAAAGTTTTGGAGGTGTAATTAGACAAGGACACGAAGGTAACTAAACAGGAAAGGAAGTAAAACTACCACTATTTTCAGATGGCACAATATTAAACACCACTACCAGCAAAAAATCCCAGACTCTAGTAAAAAGTAAAAACTATCAGAAATGATGACAGGTAACAAAATTAAATTACAGAAATCAGTTACATTTATATACACAGATAATGAACTATTAGATAAAACAATCCCATTGACAATCAGCCAAAAATAATTAAATAGCTAGGAATAAATTTAACCAAGGAAACTTTGAAGAACCATACATTGAAAACTATAACATATTGTTGAAAGAAATAGAAAGATTTTCTATCATCATGAATTAGAAGAATTAGCACCACTATAATGGCCGTAGTACCTAAAGAAATAGACATATTCAATGCAATGCCTATCAAAATGCCAATGAAATATAACAAGAAAGCACAAATTTGGGGAAAAAAAAAAACTGAGTAACCAAATAATCCCCAAAACATGTTAACCAAGTAGTTATCATGTGATATTCAACTCTATAACAAAACAATGGTAATCAAAATAGAAGGTATTAAAATATACAAAAAGATAAATGGCACAAAATTGAGAGCCCAGAAATAAATCCACACATGTATGATAAATGAATTAGACAAAGGAGCCAACAAGAAGTTTCGTCAATAAATTATATTAGAAAAACTGCATACTTACATACAAAAGATTAAAGCTAGAACATTATCTAACATAAATGAAAATGAACTTTGATATAAAATACTGGCTACAATCCTCATTGTAACCACTATTAAAAATCTGATACAAAGCACAGTTCAGAAAAAAATATGAAGTCAGTCACCATGGAAAACCACTCAAATGAAGAGGCAGATAAATATGCATAGAACAAGAAACTATGGAAACATAAACAACTGGAAAACAGGGTCTCCCTGGTAGTCTAGGTATTAAGTCTCAGTGCTATTAACTATAGAGTCTGAGTTTCATCTCTGGCCAGGGAACTAACCCACATGGCACAGCAGACCTCTTCTGTTTCACCAGCTACTCCCCTCAGCAGTGTATTTCAATTAACCCACCTACTCTGCTCCTTACACTGTTTCTGGTAAATGCTCTCACATCTCTACCTCTGGCTTATACCCCAGCTCTTCACACACACACACACACACACACACACACACACACACACAAGATAAAATTTTAGAAATAAAACTTCATTAATCAGTTATCACATATATGTACAAAATAGCTGGATGGATTTAAAAAAAAAAAACAGGACCCATCTACATTATGTCTACAAGAGATTCACATTAGTTCTAAAGACAGATTAATCTTGAAAAGCCTGAGTGAGGAATTTTAAGCAAATGACAGAGAAAAAGAAAAGAGCAAGTTATATGTTATCAAATAAATTAGTTTCATCACTAAAGATAATTAGAAACAATGATGGACATCATATACAGGCCAAGTAATCAATTCATTGAGAGTTATACAAGCAAATGATAACCAAAAAGAAAATCTGCCTGATGAGTACACTTCTAATTAAGAAAGGTAAAAAGACATAGCAATATGATTAAAGGTCTAATATAACAAGCAATAACACTTATAAATGCCCTGAATAATGGATACATGAAATAATTCATAACAGAACTTAAGACAGAAATTGAGGAAAAACACAATACAAAGGACCTTAATACCCATCTCAAAACTGGACAGATCAACAGTATGAAGCATAAATGAAGACAAGTCTTAAATGAGGAACTACACCAAATGGTTTTTATGGAACAATTTATACAAATACTGCCTCATACACATTTTGGAACATTCCTAAGGATAGACCATATCTTGGCATACAACTAAATTGTCAGTAAAACCACAAAGATAAAAATTAGATCTAGTACCTTCTCTGCTCATAATGTCCAAATTAAATAGGAAAAATTATGGCGACTAAACAATACACTTAGTAACAATTGGATAAAAGGAAATCAAAGAACAAATTAAAAATAACTTAAGACAAATGAAAATGAGGATATAGATTACAAGAATCTAAGATGCAAAAAAAAAATGTAGTCTTAAGGGGGTAGATAATTGTAATACAGGTCTACATTAAAAAGCAAGAAAAAAAAAAACCAAACTAATATCATACCTAAAGCAACTTGAAAAAGGGCAACAAAGAAGACCCAGAGTTAGGACAGAAATGATAAAAACAGAAATAGAAACCAAAAGGAAGGCAATGAGAGTCTACCCTGGTGGCGCAGCTGGTTGAGCACCACACTGAAGCAGCCTGAGTTTGTTCTTAGGCCAGGGAGGCAACCCACATGGGGAGACCAAACTCACCCACTGCTCCCCTCAGCCGTGTGTTTCAGTACATCTGCCTGTTCTGTTTCTCTGGTGGCTCCTCTCAGCCCCTGCACATCTAGCCTATACCCTAGTTCTTGTATGCATAAATAAATGTCTTTTTTAAAAAACCAGAAAACAAAACAAAACAAAAACACAATGAAAGTAGGAGAACTGGTTCAAAGGGAACTATACCTGAGGGGAGAAATCAAATACTATCCAAAAATTAACAAAGATGAAATAAAAGCTTAAAAAATGACTGACTTATCAAGAAGATAAACAAAATAGATAAATAGCCTGTTAGGCTAACAAGAGAGATAAGAGAACTCAACAGATACTTCAGATAGCACAGAAATATAAAGGGTCATAAGAGATTACTACAAACAACTATAAGCTGGTAAATTCAATAACCATGAAGAAATGGATAAAGATCTAGATCAAGGCAGTATATCAAATCAACCCAGGAAAAAACATGAATTGAACATACTGATCACAAGCTCGGAATATGAAACAGTAATAGAAAAGATCTTCCAACAAACAAAAAATGCATGACCAAATTGTTTTGCAAATAAATTTTACCAAATCTGTAAAAAAGAATATCTTGCTCAAAATATTTTTAAAGATTCAAGGAATATACCTATTACATTTTATGAATACAAAATCACCTTAATAATAAACCCAGACAGGGCCTCCCTGGTGGTGCAGTGGGTTAAGCAACGCACTATGAAGCAAACCACAGCCACTGCAGCATGAGTTCTATCCCTGCCGCCGGCCAGGGATCCCCTCATGCAGTGTTTCAGTCAGTATGCCTGTTCTGCTCCCACTCTGTCTCTGGTGAATCCTCTCGCCTCCCTGGACTCTGGCCTGTACCCCAGTTCTTGTGTGCATAAATAAATAAATCTTAAAAAAAAATAATGGGGTCTCCCTGGTGGCGCAGTGGGTTAAGCAATGCACTATGAAGCAAATTGCAGCCACTACAGCACAAGTCGATCCCTGCTGCCGGCCAGGGAGGGGACCCACATGGCATAGCAGACCTCTCCTGCCTTGCCCGCTGCTACCTTCGGCAGTGTGTTTCAGTCAGTCTGCCTGTTCTGCTCCCCACTTTGTCTCTGGTGGATCCTCTCACTGCCCTGGACTCTGGCCTGTACCCCAGCTCTTGTATACATAAATAAAATCTTAAAAAAAAAATAATGAACCCAGACAAAGTTAGCACAAGAAAAGCACAGATGAACATCCCTGATGGAAATTCAATGAAAAAACTTTCAACAAAATGCTGGTAAATTGAATTCACTAGTCTATGCAAGGATTATATACACCATGGTCACAGGAGATTCATGCCAGAAATAGAAGAGCAATTAATATACATAAATCAATTAATAGATCAACCAAAGTAATGATAAAAGAAAACATGGTATCAATAGATAAAAAGTATTTGCTAAGATTCAATACCAATTTACGATAGAAACTCTAACCATGATGGGAATAGAAGGAACCTACCTCAATATGATAAAGGCCATATATCACAAGCTGATAGTCAAGATAATACTCAATAGTGGAGGGCCTCCCTGGTGGCGCAGTGGGTTAAGCAACGCACTATGAAGCAAACAGCAGCCACTGCAGCATGAGTTCGATCCCTGCTGCCGGCCAGGGAGGGGACCCACATGGCCCGGCAGACCTCTCCTGCTGTGCCCGCTACTCCCTTCAGCAGTGTACTTCTGTTGATCTGCCTGTTCTGCTCCCTGCTCTCTGTGGTGAATCCTCTCACCCCCCACACCTCTGGCCTGTACCCCAGCTCTTGTATGCCTAAATAAATAAATCTTTAAAAAAAAAAAAAAGATAATACTCAATAGTGGAAAATTTAGTATTTTCCCAGTAACATCTGATCAAAGAAAAGGATGCTCAATTTTATCACTTCTGTTTAAATTATACTAGAGGTTCTGAAGGTTTGACCACAGTTATCAGGCAAATACAGGAAATAAAGGGAATTTGAGTAGAAAATGAAATGAAAATGTCACTATTCACAGATAACGAAAGTATATAGAAAATTCTAAAGTCACCAACAAAAAGTTAGAAATAATGCATTAACATACAAAAATCCAGTCTTTTATACAGAAACAACAAACATGAAGCCAATGAAATTAAGAAAATACTTCTACTTATAATTGCTACAAAAAGAATGAAATACATAGGAATCAACCTAACAAAGAGGTAAAAGACCTACACAAGGAGAATGACAAGGCTTTATTAAGAGTTACAGAACAACATACTACTATAAAGCAACAGTACTAAAATTAATATGGTACAGGTTGAAAAATGATATATGGATCACTGGAACAGAATCAATAGCCCAGAATTAAATCTACTTTTATCTAATATATGATAAATCCTCCATAACCATAAAATGGGGTGAAGACAATATCTTAAATAAATGATGCTAGGAAAATTGGAAAACCACACATAAAAGAATGAAGTTAGAATACTTGCTAGCAAGTATTAACTGAGATTAAAGATTAAGACCTGCAACTATAAAATACATGGAAGAAAGCACCGGCAATATGTTCTATGAGAACAACAATGATCAAGCCCTAAGGCAAGGGAAAATCAAAATCAAATATTACCGCAAATTAAAAAACTTCTATACAGTGAAAGAAAATATGAGACAACTAAATATACATTTTACTGAATGGTACAAAATATTCACATGATATACAAATGACAAGGGATTAATAGCTAAGATATATGCAAGTCATAAAATCAATAAAAACCTAATAAATGCATAGCACATTTGAAGGCAATTCACAAGAAGTGGTACCTAGAAGCCCAAAAGACATATAGAAAAATATGTCACTTCCAGTGAGAGAAATACAGTTTAAAACTACAGTGAGATATCATGTCATACTAACAAAAGTGGTCCAATGAAAGTGGTGGAGAGGAATTGGGTAAAAATGAACCCCATTACATAGTTGGTGGGTATATGAACAGAGGCAATGATTATGGAAGGTAATTGAGTTTACCCTTAAAACTAAAAATGGAAATAACATACGACTCAGTAGTCTCACTCTATGTATATGTGTGTATATATATCCCCATAGAACATGAAACACAAAAACTGCTATTTTCTACAATGTTCATAAAAGCATTATTTACAGTGTCTAAAAATGGAAGCTACCTAAGTGTCTTTCAACAGAAAATTGGATAAATTATGATATGATATATACACACACTATACTGCATTACATAGCAACACAAAAGGATGAAATGCAGACTTTTCAACTAAATGGAGGCCATGAGATAATTAAATACAGCAAAGTTTAAGTCAGTATGATAAAAACAATTACTGGATGTTTACATATCAGACAATTCAATAATGTAATAGTAGATATTAATAAACATCCTTAGGGTTCTGAGGTTAAGAGTGAGGGGGACAAGGGAAAGGACAAGGAAATATAAGTGTTGTGATGGAGTAAAAAATCCCACAAAATTCCCCACAAAACTGCCATGCTAATGAAATTTAAAGAAATGAAAAAATATGCAGAAAAAAGCAAGTCAAAGTGATACAAGAAAACTCTGAAAAGCTAATGACCCAGATGGAAGAAGAAAGATATACAAAGAAAAAAATGCTATGAACCAACGCTTTGAGAAGTATCTGACTCCATTAGGAAAGGCAGCATGAAAAAGTATATCCTACAAGAGGGAGAGAGTAAGAAGGGATCAGAGAGCTTATTCAAAGAAATAATAGATGAAAACTTCCCCAAGACTGGTGAAGGAACCAAACATACAAGTCTATAAAGCTAAAAGAACACCTGGTTCTCTAAAACTCAAATTGCTGGTTCTGAAATGGTCATGGGGGAAATTATATGGTGGTGAATGAGAATTTTATTTTTTAAATAAAACAATCTCTTTAATTTCATAAGTGAGGTTTAAGAGATATCAAATTTTCTATTATCTTTTCCGATTTGAAGAAATGATTATATCACATGTAAATTTATAGCAATTATACAAATTCTCTTAATCTCCAAAAATCTGAAGAATGTGACCCTAACTTTATACAAGTCATGCCATTATCTAGAGTATATTTTTATAATCCATTCTCACAAAATTCATAAGCTTTTGCTATAGAACACCCAAAATGCTAGATTATAATGATGGTTGCAAAAACTATACCTGAATTCTGAAATTCCTTTAAATAGCACATTTTATTATTTTTTTGCAATTTTTTGTAGTGTTCTGACTACAAGTGAAAGAGGATTTATGTTTGTATATATATATAGTCTAAGGAGGATTGCATCAATGTGCTTTTTCAAAAAATTTACTTCATATTAGCACTTCATAATTTCCCTCATCAAATCATAAAGATTATATTAAAACATCTGTTTTTGAATTATCTTGCTGACAGTAGAATGCTATAACCCTGGGGAGTCTCCTAATTCACATAAAATTTGCATGCTCATGAATAAGTTTAACATTATGGGGATAAGTATATCAACTGCAAACAATCCGTGCATTTTTCCACATATCCTTTTATAATGACTTGGAACAGACAACTGATTTTTTGAAAAATGATTTTTTTTCTCTCTGAATTACATTTTATTTTTTTTAAGATTTATTTTTGCATACAACTAGAGTACAGGTTAGAGGTGGTGGTAGTGACAGGGTCCATCCAAGACAGAGTGGGGAGCAGAACAGGCTGGCAAACTGAAGTACACTGCTGAAAGGAACAGCAGGCAAGACAGGAGAGGTCTGCTGCACATGTGGGTCCTCTCTCCTGGCCTGCCAGGGATTGAACTCCTGCTGCAGTGGCTGCAGACAGCTTCATAGTGCTGCAACTTAACCCCTTGTGCCAACCGGGAGGACCCACGCATTTAAATTTTTTTTCTATTTTTTTTAAAGATTTATACGAGGACTGGGGTACAGGCCAGAGGTGCAGAGGGTGAAAGGATTTGCCTCATGGGTCACCTATCTGGGAATCAAACTTGTGCTGCGATGGCTGCAGACAGCTTCATAGTACTGCAACTTAAGCCCTTGCACAACCAGGGAGGCCCCTTACATTTTATTTTTATTGAGGTAATGCTGGTTCACACTGCTGTTGGTATTTTGAAAGTACAGGTTCGCCCCCTTCAGATCTACTTAGCACAGCGTTCCTGCCACCACAGCACTCCCAACCCACCATCACAGCCCCGTGCTCTCTCCCCACTTTGTTCTCCTCCCTCCGTTTTAGTGCCTATTATTTTCATTATAAAACTATACACCTGAAACTTACACAATGTTAAAAATCAGAATTACTTAAAAAAAGAAATAGATTGAGAGTATCAAAGCTGTTGACATGAATATGGACAAACTGAATTTGGAGGGAGAGAAAAAAGGCAACAAGGATGAAAGTTCAGATAGCACAGCATTTTGACAGAGTCAGAAAAGAACCAACTAGGTTGTGATTGGGGAAGGACAGTTAGAGTAATAGAGGATCCAGTTAGTGTAGATATTATTTGCTCCGATTTTTTCCATCCTAACTTATAATTCCCTATACCACTGTAAAGATGAAGTATCTTCCTTGTTAAGCCAATGGATTGTTAGCAGGCATAACAAACACAACTGAGCATCAATTAATCAACATGGGAGGACTGACTGTTTGGTCCTACAGCAACATGGGCCAAAAGAAACTTATCATCATGGATCCCAATATGAGAAAATACTTGGACTACAGCTAAGTTATAACCAACCTGACTTTAAATTTAATGAAATAGGAATATCCTTTGTAGTTCATAGGTATTATGGACATAGATTTTTATTCATGTATTAGGCATTTCTAAATACAGTATGTGTGTTGAATCACACAAATAACTGCTGTAAAAGATATACCTTAAAGCTATCTTATTTTATGTAATATAAATGGAGAGCAGGGGTTTTGAACTGGGTCAGCTTATGACTTTGAAATTCACTCTGAGGTAAATATGGAGATGCACCATCCAGATCCCCCTTTAAAGGCAGGCTTATTGCCCCAGTTTTTGGAAATGACTTCAGACATCACCCTTTTTAGGGACTGCCTGAAAGCTGCCTGAGCCAGGGTCACATTTTGAAGAGGCCCACATTGAGGGACTGACTGCAATGGGCACATCAGCTATTTCAGCTCGATATGAGCTGACTTGTTATAATGGACTGTTTTAGACCCTGAGATCCCACGGGGTCAGCCAAGGTTGACACCAGGACTACTTCACAGCTAGACTTGTTCTTGTATCCAATCCTGTTTTTACCTTTCCTTCCACATGTGTTGGTTCAAAGGCATTCCCTTATAAAAACATCCAGAACAGAGTCTTCTTACTATAGAACTCAACCTTCAAAACTCTGAGAATTTTAGCTAACAACAAGAGATGACAGTGAGAGTCCCCCATAAAATGTTTTTATCTGAAAAGGTACATATCACTTCCACTCACATCATCTACTTGAACTCAATCACCTGGTTATGTCCTCCAACTCGTCCTCACTTTGTAAAGAATCAGAGATAGTCAGGCATATTGAATGGGCCAACCAGGATTATAGTACTCATCCTGTAGTTTAATGGATCCCTTTTCCTTAACAGAAATAGCATAGCTTTACTTCCCTTTACATGAGGAAATCTAAGTTAATGTCCATCTCTTCCTTTTGTCTTTGCTTAGGAAATGCAGAAACAAATTCAGAAATAAATTATAGCAACTATGTAATCCCTTACAGAATATATTTATTTTCCGGTGTCATAACCTACTCTTCTAATTTATGTTTGCCCCCAGTTTTTCAAATTTATATTTTATCATGTTGTTGTGTTTCTTTCACAAATCATCTCAAATTCTTTGTTTACAATGAGTCAGAGTATATGTAAATCTGTGAATAAATACACAGAAGCATGATTCAGTATTCTTTATACCTTATCATCCTAATACCAGTCCTTCCATTATAGTTATCATTATAAGAACATTTCCATCTCATTATAAAATAAATTGACTGAACATACAGAGGAATGGCTTGAATAAAAAGTATATGCAAGATATCTTTTAAATAACTGTTGCCTATTAGAACTTCTAACTTTCAGATGGGAAATGGCAATGCAATTTATGACTTATGATTCATTTATAAACTTTTTTTAAGGATGATAACCTATCTGGCAGATAAAGTTTAATCATCCTCCAAAGAATTCTATTTATTTTTTTTTGGTGACCACTTATGTATTAAAAACCTTCATTTTATGGTTGACAGACTTAGGTTTGGAGAGGTCACTGTTCATAATGGTACAACTAGGCAGCAGTAGCTTTGCCCTTCTGCACAATATTTTTTTTATTAAACTCTAATTTAGAAAACTTTGTCCCAGTGCAGGATTTAAGTGACACTGTAAAAGGAAGGTGTTCATATATTCCCATACTAACATAATTGATATACCCATCATCTAGGCTTTTCTCTTGAATCATATGGTCTTGACATTTGATAAACCTTATCTCTACCTTTTTTTTTCTCTTCTCTTGTTAAATTGTGAGCAATAACCCCCTAAAATTCTGCCCCATTCTGCTTGCCTGAGTGATAGCACCAAAACCACACTGTGTGGTCTTCTTCATTTCTTATTCTCAAGGCAGGATTGTAGGTCCTATCTTATTAATATAGTTTCCTTTTATTGCCTTTGAGAGTTTTAGGATATTGTTTCTATTTGGAAAGGTCTTACCTGGTTACTAATAATTTTAAGATGTTTTTAGATGATGTATCATTTGGACTTTATTCCTGTATAATATGATAATTTAGGACCAATTTATAACTTTGAGATGGCAACCAAGTTATCCCAAGACCATTTAAATCTTAATATTTCCCTGATTGGTTTGAGGTACCACTTTTATTTATTGAATTACCACTTACTTGCTTTGAATTAATGGATTCTAATTTGTTGTGTCAATGTCTACTCTTGAACTGTATCACATTATTCTATGCTTGACATTTTTAATAACTTCTAGAGTTAGCTCTCATTACTCTTTTCAGAATGTTTGACTATTCTTGTTTGGCCTAATATTTCATATTTGTTTATAATCACCTTGGTCTAGCGCAAAAACAACATTCTGTTGGCTCTATTGGAATCATGTTAGAGTTACAGATTGATTTTGAAAATATAAACCCTTTTTAGAGTCTTTCAATTCTACACATTATAACTTTCCATTGTTTATGACTTCCCTTAACCTTCAAGGAAGGTTAAAGATCTTATATATTTCTTGTTTTTCAGATGATGCTCTTGAGTACCTCAGAGTATTTCATATTATCTCTAATTATGATAATTTTACATCCTCCTTAAGTTACCCAACCCAAGTGTCAGCAGTGTTGATGTTGAAACACCCTCACACTATACTGTTCTACCTTCCAGCCATACCAATTTTATTTTTGTTCATCAAATATACAAAAATCCCCCCTTCCTAATGTATTACATTAACTGTTTTCTCTCCTGAGAATAGTTTCATTTCTGAATTTTTACCTAGCTGTCTCCTTGCCATTCAGATATCAACTTAAATACCTCTTTAGCTAGGCCTTCCTCCTGAACAGAAGTAAAAAAAGTCTCTTTACAGAACTTATCACTTCTAGTAGTTTAAAAATAGACTTGCTGGAAGTGACTTGTTATTTGATATGAATACCCAATGCTTAGAAAAATTCAAACTTTGTTGAATTAAATTCCAACTAGCACTTCCTCCCCACAAGTTTTCCCCCTTTTTGCCTTTCCCTAACATCACATCTCATGCTTAGTCACTGGGTCCTCATTTTAGGAAAATTCCCTACAATAGATAGCCCCTGTAGCTCAAAGAAGAGGAAGGATGAGGCCTGATGCCCAAAGTCCTGATAGAATTCATCCACTTACCCTTCCCTAAAGACGTCTGATGTTCATTATCTACAACTGGAGGGGGATCCTGTCACAGCCTCAGTCCTAGATTGGGCATGTTCTTCCTCTTTCCCAAATTAGTCACAACTTAAGGAAAGGGCAATATACTGGCATATGTCAACTTCCTGTTCTGGAGTTCACAGGCTTAAAGGGAGAGTTTCAGAGTTCAGGACTAGAATGGGGTCCACATCTACTAGTTGTCCTCTGTCCTCAATAAGCTTCCTCTCAGCCTGTCCCTGCCTAACTTCTTTCTGAAACAGGGCTTTTCCAGGTTGCTGGACAGATGTGATCTTGCTGCCTCCTGGCTGAGTAACTGCAGCCCAAAAGGAGCTTCCTTTTCCAAAGGACTTGTTTGTATAAAGAGAAAGACCTTCACTGGCCCTTCATGTGAATCACTTGTCCACTGCCATACCAATCACCACAACCTGTGAGGAAGTGTGACTCATCAGACTGCTCACATTCCCTGGGTGGCTGGAGTGCCCACTGCAATGCCGCTGGATATTCAGTGGGGAAGAAATGCATGGCATGTGAAAGAGAATCTATAGAAATCTGCCATGAGCATGGATTGAGTAAATCTTTGAAATTGGAGATTTTTCCATTGCGTGTATATTATTTAAATATATACAAAAGTATATATACATGATTGTATATATACATGACAACTGAAAATTACATAATGGAAAAATATTCAGTTAAATAAGAGTTGTAGTTCGTGTTTTGATACCCTTGTGTGCTTATGCTAGCTTTTTTTTGGCTCTTGTTCCTGATGTTTTGAGAATTTGACCTAGATCAATCAATTGATTGATCTATCTAGCTATCTAAATTACTATTTAATAAATAAATATAAATTCTACTAGAAATATATTTTAAGGAAATCAATACTTCAGAAGATACTGGTCTTTAAATGTTATCTGACTAAAAATGTTTCTTCTCTAATGAAAACTTGCAATGAATTAAACATCAACTCTACTGAGATTTTTATGGTGTTGCTGATCTTACTGATTTTCTAAAAAAAGAAAAAACAACAAATTTTGTTGCTCTGTTATTGTAGTTCAAAATCCCAAATATCTAACTCATTACCCTCCTAAGAAGTTAGTACCTATAAATCAAGTCCTGCTGGCCCACGCAGCCTGTGGTGCAAACTATGGAAAAGTGTTTTATCAGTTTCAATGCCTAACCCATGCCTAAACCCCAGTGACTGTGCCAAGCCACACAGGAAGATTAATATAAATTTTTTAATATGTGATCATGAAAAGACTTGACTGGACCTGAGTCCAGAGCCTCTGGGTGATCCTGCAGACGCCATGGGCTCTTCTCTATAAAGCTTATAAACTATGTAAACTTCTGATTCTCATGATGTTCATCTATAAAATGGAGATTTTTATTGCTAATTCTATAGATTTACAATAATTGTAAGTCTTTAAATTTACTCTACGTTACAAGGAACTTTATTATTTTTAATAGCAGTCAAACTGCTTGAAGTCTTTCAAGTAACCAAATAGGTGACAATTACTGTAATTGTGAACAAAAAATTATAATAAAGTGCAATGCACTTGGTCTGAAACATTCATTTCTAACACAGTCATTCACTGTTTTGTATATGTAGAATGTGTCCTACCAGAAAGGGTTTCCTCCAAGAAAAACTAACATATGGTCTACCATACCAAGGGGCACCTAGCACTCCAAAAATGCATGTAGTAGTGATTCATAGGAGTGAATCATGAGGGGAATGAGAATAGAGTTGAAATAACTGAGCAGGAGAAGCCTCAGAAAACACTGAACTTGTGTTGTGTTCATAAGTCCAAGAGCAAGTTTAAACAGGATGTTAGAGATCTAAGGTGGAATAGGTTTCTCTTTTGGAGTCTCACACTGTATCTCATGCCTTTAGAAATCTGACCTGCTAATGAGTAAGCATAGAGAGCTGGGTAAAGTGGGAAGGAAGTAGCTTTGTTGGGACCAATGTGGAAAACACAGTGGGATGGTGTCCCTTAAAAACCTCCCCTGCCTTGACTGGCATGAAGGTCAGATAGGAGAGCTGGACTGGCCCGGACCACTTAGGACTTATCTGAAATAACCATCTGGGATTCTGGAGGCTGCATTATTATCCTGTTACTACTAGAACAAGCTAAACAGGCTTAATGACTTAAAACAACACAATTTTTTTTCCTTAAAGTTGTAGAAATTTAAAGTGGGTTAAAATCAGATTTTGGCAGGCCTGGTTCCTTCTGGAAACTCTAGGCAAGAATCCATTTCCTTCTAATATTTTAGCTGGTAGAGGCCAACACATTTTTGTGTCCAAGTCCTCCACCGCTACCTTCATTGTATTGCCCTCTAACTTTGAACCTTTATCTCACTGTTAGGAGAAAAAAAGTGATTACATTGGGCATAGAGGGTAATACAATATTATCTTCCTATCTCAAAATCCTGAGAATCATATTTGTAATTTCTTTTGCCATCTAAAATAAAAATTGTACCAGTTCTTTTTGTTCTCTTTAGTGTTTCCTTTGCTGTACAGAAGCTTTTTATCTTGATGTAGTCCCACCTATTTATCTTCTCTCTCATTTTTATTGCTTTGGGGACTGCCACCTCGAAGGC
>JAGFMF010011380.1:12153474-12163501 GCA_019455555.1 Galemys pyrenaicus | reverse complement strand
GAGGGCAAAGACGGGGAAGAGGCCAGAGGGTGCGCAAGGGACTGAGGTGATGGTGCACGGGTGAAATGGTGGTGGGTACTCCCTGGGGACTACAAATGACGTCAAATATAATTAATTAAAAAAAAAAAAGAAAAATAATTAAAAAAAAATTTACCAGTTCTGCACATTACAATTTAGACTTTGGGAGGTAGGGGAAGGGGTGCTTTACCAGACTTATAATTATGTCTAAGGACTGAAGACAAAGAGCCAAAGGGGAAGAATTGTGGCCTGACGCTTAATGACGTGACCCCCGCCCCTTCTGTAGTGTGATTCAGTGAGTCAGGCCTTTCCTGGAGACTCATCAAACTAGTCCCAGAGGACAAGTCCAGGTGGGAGTGGAGCAGGGCTCTGTAAAAGTAGCTACCAACTGCTTTTCCTGTGGAATGAGGCATAAGTCTTTTCTGGTTAGAAATATTTTCCTTAAGAATGAGGGCAGGTGTGGCTGAAACTTTGGCTGCCCCCTTTTCTATCCTATCCTCTCTAGAATCAGCTTTGGAGATGGATGGATGTACACACACAGAGAAAAGACAGCAAACCACAGACACATTCCGCTTCATCATCATGCTTTCTCCTTGTGTCTAATTACCTTCTCCTTTTTCTTTATTCCAAATACCAGGTAGAATACAAAAAGGGGGCTAAATAGCAACAAAGATCAGAGTAAATAACAAGGAAGCATAAAGGAGAAGGAAAATGGCTGTTCACAGAAGTGGAAGAGGCAGTGAATAAACCCTCCTGCATGGTGCCAATATTCAGCCCAGGATACAGCTATCCAATAGAAGCAGATAAGCAGACCCACAAATGCAAGCTATGTGATATGCTGAATTTTCTAGTAGGCATATTAAAAAGTTTGAAGAAACTCATTATACTTGATATGTTATTTTAATATGGCATTATTATAAACACTTGTGAATGAATTTTTTCTTAGCTTGGAATTTGTGTGTACTTGGAATTAAATGTATCTTCTATATTGGCACTGCATCACTCAGGTTCAGTCACATTACAAGTACACAGAATTCACGTTAACTGGTTTGGTTTGTACTGAACAGCATAGCTCTAGGAAATTCTATGTCTCTTTTGCTTCATTTTTAACAAAATTAATTCCTCAGAAAGGCAGTGTGACTGGTGAAAGAAATGTGTTTAAGAGTCAGAGAAAATGAAACACGCTTTCTTGTTCTGATTCCCTCCACGGCCTACTGTACAGATGATCTGCCTCCCATGGAGGAAGCAGATATTTGAATTTTAACATTACCCATGGTGAGATTAGCAGAATTGAGAACAGATTCTAAAAGGCATCTTGTGCTTCCTGGAAACAGATGCTTCATTAGGTATATTTAGTATGTGGATCTGCTTATTTCGTTGTCTTGTTAAATGTAATGTTATTGTTAATACCTCCTGTGACTTTCAATACTTGATACCGGTTATGCCACTTCTATGTTAACTAAAGATGAGGGAAAAAAATAACCAACATGTTGCTACAACAATGACTTCTCATAGAAGTAAGCAACAGCATAAATAGAAAGGCATGTTGTTCTCACACTGCTACATTAGTAAGAACATAAGAACAGACCACCGGGCACTCACCCAGAAATTCCTCTCAGTGCAGCCACTCTCTAAAGCAAGCAATGGTGCTGAGCAACTATCTGGTAATAAGGTCAATGTGGACAGTAAAGCCAGATCATTCATCCTTTGCTTCCCAAACTTTTCTTTCCACTATTGAACCAGAATCACGAGTGAAGTTCATAAAAATCTTTATTTCATGTATTCCTGTTGATCATGGTGGCATGACACAGGCTTGACCCCTGTCCTCTTTTTCCTCTTCTGACACTTCTCAGCATCAAAACTGGAAGATTATTTCTTGTGTGAGGGAAAGCACAAGGTTTGATTGTAAATGATATAAAATTTACCAAAATTTGTTATTGCTTTATAATAGGTCCAGGTATATTTGTATATGTAACAAAACATCCAGTGGGACCTATGCTCTTGTTCCAGAGCTGCAGTTAAACTGGTTCTAGATCTAGGACAAAAGCTGCAATGTCTTTCATGACCTGGTCAGCAAACCAGCAATAGTAACAGCCACCTTACAGTATGATGAAAAGCAGAGGGGGGAGAAATTGTATCATAGGGGTATACAGAGTTGATAGAAAAGCAATGAAGACTTTTTTGGGAAAGGCAGGAAAGATGTGCCTTGGGTAGAGTTGACTAGAAAATGTGGAGACTGGCAACAATATACTTGTCTTCTTGTTCAGCTACCCAAAGTGCCCACACTCATGCTGCCACATCCATGGGCCCTAACAAGAGAACAAAGAGGAGCAGGGCTACTGTGTGAATAAGCTGAGCATGGAGCACAACTCCAAGTACTTTACTTGCTTTGAAGATGTTCACTATTGTTCTCTCTTCCTTGCTATGGGGAAGAAAGGACTTACTATGTGTCCTCTAAAGTTTGCAGATATTCTTTTTTTTTTTAAAGATTTATTTATTTATGCATACAAGAGCCAGGGTACAGACCAGAGTCACAGGAGGCAAGAAGATCCCCACCACAGTGGGGAGCAGAACAGGTAGATGGACTGAAATACACTGCTGAGGGGAGCAGCAGGCAAGGCAGGAGAGGTCTGCTACACCATGTGGGTCCTCTTCCTGGCCGGGGATTGAACTTGCACGCTGCTATTCTGTGGATACTTCACAGTGCGCCACTCAACCCACTGCGCCATCAGGGAGGCCCCAGCAGATATTCTTGAGCAATGTGAATATGTCAAAAGGGAACCCATCAATGCTAGATCCACAAAGGGGCACAGAAGTTGGAGGGGACATAGTAACCTTGAAGCTGTCCTGATTGTTGAGTCAAGCGAAGGACTATCCAGCTAGGAGAAGCAAAGAAAGTGAGTGCAAGTCCTGGAATTGAAGGGAATCATCCTGGTCCCTCTGGAGAGGGTTTTCAGAAGTGGATAAAGCTAGGTGTTTAAACATGACCCCAGGGAAGCCATAAATGCTATTTATGTATAAGTCATATAAGACCATAATTTCTCAATCATCCTTCCCAATACCAACCCCTGGGAAGTTCTAGAAGTGAACAAGTTAAACATATATCACTTCTCCAGAGAAACAACATGAAAAGAATGCATATATTTGTATCATATCTTTATAGCTATATCTAGGCTAGTGTTTGATCAAACAACTGGGCACCGTCCCTAGTCAAGTTGACACATCAATTAACCATTATAAGGGGTAAATACTGAGAAAAAATATATTCACAGAACATGTTGAGACTCCTTAATAAATTGTTTGCACATCTTAAATGAAAAGTAGGATAAAGAAAAGATTGACAGAGATTATAAGTATTGACTCCCCTAAACAAATCCTTCTAGTAGTTTATGGGTAAACTGGTTTGTATGTTTAGATAGAAATATAGACAGATAGATAGGTAGGTAGGTAGGTAGACAAACTACAATAGATACAGCCTGTGGCTGTTTTGTTTAGAAACCAGACAAATCTATGCAGTTCCATAAAGGGTCTGGATGTTCTGGGTTCTTTGAGTTCTACTGATTCATATTTGGATAGAGAATGGCTTACTATGAGTGGGATACTACAAGTCACTGCAAATCTCAACCATTGATGATAGTTGGGAAAGAACAACTAGGGAAAGAACACAATCTCTATTTGAATTCAGATCATGTGGTATTTTAGTAATAAATATAAAAATGTATTTTTAAATATAATATATATAAATATATACAATAAGGCTTTTATTGTAATATGAAATCTTTGATTTGCATGACCAAAATGCATTTGTGAGCATGTGTGTGTGTGAGCATATACTTGAAAAAAGGATTGAACCATATGTTAGCTAAATGATCCCACAACCAGAGAGCCATGGTGCCTTATGAATTCGAGGTTATGGACTTTTCAATGACCACTCTGTTTCCACACACTTTTAATGGCTTCCTGATAAGTGTTGCCTCTCTGTGAATAGTCGTTTTTACCAGTGTCTAAATTAGGCTTTTCATTTTGTGTGATAATAATCCGATTATAATTTTCAGTGACTATTGACTAAAGACACTTCACAAAGCCTCTCTGACTCTAGATCTAAGAGGCTGCATTCAGAAAACAAAAATAAATATATTCCTTAAAGTTATTTAACACATAAAATACTACCTATTTCATCTCTCAAATCCAGAAACCATCCAACAGGGAGGCTATAATCTCATCTTTCTTTCCTTATATATTTATATCAAATCATCTTATCACCCTTCCCTTAAAAAAATTATTCTGAAACTCTTATCAATCCTTAAATCAACAGAAACAAGAATATTTAAAGCTAAGATAAAGCAGACTATTAAATCTAATTCAGTCAATTAAAATATCAGCAAATATATTTCATATTTAAAAACAAATATTTGACAGATTTTTACCAGCAACATTATCTGATTCATTTTTATTGGATACTTTTCAAAGCAGGCTTTGTATATCTAAAGAAAAGCCCAAATGGGAATTAATTGCAAATATCTACTGAGTACCAATTAACTGCCTAGCCTTACTTTTGACCCCGAGGAAAGCTTGGAGGAGGCATATAAGACAGAAGAAAGGGATACAAATATCTCAAAATCTTGATTTAATAAACTCACCATACCAACACATTTGTAATATGCTCAGCCAGGATATCTATATCTATATGTTTATATATCATATTTTCTCTAAGGGTGTAGAAAGGGAGATTAACAAAAGATAGCATGAGCAGGAAAGATTTCATGAAAGAGATGAAATTTAAGTTGGGCTATAAAGGATGCTGCAGAAGCAAAGGTTTCCATAGGCATAAAAGACACTCTAGGTTTTTAACAAAGAGGCAAGGATCACATTTATGAAGATCAAAAGAGAAACGAAGATGATGGGTTTATAGTCAAAGAAAAGGCAGATTGTTTTAAGATTGAGGCTTCCTGTTAGACAGGAGTAGGAAATAGATTTGATAGATGGTGTGAAAGACAAAATATAATGCACAATTAAAGATTTTATTCCAATTATTGCAGTAGGGATAAGTTAGCATTCATTAATGAAGCAAACCTCAAAGAAACCAGGAAAATAAGTGCCCAGTTTTACAAAAACTAGAAAGACACAGAAAAGGTAGAGGTGAGTCTTATCTCAGACTATGCAAGGAAAGATTAAACTTTTGCTGTTACCCAGAACACAAAAGGATGTGTTGTTTTCTTATCTGTACTGTTTCAGGGAGCACAAGGCTCAGGTAAATTTCAAGAGTGTGGATTGTTAAGGTGCTATATATAACGGAGGTACTCACAGGCAAATAGAGAAGGTTACAATGGAAAGGAGGATAACAGAAACACAAAGACTGCACGATAAATGTAATTTATTAAAATAAATAAATGCACCCTTCTCACCCTGTATTTGGTTATGATATGCAGCACAGTGTGGAGCTGGTAGACAGATCACATAGAGGGTTCTTAAAAAAATCTAGAGTGCAAAAGATTGGATACTAGTAAAATAAAACTTGATAGGAGTGAGATTATGTGCAGACATTGAAGAGAAGGTTGGGTATATCTGAGACCTAGGTACAAGATGAAAAAAGGGAGTGGCAAGTAAGCAGAGTATTTGAAAAAGGAGCAAAGAGGGTAATTTGTTTTCAGAAATAACCCAAATGCTATAAAAGAAGTCAATTGAGCAAGAATACAGTGCAACAGAATTTTCACAACCTGCTTTGAGAATTTGTTGCTATATAGTGTCTAATAAGAAAATGATTGGCAGATTGGCAGTTAATAATTGGCTGTCATCAAAAATTAGTATTAAAAAAACCTGATCTATGCATTGCTGAATACTAAGGAATTTTGGCAGTGTGAGTCACAATGAAGACGTGATATTGCCAAAGCTCAGCTGACCTGGAATAAGGGTGTGGGCTTGTGTCTAGATCAGGGCTTGTGTGATCTGAATAAACCACTTAGCCCTGTCATTGAGCTCCTATGCCTAGGAAAGAGGGGATAATATTTTTTGTCGTGAAAAGAAATTTGCTGTGATTTGCACAACATAATGTGCAATTTTATACAGTACATAAATGTGTTTTGTAAACAATGATTTTTATTTTACTTTATTCACTTTATAGTTATAGACAAATTTAGGACAGTGTATAAGTATACAAGAGAATAAAATGAAAAACACATGTAATAGCCATGGTAGCTTCTAATTTGTAAACAGTATATGCTGGTACTATGCAATAAACTTTATATACTTTATTCTAATAAAAATTCTAAGAAGTACTATTTTTACCATAATTTTCCAGAAAAGGAAAGTGAGGTTTAGAGAGGAAATAAAAAGATCATTCTGGTGAAGTCAGAATATAAATCCATAGCTTTCCTACTCTGAAGATGGAGTTATTAACTCAATTAAACAGAAAAATCAAAGTTAGGTGTGAATTAAATGAAAATAGGGTTAGGTGTTAGGTATTCAAATTTTCATAATATAAAGTCCAGCACATGTGCTATTGGCACAAATCATACTCTGAATATTACAAAGAAAGGAACATATGATTTAAAATGTCAAGATAAAAGCCAAATTAGATACTCCAGAAGAGTAGAATTTTTCAAATAACAGCACTAGAAAAAAATGTCTTCAAAGAAGTCTCATCATGTGTAATGTAACTTACATTTCCATAATATCTTTAATATAAACAAAATGATGACTAGGAAAAATACTCTTATTATAATTGCATATGTAATAGGATGATAAAATTAGTTTTTCTTCATTTGTTTTATATTGGTGCCTCCATTCTAACTATTACTATTTGCAGATGAATTGAAAATATTCTTTTAAAAACAAAGACATCACTAAAAACTATACAAACCATAACAGTATAATAATAAAGTGGCAGGCTATAAAATCAATATAGGGAAAGCAATTGAATTTCTATATGCAAAAAATGAATTAAAATCAAGAAAGCAATATTATGAATGTAATTTGAATTCACATTCAAATTCAAATTCAATATAATGAACTTAATTGAATGTAACTTGACAACCACATCAAAAAGAATAAAATACCTAGGTATAAGTTTAACAAAGATGGTGAAAGACCTATATATAAAAACTATTGAAAGACTGTTAAAAGAGAAAGAAGACACAACGAACTGGAAAGATATTCTCTGTTCATGGACTGGAAGTATTAACAGTGTGAAAATGTCATCTGACCCAAAGCAATATATAGATTCAAGGCAATCTCAAATTGTCAATAGTATTAAAAAAAAAAATAGAACATTACTGAAGTCCATATGAAGCAAAAGACCCAAAATAGTCAAAGTAATTCAGAAAAACAAGTTAGTACACTCCCAACCTTCAAACTACACTACAAAGCTATAGTAGTAAAAGCCATATGGTAGGAGACAAATATTAGACACAGATCAATGGAATAGAATGGAGACCAGAAATAAATACACACAATTACCTGGGCAGTTAATTTATAACAAACTAACCAAGAATATAAAATCTTCCAGAAGGAAGCCACATGCAAAAGAAATTAGAACATTCTCTCACTACTAACAAAAATAAATATAACATGACATGCACTCAGTAACATCTTTAAAGACACAGCACCCAAAACAAAGATACTGAAGAAAAAGACAAAACAGCTGGGACTACATCAAACTTAAAAGCTTCTGTACAGGAAAAGACACACTAACCTAAACAAAACGACACCCTGCCAACTGGGAAAAAACTTTTCACACAATACTACTGACAAGGGACTTAGCACAAAAATCTACAAAGAACTGGACAAACAAAACAAAAACAAAGTAAACAAACCAATCAAAAAATGGGCAGAAGAGCTAAAAAGACATTTCTCCAAAAAGGAAATGCAAATGGCCAACAGGCATATGAAAAAATGCTCAACATCTCTTGTAATAAGAGAAATGCAAATAAAAACCACTATGAGATACCACCTCACACCAGTGAGAATGGCATATATCCAAAAAATTAGCAACAACAAATGTTGGCAAGGATATAGAGTAAAAGAAAATCTGCTGGTGGCAATGCAAACTGGTCCAACCACTAAGGAAAGCAGGGTGGCAGAACTAAAAATGGAACTCCCATATGATCCAGCAATCCCACTCCCAGGAATATACCCAAAAGACACAAAAACATGAATTCCAAAGAATGCCTGCACCCCTATGTTTATTGAAGCACTATTTACAATAGGTAAGACCTGGAAATAACTTAAATGCCCCAAAATAGATGACTGGATCAAGAAGATGTGGTACATATACACGATGGAATACCATTCAGCAATCAAAAATGAAAAACTAGACATATTCATAGGAACATGGATGGGACCAGAAGGGATTATGCTCAGCAAAATAAATCAGAAGGCAAAAGAAGAATATCAGATGGTTCCTCCCCTAGATGGAATATAAGGGAACCAAATAAGGGGCCAAGGAAAAGAATAAGAACAACAAACAAAACAAACAAACAAAAAACCCCACAACACAACAAAAACAAAAGACAAGGAGAAATCAGAAACACTTGAGTGTGTGGAGGGGGGAGGGACTGGGATAAGGGCAGAGACAGCACAAGGGACTGAGAATTAAGATTAAGAAACTGTGAGATACCTACTCAGCTATTTAAAAAACATGAAAATTTGTTTTTAACTACATAGATAGAAATGAAAGGCAGTAAGTGAAACAAAATAAAGCAGAGAGAGAAACAGATGATTTCATTAATATGTGGAATACAGAAAACCAAACAAAGGAAACAACCAAACTAATCCAAAACAAACTCTATAATTCTAACTCTTGAATTGAAGTACCAGAAGGGGAGAGGATATAATAAGACAGTGTGGGAGAGGGGGCACAATTGGCTATGGTGGTATGGGAACATACATTTGAGAAGGTGTTATCTTATAACTCTGAATCATGTACAATGTTGTGAACTAAGGTAACCTCAATTAAAAATATATATTAAAAATTAGATCCTTTGGTAGTACAAGAGCTTTAGAGGAAAAACTAGCAATGTCTGAATAAAGTCCATAGTTTAGTTTAAAAAAACAAAATAGATGAGAGTTGTCAAAACTAGAATACACATACTACACCAGAGGGAATTCTCACTCAGATCAATGGTATAAATGGTTCTCAGCATAAAAAAAAATAAGAATTCATGAAGATCTGTTACAGTGTTAAGTCTCTCCCCACTTCTGAGGAATAGTTGGGTTGGTGGTATGTCTCTTCCTTGAACTTCAGTCTAATGAGAAGTTAGATTTTAGTATCAATGTACACATACTCTCCAACTGCCCTTTGTTCTGGTTTTTGCCCCCTGGGAATTTAATCTGGAGCCTGGGGAAAGGAATTGCTTCTGCTGCACTTCATGAAGATAAAGGTGGAATAGAGAAATGACCGCTAACAGCAATGAGAGTGAGCAAGGGTCAGAATGAAACCATCCACCTCAGGAGTGGTAGCCTGTGAACCAAGTTTCCAGAGTCACCAGAAATAGATGGAGAAGAGTACTGACGTCCAGCCATGGAGGTGTTACTGACTCATGACCTTCAGTCTGTCCAATGCCAAAAGTCTAACAGGAGAAAATTGTCATTTGTGGTCAGGAGAACCTCACAAAAGAGAACACATGAGCCTGGCCATAGGACTTTTTGAAATAGCAATGTGCCAAGAGCAAAGAGATGCTTTTCCATCTGGGGTAACACTTATTTACTACTATTACCAAGCCTGATGATTAGATGTCAAGTTTACCATTTCAAGTTAAAGATACATTTCTACATGTCCCTCTCAAGTAAAAGTTTAATCAATTAACAAGCATTTAATGAGTACCAACTAATGGGTTAGATTCCAAGACATTTAAAGAAAATGAGTATGTTTCAGTTCCAAATGGAGAAAATGAAAGATTAAGAAAGCGATTGTGCTCTCTAATGAACACCGACGCAAAAATCCTCAACAAAATTCTAGCCAACAGAATCCAACAATGCATCAACAAGATAATCCACCATGACCAAGTGGGAT
>JAGFMF010011380.1:12125658-12151469 GCA_019455555.1 Galemys pyrenaicus | reverse complement strand
ATGGTGCACTGGTGATATGGTGATGGGGAATACATGGGGATTACAATTAATGGCAAGTATATGTAAATTTTAAAATATTTTAATAAAAAAAAAAAGAAAGCGATTGTGTTGCTTACCCAATGCACTGTATGATCAGGACTAAAATCTATACCCTGTTCTCTAGTTCAAGATTCTCCTAGACCTGTGTGATGGTTTTCTACTACATATAAACTCAAGACATAAAGCATCTTTTTCATCTCCAGGTCAGGTTCATTATTGGAGATAATTTGTTATCAAAGTTGAGGAAAATTTTTTCTCTCACAGAAAGTCATTGAATTCCCACAGTGTCCACTTGTCCATGTTGTAAGATGATATAAGGTCCCCTCCCTGGATTGTTACTGTTTGAATTGGAAGTCTATTTTTCCTTTACAGTGTAGAATCATGTTCTTGATTACTTATTCACTAACCTAAACAAGCCACCTGCATAATTTTAACTTTCTGATCCTTGGTAATTAAATTGTTTGAATGGTCTATTTCCATTTAGTTCTACCTTAGAGCAGAACCTTCACACAGGAACAAATAAGAACTAAAAGCTCTTAAAAACACTTCAGGGGCCTCCCTGGTGGCACAGTGGGTTAAGCAACGCACTATGAAGCAAACCGCAGCCACTACAGCACGAGTTCGAGCCCTGCTGCCGACCAGGGAGGGGACCCACATGGCACAGCAGACCTCTCCTGCCTCGCCCGCTGCTCCCCTCAGCAGTGTGTTTCAGTCCATCTGCCTGTTCTGCTCCCCGCTCTGTCTCTGGTGAATCCTCTCACCACCCTCGACTCTGGCCTGTACCCCAGCTCTTGTGTGTATAAATAAATAATAAATCTTTAAAAAAAAACACTTCAACACTCATTTATTTTGTCTCTTAATTTAAGTCTCCTATTCCATTTGCTGAATCGGAGTAGCTTGCCATTTGTGGAAGGTCTTGGCTCTCTATGATTCAGGGCAACGGCCAGGAGCCATGACAGGGTTCATTGTTAAATCTTTCTCTTTGGCAAAAGTGAGAACTTTGTGCATACACCATGTGCCTGCTATTTTGGGAAATCGCTCAGGCCCATTCTTACCTAGCTTGCAGACTTATCTCAACAGTGAATAAATAGTATGTGCACCTACTGATTTCTTTCTTCTGATTGTTGTGGCTCATTGGAAACCAAGGCTGTCACTTTGTTTCTGGCCTATGTAATTCATAGTCAATTGAGGTTGAACTCAAGAGTTCAGATGAGGCTCAGCAAAGTCTCACTGCAAGGGACCTGTGGACAAACCTTTGTTGGCTGACTAGCAAGTGTTCGACAGGAAGAATTTCATGTAGCTCAGCCTAGGGAGAAGATTTCTCAGTGATGTTTGATCCTACAAAGGGTATGTTAGACATGACATTTGTATGGCACTTTTAAGTTTTCCACAAAAAGTAATTACATCTTCATATGTTAAAAGAATTCATGAGACAAAAAAGAAGAAAAACTGTGATTGGGAGAATCAGATGACAAGCCAGTGACTTGGCTAAGTTCACAATTTTAAAGGTAGAGTTGAAAAGATTTCTCCAGCTACATGTTAAATAGTCATATTTCTGTCGCTTGCTGCAATGAAGCAAATTATACTAAATTTTCATTTTTGATCTAGAAATATGGGAAACATCAAAATGGTTGTTCATTTTCTTTTCCTAGATTTTACTTGACAAATATGACATATTTTATTAGTTAAGTGTTCATTCTCTGATTTATAAGACAATGGGAAAGTATGTGCATTCAGTAAGTCTTATCTATTAAATAATAATAGCCTAGGAATTCAACTTGCCTGTTTCTAACTATAAACTCTGAGAAGAACCTGGGGTCTATGCTGTTTCCTTTCCTTTCTCTCTTTAACATCTCTGATCACACTTTAGTTTTGATTTTTGCATTTATTCAGGACTTTGAAACATAACAACCAGTTCCTCCCTACTTCCTTTTCTTGTCTAAGGTTCTTATCACAATATCTTTGGCCAAAACACTGACATTTTATAGTAGCTGGATATTGTGTCCAATGAAAGTACTATATTCTGAGAATTTAGTGACTTACACCTGGGGGTTCATCCCCATGTTGTATCTTTTTTTGATTTACTGCAATATGGTCTAATTCTGCTTAGCCACATCTAGTTTTTCTATTTGTTAAAAGAATTATGGCATAAAATATCTCTATGTTTACAATTTAACTAAGGATTCATTGAAGAGTAATGTTAAATATAGTATATGCTTGGTTCTTCAATCCCATGATGAGTGAACTATTTTTCTCTAATTGACCTTGTCTGTAATTATTTTACATCTGACTTCTCTGGGTCTTTTGTGATGTAGATTTGACCTAGCTTGGTATAAACTAAAATACATGTTCTTTTGACTTTGTGCTTTTTCTAAATTGTCTGAAAATTTGCACCTGTATATTTTTATTTATTAGTTATTAGAATAACAAGTCAACCAGATTCTTATCACAAATTTAAAGATGCATAGAAATTAAGACAAGATTTAAATACATAGCATACTTAAGAATAGTCTGGTAACTTTTTAATTTCCACTGTTCTTAGCCTTATCAACTATAACTAAATTTAACTTTAGTCTTCCTTATGTTAATTTAAAGCGAACATTTACATTTCTCAAGTTATTAAAAATAAATGCTTATTGGAGTTCCCCTTTGCTTGCAGCAGTCTTGCTACCTCAAACTCATTAACTCTAAAAAGCAACACCCCCATCTTTATTTGTGTTAATATTATCAGATAGAAAACATTTAGTTCCTCTGGAACACTTCTACTTACTTCCCACTTTGCCTACTTTGCATATAATCCTGAATTCATCAAGAAGAGTCCCTCTGACTTTACCCAGTTCACAGCCCCAGCGTACTTCCTACCTTGCAAATAGTCAGTGCACAAATTCCACAGAGCTATGAATACAAAGCTTGTGGTTGTATCTAGAATGAAGCTCCACTGTGCTAACATTTTCCCAATTTAATTTCTCTGTGCTCTGGAACTAAAGGTATAAGGTTTTTGTTTTTTTTTTTTTTTTAACCGGAATTAAATTATTTTAACTATATTCAAGAATCAGGTGGTGGAATGATAAAAACCAAGAAATATTAAACAGTGAGCTCTTGATTGGGAACCATGGTGTAACGCTGTAAATAAGTTATTTATGTCAAATGCAGATGTTTTGGAGGAATCTTTCAGAAACTCCACTTTATTTCCTAATCTTACACTTTGATTCTTATCCAGTACTAAAAATTTTCAAATATTCTTTTGAATAGTTTAGAATATATTTTAAATATCAAAATAGGGTTACTAAGAAATATTTAAATCACACTATTTGAAAAATTGAACTGTTGATTCAAGCTGTAAATGTCTTTCCTATAACTAGATAACTATCTGAAAACTTTCTTCAAACATGTGAATTGAACTTTTAGTGGTAAACTTAATATAGTATACAGATACTTATTTTTAATGATGCACACCTGAAACCTACATAATGTTATAATGAAATGTGTTTTTATCCAAAATAATCTTTTAAAAATTGAATGTTATTGTAATCAAATCTTTAAGGATGACTATCTAAGATTTAAATTAAAAAATATATTTTAAAAGATGACTTCTAGCTAGTGTTTAGTGATAATGATGTTTTTTCTCTCTCTAAAACAAGTATCTAGATATCAAAGAATGCTAGTAATTATATTAGCTAAATCCATGTACATTTGAATCCAACGTGAAGTATTTTTACATGGGTTAAAATTATAACATCCTATCTTTACAGTGCTATTGAGAAGAACATCTAACCAGAGAGACACTACACTACATTCACTACAAATCCTCTGAATTGGAATGAAACTATAACATAGTTTGGACATCAAAAACCAACTTATACCAGCACAGAGAAGAAGAGGACACTCACACTTCATTGCATAGGAGGGGGAGGGATGAAAAGTAACACCTGCATGCTGCTGTCTAGGGACATTTGCAGAGAAGATGTCAACTCCACCAGAGGCTTGGAACAGGGCAGAATTAAACACTGTGGAGGAACACAACTTTAAATGAGGGGTGGGTGTTCCATTCAGGTTGGGGTCCCTGGAAAGAAGACAGTCCCTTGTACCGCATTCCTTTCCCCCATCTGTAGATAGTGGTATTGGCCTCCTGGAGCACATTGACAGCCCATAGACTGCAGAGTCTCATTTCTGGAACCCCAGAGAAGAGTTATATATAGGGTGTCACAAACATGAGTCAGCTAGTGCCCCTTCCCCACTCATTTCCAGAGGGACTGGATACCCCCCCGCCACACACACACACCAGATTACTCTCAACCCTGCTGATTTCTGTAGTCAGGTAAAAACAAGTCTCAGTAATGTAGAAGCCAGTAGAGACAAAAAGAAAGAAAACCACAGCACCACCTGTGGTAAAACAAAAAAGTAGTTTAACTCTCTAAGTTACTGCTACAGATACTGAAAAATAGGAAAATTTAAAGCAACAAATGGGGACACAAAAATGAAAACACATGGCACCTTGAGACTTCAAAGGAATCTGGCATCATATGGAGAGAGTAATTCTCCAGAATCTAATCACAAAGGTATGAATGATTCTATTTCCCTGTCAGATACAGAGTTCAAATTTGCCATCATAAATAAAATTAAAGAGATAGATGAAAATGTAGACAGGCAAGTCAAAGTGATAGAAAGTAATACATAAAAACTAATCAAAGAGCTACAACAGAATTTTTATAAATCCTACAATGAACATTAATCAGGAAGAAACAGAAAACTTTAACAGACCAATTACAAGCAAGGGAATCAGAACAATAATCAAGTCTCCCAGAAAACAGAACAAACGGTCTCACTAGTGAGTTCATTAGTTCCAAGATGAAATAGCTATCCTCAAACTCTTCCAAAAAATTGAAGAGAGAACGCTTACACACACATTTTATGAGTCCACATTGCTGATACTAATATTAAAAGCAGACAAGGACACCAGGGATGGTAGTGGGCATAGTTATAGACTCCGATTGCTAATCAACATAAATACAAATATCCCCAATAAAAATTAGCAAACCAAATTCAATAATACTTTAAATTGATTAAACATCATCGCTAAATGGGATTTATTCCAGAGATTCAAGGATGGCCCAACATCAGCAAACTGATTAACTCACCACATCAACAAAAGGAAAAATAAAAACCACATGATCTTATCAAGAGACAAGGAGAGAAAACATTTCACAGAACTGAACATCCATTTATGATAAATGCCCTCAAAAACATGGGAAGAGAAGAAATATACTGCAACATAGTAAAGGCCATATATGATAAACCACCACTAGCATCATACTCAGTGGTGAGGGAAAAAAGAAAAAAAAACCACCTGAGAACATTTCCTCTGAAATCAGAGTCCAGGTAAATTTATTAACTCTTACCACTACTATTCAGCATGGTATTAGAAGCTGAGCTAGAGCAATTCAGGAAGAGAAAAAAATATAAAAGAAATTCAAATTACAAAGAAGTTAAGCTATCATTTTTTTCAGTTTACTTAAACATTTTTGAGGCATCACATTAGCATAGCCAAACTCCAAGAGAACTTAAATATTTTATCATGTGCAGAATCATCCCATAGTGCACAAACCATTTATCCTTTGCTGCTTACTGACCTTTCTAATCCATTTCCCCCCCACTACCATCCTTACAAATATCCACTGATTTTTAACATTTTACATTAAATTGTCTGCTATATAAATGCCCATTCTTTGTTTTTATTCTGACTTGTCTTGCTATACACAGTTCTTTCAAACTCCCTCTAATTTGTTGAAAATGACTGAATTTAATCTTTTCTCATGAATGAATAGTATTCCAAATTGTGAATATATTACATCTTCTTGAGCCAGTCATGTATTAACGGTCATTTAAAAGCTGCTTCTACATTGGGCTATTATAATTAATGCCTCTATGAACACTGTGGAAGATGAAAATTCAGATGTCCAGTAGTGGGATTGCTGGGTCTTATGGTATTTACATTAAAGGTTAATCCAGATTTCTTTCTATAATGGTTGCATCAGTTTATATTTCCACCAACAGTGTAAGAAGGTTCCTCTTTCTCTGCAGCCTCTCCAGCCCTTGTTTTGAAGACCTTTTAAGTGTGAGCCTTTCTCTCATGGATGTGCGATTGTATCTCTTGTGATTTAAACCTGCATCTGTCACTGGAAGCAATGACAAAAAAAATTTTATATGCCTTCTGGATAGCCTCTTTGGCCAGTTTTTCACATCTGCTGCTCATTTGTTGTTTTTGTTTGTTGTATGAATTTTTTCATGTATTGATTAATATTAACCTCATCTGTGATATATTGTATGAGTGAATTATTCTCTCCCATTCAATACGATATCCTTTTAATCTTGCATATAGAAGCTTTCAACTTGAGGTGATACCAACTGTTTATATTTTCTATTTTCCTTGCTACTGGGGCTAAGACACTAAAAATACCTGTATCACCAATGCTTTCTCCTATATAGTTTTATTTTATATAGATCAAAATATTGAATCCATTTGGAATTTATTTTTGTGAATGGAGTGAGTGATCCGATTTCATTCTTTTATATGTATTCTTCCTATTCCCAGCTGTATTTAGTAAACAGATTGTTCTGCTTTATCATAGATTAGGTTCTGGTATGCATGTGGATTTTTGGGGGGATTTTTATTCTTTTTCATTGATCCATGCATCTATTTTTGTGCCAGTGCCAATTGTTTTAGTACTGTTTTGGCTGCTGTTTTATAGAACTACTTGAACTCAAGTTATGTGATACCTTTTTGTCTCTAATTTTTCTAAGAATTGTTTCTGCAATTCAAGACATTTTGTGGTTTCATAAAAATTTCAGTATTTTCTTTTCTTTCCAGCACAGTCTTATCCTGCCGTGTTTGTTCCTGTTACAAAGGTGCTTAAGTTCTGGTTTATGGAGTATTCATTTGTTGTTTTGGTTTTAGCCAAATCCCACTACTGGCATCCCATCCTCAGCTTTTGGTAGCATTTTCTTCAAAGAAGAGAAACTCACGTACTTCTCCTAGTCAATTCAGACTCCTGATGTTCTTTATTGAGAGATTCTGACTTAAACCAGTAATTCTCACTCTGCAACCTTCACCCTGCAGCTCTCTCACAGAGCACCCTCTCTTCTGTATATATGCCCTCTTCCATGCAGTGCTAGATCTCATTGTCCCCAGTGTTAGCATGTACCACTGAGTCAGTAAAATAAGGGGTTATGTATAGCAGCTGCCCCTCGATCATATAGGCTGAACTTACTCATTATTACTATAAACACATTTCACTTAAAGTTTTCCCTATTCCTTTCTGCTGGATCATTGCTTCTTTTTTGAACTGTGATCATTCATTTATCCTTCAGTTTTCGAATTTGTTCTGATACAGTCTTGCTGTTAGTATAAGGAAGAGTCCAACCAGACATTCCTTCTGTTGTCATCTTGCCAGGGAGCTCATAAAACTATCACTATTTTACAGAAAACATAAGGTAAATACATAAAAAGCCCATAATTCTTCACTAAAAAACATTAGAAATAATTACTCCACAAAACAGAAGACTACAAAAATCAATTGCATTCTTATATGCAAACAAGAAACTAGAAGAGAAAGAAATCAAGAAAACAATCCCATCTGCAATTACATCAAAAAGAATTTAATACCTATGAATAAACTTAACAAGGGAGGTGAAAGACTTGAACAACAAAACTGAGACATTGTTAAAGAAATAGAAATTATACAAAAAATGCACACATATTCCTTGCTCATGAATTGGACTAATTAACATTATGAAAATGATATTACTCAAAGCAATTTATATATTCAATCCCTGTCAAAATTTCAAAGGTTTTCTTCAAATACAGAAAAAAAAATTACTGAAATTTATATAGACCACAAGACATTGAACAGACAAAGCAATACTTATAAAAAGAACAAATATATCACAATGCCAGAAATCCTATTACATTATAAAGCAGTAGTAATCAAAGCAGTATGGTACTGAACTAAAAATAGACACAGATCAATGGGAAAAAATTGACCACAAATACCCACACACTTATCTGAACAATTAACTTATACGAAGCAAGTCAAGTGAATACAAAGGAGAAAGGAAGTGTCTAAAACAAATGTGCTGCAAAACTGGGCTGCCACAGACAAAAGAATGAAACTAGACCATTCTTTTACACTATTCACAAAAATTAACTCAACATGGATTAAAAATTTGAAAGAAAGACCTGAAACAATAAAATACATAAAAGAAAACATAGGAAAGCACTCCATGATATTGGAGACTATCCAATGACAAGGAAAATAAAATATATATTATATATATATATATAGCAATAGGGAATACATCAAATTCAAAAGCTTCCACACAGCAAAAGAAACTATTATTAAAATACATAAAAAATTCCTCTGAATGGGAGAAAATGTTTGCATATTATATATTCAACAAACAGCTAATATCCAAGATCTACAACCAATAACAACAACAAAAACAAACCTCATACAACTAGCAAAAAGAAACAGCCCAGTCAAAATGAAATGGTCGCATCTCCAAAGAAGACATACTGATGACCAACAGACATATTAAAATGTATTCTACAGCACCATTCATAAAAGAAATAGAAATTAAAAACCACGGTACTCATCCTCACTTGTTAGTAAATGCAAGTCCAAATCAAAATGACATACCATCTCAACCTGTGAGAATGGTTCATATAGAAAATACCAGAAATAACAAGTGTTGGCAAAGGTGCAGAAATAAAGGAACCTCAAACTGTTAGTGGGAATGTAAATTGGCTTACCCTATGGAAAACAGTATAGAGGTTTCTTAAAATATTTATATAGCTGCCATATGGACCAGCAATTCCATTTCTATGTATTTACCTAAAGATTACAAAAACACTCATTTGAAAGGGTGTCTGTTTTCCTATATTCACTGCAGAATTATTTATAATAGCCAATTTATGGTAAATAACCTCACCAAGGACATGTGAGTGGATTAAGATGTGGGATACTACTCAGTTATAAAATAAAATCTTGTAATTTATGACAACGTGGATGAAATTGGAGGAGATTATGGTAAATGAAATAAGCAATGAAGAAGCCAAATTCTTAGATGATTTCATTTACATGTGGAATATAAAGGAAACTATACACTCTGACTGTAGAATTGAGACTACCAGAGGGGGTCTATGGGGAACATGGTGTAGAGGGGGCCCAATAAACTCTGGTAGAGGTTCACAGGTTCTATGGTAGAGTAGTATTATAACATACATCTGAAGAGGTATGACCCTTTACCTCTAATTTGTATGCAGTGTTGTAAATCAGTGCTACCCAATTAAAAATAATACAATAAAAAGTGTAGCATCCTTTAATGTGTGTCCTTTTTATATACTGAAAATGTTCACAGAAAGTTTTCATCTAATTTTTGTTATATTCAAATTCACCATTAACCAAACAAAGAGAAACTTCAATTACAAAGAAATCTTTGGCAGGAGAAAAGACTGCTGAAGCACCCAGTTGTTACAAAAATCCTCAGAGCTAAGAGACCATCTCTACTATTATTACCCTTATCTCATCACTGTATATTGTTATGGCCACAGTTGCTTATAGTAATTGCCTGTCCAATCTATAGAACAGAGTTGCAAAAAGATCTTGGCTTCAGAGTAGGGTTATTATCAGTGATAGTGTCAGGAAATTTTCAAAATCTCTGAAGTGAGTTCTTTACTTTGAGCCCTCACATTCATCTTTTTCTTTTTTTTAAAGATTTATTTATTTATGCACACAAGAGCTGGGGTACAGGCCAGAGACCAGGGCGGTGAGAGGATTCACCAAACAGAGTGGGGAGCAGAACAGGCAGACTGACTGAAACACACTGCCAAGGGCAGCAGCGGGCACAGCCAGAGAGGTCCGCTGCGCCATGTGGGTCCCCTCCCTGGCTGGCAGCAGGGATCGATCTTGTGCTGTAGTGGCTGCGGTTTGCTTCATAGTGCGTTGCTTAACCCACTGCGCCACCAGGGAGGCCCCACATTCATCATTTAATTGATAATAGGCCAGGAATAACCAACCAGATCACCAATCAGTGCCATAACAAGTGTGTGTTGTGGTCAGTTTTTTTATACATAATAATTTATTATCAGAAATAAAACACCAAAGTGTGAAATACATGCTACACGTTACATGTAACAATTTATTTCAATAACTGTACTGTATCATATTCTATGTGTAGCAGTTAATTTATTCCATTACTGTATAAGATTCCATGTGTAAATTTACAATTACTTTATCCATTCATTTGTTATAGACATGTATTATTTTCAACTTAAGTTTTCTAAATATTTCTTCCAAGTTCATCATTTGCACTGTGATGTGCTTTCTAAAGTAGACATAAAAGTACTACAGCTAGATACCCCTTAGATGATTAGTTACAACACATGCAAATTTATAGTTGTTTGTTTAATGGTAATATGCCATTTTTTCTTTCAGCTATTTTAAAAGTAATTTTCATTATTTTGAGTTTTAGCAGTTTATGAATATTTAAATGTAGCTGTATTTTTTTAGACTTATAGAACTTATGTTTTTTGATGTCTTTTGTTAAGATAAATGATTAGCCTTTATGTCTTCAAATACTTCTGTCATCTCACTCTCTTTGATTTCTCTTCTAGAGCTCACATTAGATAAAACTTTTCATTATATCCCATGAAACACTTATGTTCTTTTCTGTATTTTTCAGTCATATGTCCCCAGGTTTTATCCTGGTATTTTCTCTTTTCTGTGCACTAAAATCTTCTATTGTGTCTAATCTATGATAAAGTTAGCTCTTAATATTAGCTCTATTATTTTCATTTGATTTTTTAAAATGCATGTTCCTAATAAAATTCCATGTTTTCATTTATTTTATAAACTGTGTAACAATTATTTTAATATTCTTTGAGATGACTACATACCACCTACCGAGAGGGCCCCACTGGCCATGGATAGCTGATCTTTTTCTCTCATGTACGTGTGTCAAGTGTTGTTCACCCAGTATCTGACAGCACTATGCGTCCCTTGGCAACTCTGGCACATGTAATGGACAGAACTATTCACCCTGTTACTCCTGGCAAGAGGCAGTAGATGCCTTTTTTTTTTTTTCCTTCAGCAATAAATCCTATAGTACTGCAAACAAATATATTAGTCATTTTTTTAATTCCATTCATCTCTTACTACATTACAAAACTTGTGACTGAGAAGCAGAACATCATTTACTTTTTTCACAAACCTCCAACTTGCGAAGTGCATGCAAGGGAAAGTTTCTCTTGGCTCTGTGCAGTGTCAGTTCAGCTTAAGTGTGAATGCCAAGAAATGAGTGGAGGCTGGAACCCCCTGAACACCTGCTCACTCACATATCTGGAAGCTGAGAGTGGCTGTGGATTAAAAACTCAGGCAAGGCTATTGAAAAATCAACTTCACATGACTTCTCCATGTAGCTATTTTTTCATTGAATGGGTGTTGGGTGTTTTTTTTTTATTTCAAAAGGCAGGAAATATAAACTTCCAATCTCTATAAAGACCTCTAATGAAAACCTGGCACACATCACTTCTCTTTTTTATTAGTCCAGATTCAAGATGAGGGGATAGAGAATTCACACTCTTAATGGGTGGGATATCAAAGACTTTTGAGTCTTGATTTGAAACCTCCACACTTATTGATTCACATTATCATGTGTGCCTAAATATGCCAGACATGCTCTCTGGTGTTGGGGATATAGCAATGAATAAAACAGATTGTTTCTTCCCTCATAATAGAGACAGAAAGTAAAACCAAATATGTATTATAGTGTAAGGTAGTTATGGATCTATAAAAAAGTCAACAAATAGAGAGTGATGATGAGGTTGCAATTTTCAGGCAGTAAACAGGAATTTTCTCATTGAAATAATATTTAAGTAGATACGTGAATGAAAACTTGGAAGAGAAATGTAATGACAGGAAATGTGAACAAAAACAAAAATGTGAGGGGTGGAAGAATGAAGTTTTCATGTTTGAGCAGCAGCTAGAAGACTCGTATTGCCAGAACAAGTAAGCAAAACTGTGTATGTAAGGAGAAGCCAAAGATATTGGTAAGACTGAGCATGTAGTGTTTATTTTTTATTTAGGTAACTGGTTTACAACACTGCATATGATTTTGAGGTATCGGATCACATCTTTCAGATGCATGTTACTACACCCCACCTACCACCAAGGCAGCCAAAGTCTACCACATAGTCCATTATGCCCACCCCACCCCCCAACTTTGCTCTACCCTTCTTTCCCTCTGGTAGCCTCAATTCTACAGTCCATTTCTAGGGTTTGTTAGTGGTTTGCTTTTGTCTGATCCTTTATTTCTCTGTATTCCACATACAAGCAAATGCACTCAGCATGTATCTTTCTCCGTATGACTTATTTTACTCAGCATTATTCCCTCCAGTTCAATCTATGCTGTTATGAATGGCAAGAGTTATTCTTGTTATAAATAACTAATATTATATTCTATATTTATACCACAATTCCCGAATCACTCATTTTTTCTAGGTTGTTCCCATAACTTGGCTATTGTAAACAGTGCTGCAATGAACATAAGTGTGTATATATCCCTTTGAATTAGTGTTATTTCTATTCTTTGAGTAGTTAACTAGTAGAATTGACTGATTATATTAAAATATAAATTGTTGTATTTTAATATTTTGAAAAGCATCCATACTGTTCTCCATAGGAGCTGAACGAGTCTTGAACTGGTTCCTTAGTTGTGTTTTAAAGGGTCATTCTGGCTGCTATGTGAATAGACTAGAAGTTGACAAGAAGGGGAAGTTAGGAGGTAAATGTTAAACTTGGATTAGATGACAACAGTGTGGTGAAATTGGATGGATTCAGAAATTGTTTTGAGGGCAAAACTTAGTACTATCCAATAGAATTATTATACATTATGACAGGGACAAGAGATTATTGTTGTTTTGATATCTTGTGGTAACTTTAGAGAAAAGGAACAGAGTAGCAAGTAAAACTGATTTATAATTTAACAATTCTTAAATATATAAAGTTTGAGCTTCCTGTTGTATCCAAGTGTCAAGAATGTAACTGAGCAGATGAGCAAAAAAATTAGGGGAGAGGCCCAAATTAGGGTTATATATTTGAGAGACCTCAGCAGAAAATAATACATAAACTCTTTGGTCTGGAATATGGGCAGGAAAAACTAGAAGTTATAAACATGAACATTTTTAATTCATTACCTAAAAGGCAATGATTCCGGTCATTTTTGTTTGACACTAAGCTATTGAAGAATTTAAGATATTGATACTATAAATTATCACCATGATTATTCTCAGAAAGATAAAGAAAATAAGGCAGAGGACATTAGCATACTGAGACCATAGGTGACCAATGACTAGAGATCATTATGAGAAGTGGTAATTGAAGAAAGAACTCACTTATTTACTGAAATCAAGAAACTTACAAAAATCTTTTCTTTTCCAGAAGGCTCAACCTTCAATTAATTTGTATGTGCAGAGTACATACTATCATTAATTTACTATATATAAAATATGAATATTTTTGCATAAAATGTAAATAAAGTTACCAGCCATATGCTGGTTGAGCCAAAACTCCTTGAACTTTTGAGACTTAGAAAACTAAAATTCTGAGGCTCTTCTTATTCCAGTCTTGCTCCAAATAAAATGTAATGCTTGCATATTCCAATTCAAATGCAGTGAGAAGCATTGTATCTCCAATGAGAAAAGAGAGAAGTGGACCAGAGACTAAACTCAGTAGGCATCCAGTTATTAGCTCTGATGAATAAGAAATAAACCTTTAAAGGCAACTGAGAATTAGAAATCAGAGAAAGAAAAAAAAAAAGAATGAGACTTTGATGTCTTTTGAACCAAGTAAAGAAATTTCTTTAACAAGGAGGGTGTGATTATTTCTATTCAGTGCTGCAATGGTTCAAATAAGGTGAGATATAAGCTGGCTATTGGACTCTACAAAAGTGACAACACTGTTAACTATAATTTTAGTAGACTTTGGGAATAATTGTGACTGGAATAGGTAGAATGAGTGAATTCATGCAAGCAAGGAAGCATAGAGCTTGAATACAGATAATTACTTCTAAGAGATTTTCTATAAAGAGAGAAAGTAGCAGGAGGGAGAAACGGAGACTAGAAAGTTTTATGATTATTACAGCATATTAGTACATTGTTCAAAATTTTCCAGAAGAGAAGTTAATTATTACAAGATTGAAAGGTAATTGCAGTTGTCACATCTTGAGTAGGTAAGGGAATATGGGACTCAGGATGTAAGTGAAGGGAGTGCCTTCAAATAGGAGCAAGAAGAGTTCATTTTTTGTGTTAGAAAGGAAAGAAGAATATGTGGGTAGTTATATAGGTTTGTAGGTTTGCTGGTATGTGGTTTTATTTGATTTTTATCAATAAAGTAAGAAAATCAATCATAATCTAAGAGTAAGGAAAGGTAAAAATCTATAGAAGGACTGAGAAGGAAAAGAAGTGAAATAATCACCGAGAGAATACACCTAAATATAGGATAGATTAACCAGGCCACACGGTAATGATGAGAGACAATGCCCACAGAGGTTACTTTTCAATAAGCAATAGAAAAACTCTGGCTTCCATAGGGTGGCTTGATGGAAACATCTGAGAACCTAGTAAAGAACTGGAGACAAGGGCAACTTAAGGTAACTCCAGATGTTGCTTATCCTGAGCGACTTCAGTTTTATACAGACATAAGGCTTCATGCTATTAGTTCTGTGGTTTAGAAATTTATCCAAATGTCTGATACAGTACTTTTTTTTTTAAGACAAAGTTGACATTATAAATGGTCTGTGAGTCAAATCTCCATAAGAAAAATAAAACAAGATCCTTATTTCACATCAAAAACAAAAGGAAATTCCAGATAGTGTAAAAAGTAAACTAAAAAAAAAAAAGTTAAGCTATAAGAATATAGGAAGAGTTTGTGTCCTTTGACTTAGAAAATATTTTTAGTCATCAAAAGAGCAGCACATAAAAGATCAATTTGATGTCATTAAATAATTTGGTATGACAGTGGCATAATATATAAATAAAAACATCTACCATACACAAAAAAATGAGACTGATATATAGAAAAAATGTTTTTAAAACTGCTAAAGGAAATGGATATGTAATTCACAGAGGAACCATGACTAATAAACATTAAGAAGATTTCCACTCAGGAAACTGAGTTAAAATAATATTTGGATATACTCTACCTACCTAATTGGGATAAATTTTTTAAAATTCTAAAGTTATTTGGGGCCCTGAGCTTCAGGATCAGAGTTTGAATGCAAATTTTGCTTTTAAAGTCAAATCAATTTTCTATCCAATCACTGTGCCTTTTGATATTTGAGTTCAGTCTATTATATAAAGGGTGATTATTAATATATAACAGGAACTAACTACTGCCATTTTGCCTTTAATTTTTTGGTTTATCTATCTTCAATATTTTGTGGACTTTCTTCTCTTCAGTTTAGACAGGAGTGTTCCTTTTTATGTTTATTGTAGGGAAGGGCTAGTACTGAGAAACTACTTCAGCTTTTGTTTCTATGAAAAGGCCTTTATTACTCCCTTACACCTGGAAGAAAGTCTTGCAGGATATAGTATTCTTGACTAGCAGCTTCTAGTTTTTGAGTATTTGAATGTTATTCCACTCCTTTCTTGTCTTCAGTCTGTCTACTAAGAAGACTGATGAAAGCCTGATGGGAAAATCTTTATAAGTGAACCCCTTTACCCCCTAATTACCTTCAGTATTCTTTGTCTCGAACTCTAACTTCACTTTTAGTATAGGTCTCATTGCATTTAGATAACCAGGTTTTAGCTTCATACACTTGTATTAGTTCAGTTCCCATATTTGGGGAGTTTTCCTCTGATTGCTTTGAATAAGCTTTCTGTTCTCTTTCTCTCATCCTCTTCTGACATAACCATTGTCTATATGTTCCTTTTCTTATGGAGTTGGATAGATCTTGGATTTCCCCTTCATTTCTTTTTGCATCTTACTAATCTTTAACTTCCACATGGTTCCTTTGTAAAAAGAAGATCTGAATGGTAATTCCCCAAGAACAATATTCAGATGATCAAAAGACACATGGAAATATGCTTATTATCATTTATTATATAGATACATAAATCAAATCACAATGAGATACAACTTACACCTATGAAAACGACCCATATCTAAAAGACCAGAAACAAGTGTTGGTTAAGGTGTGGAAAAAGGAAACCTTTTGTTGAACCTACTAATACTGGAACTATAGAAACAGTATTGAGATTTTTGAAATATTAATAAATATTCCATATAATCTAGCAATTCTACTCTGAAATATCTATCACAAAAAAACCCAAAAATGTTAAATTGAGGGTATTTATTTGAAGCAGTGTTTATTGCAGCATTATTTACAATAGCCAAAAGTTATAGAAACAACCAAAGTGTCCAACAGCGGATGAGTGGGTAAAGATGACGCGGTATCTACACAATGGAACACTAATAAATGTGTGTGGGGGGGTGGGGGAGATGAAATCTTGTTATTTGCAACAACATGGATGGAACTGGAAGGGATTATGCTGAGTAGAGTAAGCCAAAACGATAAAGACAAATCCAGATGATTTCACTTATATCCAGAATATAAAGAAAACACAGGGGCAGACAAAAATCAAACAAAACAAACTTTAGAAATCTGACTGTATAATTGTAGCTACCAGAAAAGCAGACTGGATGATGGGAAGCAAATAGGTAAGGGGTCAAATGGACTATGGTAGAGGATTATTGGTGTGTTGGTGGTAGGCACAGTGTGGTAATATACACCTAAATATTTATTAACCTATAGCCCTAATCACATGCAATGTTGTACACCAATGTCACTGCAATAAAAAAATGATACAAAAATAGTCAATTCTCCATTCCTGTTTGTTCTAAAGTTCAGGGAAATGTTATCTTTGAAAAGGGTTAATTGAAAAAGGCTAACCTGATTAAATACCTCCAAATGCTGAGAAACTATGAAAACAGATTACAAATATAATAAAATCCTCCATCTTCTGTCTCAATTGACATGTCAAGGACTAATGAATGAAGCATTCACTAAGACCCACAGGTACATGGTTTGATTTCATCTCCCAAAGGAGAAGAGCAAATGCAAAATATGACTGCTCTTCCACTCATGCTTCCAGTTGAATAAAGACCCTACTTCAACCTACATACTCCAACTTTGCTGATCTCACAGTGATTATAGGTCATGTTAGTTCCAGCACCACCCATCAAACAGCCAGGTAATTACCATAGTATATTTCCTAATTCAGGGAGACAGAGAGGTGGGGGGGTGTGGGAGAAAGGAAGACAGAATGAAGAGGAAGAAGAAATAGTCATTATTCAAATTACTGCCAAATACGAAATTTTACTTGACTGGCTTGTTTGGCAGTCAAAACTCTTGGGAAGTTTAGTCAAGGAAAGTAGACAGGTCAACGTGCAAGAATTGTTTTTCTCTCTCTCTCTCTCTCTCTCTCTCTCTCTCACACACACACACACACACACACACACAGAAAATACAGAAGGAATTGGTTAATATAAAATTGTTTCATATATAATTTGCTTATTTATAAAATATAGAAGGGACTGGTAATCTCTTGATTTTAACTCAGAATAATATTGTTCAGGTTATAGGATGTCACTAAAAATGAACAGGTTCTTTCTATTGAATGCTTTTAAAGGTGGCAGAAAAGGGAAAGGGGGAACAAATTTCAAGTAGTACAATATGTATCTGTCTTGTTTATGTATGATTCAGAAAACATTTATGAGAGTTGTGAGACCACTACAGAAAGTTGTTTTTTAAGAGGGAAGGAGCCACACTAGGTGAGGCATATGTGTCCTCTCCCCTATAAGTTCAGTTATGCACTCCCCAATACTCTGAAACCACAATTTCCAGATTGCCAACCTATATAAAATGACTCCCAGTACAAAGAGTACTGAATTTCTTTTGTTTACAAAAACAGTGAACCACGAAAGGATAAATATTATGAGATCAAGTCCTTAAATTTACTATTACAGAGTCACAATCACTTAATTTATTTTAGTTTACAATGGAGAGAAAATTATCCAAGCAAACTTTCCATATTCCAACACCTAATCAGTCTAATTAGCCATTAGACTGAGAAGACAGAGTTGTGACTTCTTTTTCCTTCCTCTGATAACCTGGTAGCAGTGTGTGTACATGTTTCTGTGCATATATACACGACTGTACAGACATAAGTCCATGTATTCATGCATGAGATTCAGGTTTATGTGTGCATATTTGTGTACATGCACATATATGCAAGTATGTATGTTGTGCATTCATATTTATAAATGCATATATGTGGCTGTTGTATACATGCGTATATGCTTGTGTGTGTTTTCAAGGGGAGAAAGTTGCTAATGTGGGAGTGCATACTTGCTAAAGTCTTCTGTTGTGTTTTTGGACATTGTGTGACACAAACTCTTCTTGGTATATGCTAATTCTGGTTGTCTTTCCCATCAGTGCAAAGGTCTACTATGCAGGGTATCTTTTATTACACTGTGCTCACTGAAGTGTTTTTAGCTAAATGTTCCAGAAATTAGAATTAACATTTGTACAATGCCTTGCAGTATACTGAAGTGCTTCCATATAGATTAATTTACTCCATAAATGACTGTGCTTGTGATGTAAGAAATATAAAATTTCTTATAGGATAAAAAACTGAAAACAAAAAGGTGTGTGATTTGCTCCTCTCTCCACAGCTAAAGGCAGAGAGAGAACAAACTCCAGGTTAAATGATAATCAACTGATTGCATTGTTTTAGAGGAGCTTCAGAACTGAAGAGATTCCGTATCAACAACCAGCATTTCTCAAGTAGACCCAGTGCTGTGTGTGTTTACTATGGATATAGCCTTCATCACGTAGTTTATTTAGAAATTCTTCTGTCTTAAAAACCAAATACAAAAAACACATCGAAGTCTTTGGAAAGCCTATGATCTCCCAAACTTCAGAAGATGGGATCTGGACTTTCAAAGGAGGAAGAGTTTGAGAAGTATTCAGCCATCCAAATTGACACATGTTGCACAGCTGAGTCTGACTTTAGGACTTCATGGTAGGCAGCCACAGATGCCTAGGAAAGATTATGTACTGTGGTGCCAAATAAGTTCAACTTGTCAGTGACTCATAGCAATAAAGGTTCATTTCTCATTCACGCTACATCTTCATCATATATGTGTTATGGCATTGCTCCAGATAATTATTGTAATCCTCCATGTGACCCAAGTTGATGGGCATTCATGACTCAAAACAGTATAAGTCTTATGGAAGAAAATTAAAGCTTAAGCCATCAGGTGTTCTTGAAACTTCTTCCTGGAAATGATAAGATAGCACTTCCCCTCAAAGTTTCATTACTCAGAGGAAAGCATAAGACCACAAGTGCCATGAGTGAAATAGGATTGATATAAAGTTCCACTAGGAAGGAACAGAAAATATGAAAAGCATTTGCCATAGAAGTATATTCTTCTGGGACCTCCCTGGTGGCACAGCTGGTTGAGCACAGCACTGTGAAGCATCAGAGGCACAGCAGCAAGAGTTTGATCCCCAGTCAGGGAGGGGACCCACATGGCGCTGCAGACATCTCCTACCTCACCCACTGCTCCCCTCAGCAGTGTATTTCAGTCAGTCTGCCTGTTCTGCTCCCCACTCTGTCTCTGGTGAATCCTCTCACCTCTTGCGACTCTAGCCTGTACTCCAGCTCTTGTATGCATAAATAAATAAATCCTTAAAAAAAGTATATTTTTCTTACAGTTTTCCTCTTCTCATTTATTGCTTGCATATGCTTACAGAACTTTATTTTTTATAGAGGTAACATTGTGTAAGTTTCAGATGTATAGCCTCAGTATATACTTTTACATCTGAGTACTAGGGTGTAGTTTTATTCATTCATTCATTAATTTATTTATTTATTGTACTACCATTGGTCTATATTGTTGTTTATATTTTGGAAATATCTTTGTCCCTTAGGGGTAGTCTCCATAGCATATCCATCAAGGAGGTACCCATAGTCCATTGTGCTTTCTCCCCACCTTGTAATTACCATACCCTCCCTCCAGTGTATTTTTAATACCTATAAGAATAAATGAGAAATCAACTAAAGGTACATAGTCATTTACCCCAGGTAGGACTTTCTTTTGACAGAGTCATCAACCACTATTCTGATTTGTTTGGTGCCATTCAAAGAAGTACCCATCCCCAAAGTATTTTTGATGGTGAGATTAGGAGGCCTCATGAAAACTTTTCTTTGAGAGCTCGAACTGAAGCTTCATGAATTTTCCTTGGAAGCAATGCACACTGGTAGAGAGGTAGAACCTGGCACTTAGGGCTATCCCAGTCCCACTATATTTCACTTATTTTGTATTTGCATCTCACATTAATAAGGGTAACTTTTATTGCCCTACTTCTAGGTTAAGAATTTTATGCAACTAATTCAAGACCAGAGAACAGTAAGTATTAGTGCTAACATCTGAACCTCAATCAGAATCAATAGCTATACTTTCTAAATCACACCACAGTTGAATGAAAAGGGAAAACAGAATATCTTTTCCCCTTACATGCAATGGTGTCAGAAGAATCTGAAGCTTTATTTAATGCAAATCTTCAATCTACTTAGAGACCAAAAAGTATTTATTTTCTCTTATATGTAATATTACTTTTGATTTGTTCATCCAATTTTAGCAGAAATAAAACACATTCTCCTATCACATACTCTGCAGTCCTGGGGAGGATGCTAATTGTAAAGGTGATGTTTTAGGGTGTAATACTTGAAACTGAAGGAAAAAATAAATGATTATGATATACAAAAGTTTACTCTGCCAGAGCAGTGGAGAAATGTCTAGAAATTATCCATATTCTGTGTCCTTCTCTGTCAATGATAATATTCATTTGCCTCTAATCTTTTAAGCAAAAATATTTCATTACATGATCTTTCTAGCATTAGCCATTGCCATGGTGCCAAATATAGTAAATGGATCAATGACTTGATGCTTTTAGACAGTTCCTTTGAAGAAAGAAATAAACCAGAGTCTCCTTGGTAATCGGACATCGATACAAGATATCCTCCAAGGCCTCCCAAGCAGTTTGCCCACACATATTTCTGATCAATAAAGAATTAAACAAAGATGAGTGTACCAGCAGCTTGGTAAACAATTAAGTCATGAGTCACCTATATCCCCTCAAAATTAATCAAGGTTTAGGTCATGTGGAGTGGAAGTTTAATGAACTTAAGCAAATCTTGACACACTTTCACATATGACCAACTGGTACGCTGAATTCTTTGGTCATTGCTGGACTCTAAGTAGGCACTCATGCATTATCTACCTTGAGTACACTAAATAGTAGTAATACAGTAAAAAAATTACTGAGTAAAAATAATTATCATAAAAATTTCTGAATGCTATGAATATGTTAACTTGTTTATTCCTGACAACAGAACTATGACATAGGTAATATTTATGGTGTCCATTTTAAAGAAAGAAATTCAGACATCACCAAAATGGCTATAAAGGGGGCTCTTGAACTTCCCTCTTCATATAGAGGCACAGAATATACAGCCACACATGGAATAATTGCAAGAGAAATCCAGAAACTAATGGAGTGATTCCTACATGTTAGGTAACTGAGAAAATACCCACATTGTAATAGATAGGAAAGATTGAGACCCACTCTCATCTAAAATCCCAGGACCTGTGCTACCTTGTAGGCAGGAAGCAATTCCCATTTTCCAGTTTCTACTGAAGAGGGAAAGGTTTGGACCTCACCTTGGCACCACAACCTTGAAAGGTGACACCCAAGGTGCAGTTTCCAATTCACCTAGGTTTGAGAGCCAGTGGGTTCAGACTACTTGAAAATAGTCTGAACTTGAATTTCACAAGTTCCCTGCAACTGTAACAAACAAAATCAACTTCCTATGACTTCCTGTTACAACTTCCTGCAAACATATGCTTGAACTCGGTGCAGAGGGAGCAGGTAAAAAACACTCATTTTCCAATTTCCTCCTGGAAATGGTTTGTGTTCTTTGTTAGGCTGAGAACCTGACTTTTAATCACCCTGTATTTGAGAACTACCTAGGATCCTCTGAAAACTTCATGAAACTGGTAGAAACATCTATTCGCAACCCGCCCCCCAACTAACTCTAATGATAAAACCAAGTCTTCAGCTTCTCCCTAGAAGGAACTGATTCAAAATCTAGTACTCCAACTTTTAAAGCTTCACCCAAGGGGTTGATTCCAGATCACCTAGATCTGGAAACAAGAAGGTTTAGTGTTCTTGAGTTCCCAGGACCACTTAAAACAAAGAGGTAGTATTATTTGAACACAAAGACCCCTGATGACTATTCCCTGTGACTTAGCACATTAAGTGAACAAAAGCACCCAACCCCTGAATTCTCCCTGGTAGGGGCTAATCTACATAACCAATGTCCTAATACTGCTTCCTGAAGGTTGGCTTCCAAATAGTCTGCATCTGGGTGCAGAAGGAGTGGAAAGTAGTAGTTCTTTGAGAGCCTAAACTGTCATATGGACCTGTTCCTCAAATTATATACAATAAAGCTCACATATAAGTAATCCAAAGCTACCATGATAATCAACAGTGAAATTCTGGAAGCTTTTCTTCTAAGATTGAAACCAAGACAGGCATACTTATTATCATCATTTCTTTTCAACATAGTACTAGTTGAAGTTTGAGTCAGATCAATTTTAAAAAAAGGTATTTAAATCATAAAGGAATTAAAATTCTTTTAGTATTATCCACAGTTTAAAGATTAAGCAATTATTTAGAACAATTCAGTAAAGTCACAAGAAGTAAAATTGATATATTAAAACTGATGCATTTCTATAAACTGAATATGACTAATGTTAGAGTCAGAGTTTATGTCTAAACTTAGCTGGCTGAAACTTGAAAAACGACCTACAGGCCTTATCTAGCAGGTCAGCTGATCCCATACCTTAGGCTCTCTTGGGCAGTTAAGGGCAGGGCTATGAAACAAGAATGTTATCTTAGAATGTGCACCCAGGTCCGGGGCAGAAGCCTGAGCCCGCCAAAAATGGATCTCCTGTAAGTTTAAAAATTTGAAACTTGTCTCTCTTTAAAGCTATTTGCTGTGCTCATTGCGCGGGCTTTGATCTCTCAGCCTATTGGCTAAATTGGCTATAAAAGTTCACCTCTACTTCCTCTCGGGGTCGATTGTCTCAGCCAGACCTGCGTGTCACGGTTGAACGGTCGGCCCCAGCATGCTGGCGTAACTGAAGCTCTACATGACCATTGCAGCCCTGTGTCCGCTCTTTGTTCTTTTGGGGTGCCCACGGAAACTCGGTACTTTACAACTAAGAAATTTTTAAAAATCCCATCTACATTAGTATCAAAACAATAAAATAGGAATTAACTGACCAATAAGATAACAGAAAACCTTTACTCTGAAAAGTACCGAATATTAATGAAAGAAAGTTAAGAAGACATAATGGAAAGATGTTATGTTCATGAAATGGACGAATATTGTTAAAATGTCCATAATACCTAAAAGGATCTACAGATTCAATACAATCCCTATCAAAATATCAAAGGCATTTTTCACAGAATAGAAAAACAGCCCTGAAATTTGTATGGGACCACAAATGACTTTAAGCAGCCAATCAGTTTTGAGAAAGAACAAAATTGTTATGCGTCCTAATTTCAACCTGTCTTATAAAACTATAATAATTAAAACAATATGATAGTGGCATAAAACCATGTAGATCAATGGAACCAAATAGAGTGCTCAGACATAAGCCTTTGCAAATTTGGTTAATAATTTTCAGCAAAAGTACCAAGACTACCCAAAGTAGATAGAATAGATCCTTCAATATAATAATGTATCTGGAAAGTCACATGAAAAATAATGAAACTGAAGCATTGTTTTAGCACTATACACAATAATTTACTCAAAATGAGTTGAAGAAATGAAACTAAAATCTGAGATGAAAATATATAGGTTAAGTTCCATGATATTTGTCTTTGACTTTTTTTTTTTGATTCAACATCAAAAGCAAGGCAACTATAGCAAAAACAAAAAGTGGTACTACATCAAATGTATTCTGCAGGCAAAGAAAATGACAAACAAAATGAAATGGTAACTTAGAGTATGGGAGAAAATATTTGCAAACCACAATTGCAAGAGGTTATTATTCAAAATATGAGGAACTCTTAAAACTCAATAGCAAAAACAAATCAATTTAAATTGGGCAAAGTACCTAAATAAACATTTTCCCAAGGAAGATATACAAATGACCAAAGGTATGAGAAATAATGCTTAGCAGCACTAATCATTAGGGAAATGCAAATGAGCTATCACCTCACAACTATTAACATCTATTATCAAAATCAAAGAGATAACAAATGCTGGGGAAGATGTAGAAAAGGGAAAACTTGCACACAGTTATATCTATTTCCTTTGAAAGCTTAGTTATCTCAGGTGAGAATGGCATGACTAAGAACTTGATATTCTCATTGCAAATCAGCAAAGTGCGTAAGGAAGAAACCCCGTACAACAGTATCATTAAGTAGATAAAGAAATGTTTCAAGAATCTTTGTTGCTCGACACTCAGCACAGAAGCAAATAGACATACCAAGCCTTGCGAATTAACACTGACTTGGGGCTACTTGCTATTGTAAGAGGCTTCTTTAAGAAGTTAATTTGAACACTAAACCTTAGAGTTCCTTCAGTACGCAGCAGAACAGGGGAAGTTAAATAGAAGTGAATTGCTTTATTACCTACTTTATTTTAAAAATCACTACAAAAACAAATCAAAATGGATAAATCATTTAAACATAAGACTTGAAACCATAAAATATATAGAAGAAAAGTTGGCCAACACCCCATGGCATAAATTTCAGGAACATCTTCATCCCTGGAAGCAAAGACAACAAAGGAGAAAATAAACAGCTGGGACTACATCAAAAAAAAAAAAGCTTCTGCAACATGAAAGAGACAGCAACTAAAATGAAGAGACATCCTACAGAATGGGTGAAAATATTTGCACACTACACATATGATAAAAGACCAGTATTAAAGATCTACAGAGAGCATACATGACTCAACAAAAACAAAGCTAACAACCCAATCAATAAATAAGCAGAAGAGCTAAAAAGGCATGAAAGGCAAATGGCCAACAAGTATATAAAGGTGTTAAACATTACTTAATATCAGGGAATTGCAAATCAACACCACAATGAGACACCTCCTTACACCAGTGAGAATGGCCCATATTAAGAAAAAACTAGAAACAACAAATGCTGGTGAGGATGTGGTGAAAAAGGAACCCTCTTATACTGTATGTGGGAATGGAAACTGGTCCAATCATTACGAAAAGCCATGTGGAGGACGCTTTCAATACTAAAAATGGACCTACCATGTGACCCAGAGATTCCAGTCCTATGAACTTATCCAAAGGACACAAAAGCACTAATTGGAAAGGGAACCTATACCCCTATGTTTATTGCAACACTATTTACAATTGCTAGGATATGGAAACAACCTGAATGGCCCCAAATAGATGAACCGATCAAAAAGTTTGGTATATATACACAAGGGACTACTACTCAGTGTTTAAAAAAAAGCAGTATGGCAGTTCCTCAATCTACTAAGAATGGAACTTCCATAGGATCCAGCAATCCCACTCCTAGGAATATACCCAAAGACACAAATACACGGA
>JAGFMF010011380.1:12025491-12125255 GCA_019455555.1 Galemys pyrenaicus | reverse complement strand
CGAGGGACTGAGGTGATGGTGCACTGGTGAGATGGTGATGGGGAATACATGGGGATTACAATTGATGGCAAGTATATGTAAATTTTAAAAAAATATTTTGTATTAATAAAAGAAAAGAAAAACTCATGCCACTTGCAGCAACATAGAGGAAGCTGAGACGATTATGCTAAGCAAAATAAGTCAGAAGAAAAAAGAGAAATATCAGTTGGTTTTACTTAGGATCAGAAAAAAAGGATCAGAAAAAAAGACAAAACTTGAAAGCTGACCGTAGATCTGAGGCATACAGCAAGGGAGGGTAAGTGAAAGAGGTCAAAAAGAGAGATGGGAAGATGACAAGGGACTGTGGTGATGGATCACAGGTGCTATGGTGGTGGAAAACTATGAGCATTATACCTGATGGGAGAAATCAAATACTGTCCAAAGAATAGCAATGATATAACATAAAAAAGATACAGAAAATAAGTTTTGCCATTCATAAGAAATGTTGAGAAATATGAAATAAACCTATCATTAATATTTAGCATTTTTGGGGTTGACAATTCTAATATCTTTAAAGGAAGGTGTTTGGAGTTTAAACTAAGTCTGTAGGGTACAATTTTTCCCTTTTATGTTTAATGTTAGGCTTCATCCAAAGAAATCTAGTCACCAAGTTTTTGTTCAGCTGGTGTTATTTCTTTTCTAATAGTATTTAATTTCCAATTTTTACTTTAAGAGAATATCATTGTGGTAATGTTATCAGTAATAATTATGTAAGAACTCAACCTACTTAGTATTAAATGAGTTATTTTGATATCTAAAGATATCAAAGGAATCTTAACTCACCCCCTTGCCTTTAAATATGGCAGTAATACCCTTAGATCTAAGATACTTCTATGATCCCAAATACTCATCCCAGATGAGTAAAGCATGTCAAAATTGCTAGGTACATTGTTTGGTAGATATCCCTAAGTGAATGGGGGTACTGGGGAATTGTTAATCACAACTTAATAAGCAAGTTTATAGTTCATAAACTTCAAAATACTATGCTATTCTTAGGAAAGAACCACTACAACTGAGAAAAGAAAGAAGTTTCTGTTAAGGAGACTTGACCTAACACACAGATAGGATGATCTATGCTTAGAGGATTGCAGCAAATTTGAAGACAGGAGGATTAAAAGTGTTTCCTTATTTCTGATATAAAAAGGTAGAGATTCCCTTCACAAAGCCAGTTGGAATGTCAAAGTTCTTCCCAAAGGTTTAGCTTTTCAATTTAAATTAGTTCAGCCTTAAATTACTTTCCATCTACCAGGTGTTAATAAATCATCATCATTAGAATTGGAACCAGGAAAATATCTTGCTTGGAAATATAACAATGACTCATAAATATTTTATTTCTTTTATTAACTATCACTTGTTTGTCCTTGGTAATATAAACAAAAACTGTATTATTTATAACATTTCTCCACTTCTTTAACCAGTCTATTACAATTTTTTATCACAAGGCACTTTGAAAATTTAATCAGTTTCAGCTTTATCACTTTACATAAAATGTAAAACCTGATATTGATGTAGGATAGACGAGTCTAAGAAAAATGGGCTTCAATATTTGTGTTGAAATATGATAGAATAAAAAAAATTCAATTTTTAAGGTATTCATTAAACCAGGAAAATGCTAAGATGTAACTGAGGCACCAATTTCTTCATTTTCTGATTTACCTTCTCACCCACCTATTTCCATTATTTATCCATATCCATAACCAAAAGATGGCCTTCCTCTATTTGAATGGGTCATTCTTTCCAACTAATCATCTGATAAGTTTGTTGCTCCTGAGCTATACCCCATATCTGACTTTTGAAGGAGACATGTGAAGAATGAATGAAGCCTTAAGGGGTCATTTGAATGACCAAATGAACTCTAGTGGGGGGAGTGACCTGAAAGGAATCAAATCACCCTTTTCTACAGTACCTTACCCTACTAAAGTTCATCTACTACAAGAGCTGTTCTAATGAGAAATAAAACTTGGAGTGCTGGCTCAGATATCTTTCTAAGATCAAGGCAGAGTGTTTTGAAATCAAGATTAAAGTACATTAAAAAAATCCAGGAAAATCTATTTAAGAATTATGAATATCAAGTCTTCAAACTGCCTCTTGTTCTCTCACACCTATTTCAGTTTCCACTGAATGTCTAGTCACACTAAGAAAGGAGATAAAGAAACCATGTCCATAGCCTTGCACTTTTGGTGCATGATTCTCTTCCTCTTGGCTCTCTGATTAAGTACTTTTGGAAAGTTAGTAATGTCCACAATCTGTGACTTTTTCCTACTTGGCTGCTGTTACTGCAACCATACCATAACTTCCAAAGTATTGTCTCCTATTTTTCTATATTCAACAACTCTTTCCCTGAAAAACAATTTTTTAAACCAAGCATAAGATATTTACCAGGCACCTTACTTGGCTCCATCAATGATTCCTAATTCTAGTATTATCTGAATTAATGTGCAGATATTTGGCTCACATTGAAGAACTAACATTTGACATGCCCACTCCACAGGTAACCCTCAGAAATGACAGCATTTCTCAGTGTTTAGACTTAATGATATTCATGATAAATATTCATGAGTTACTGAGCTGTCTCTTGATTAAATTTTTCCTTAACTGGTCTAAACACCAGGATGCCTGTTAAGCATGTTTAAATTCTCTTTATTTAATCCATTGTTTCTCTCAGCAAAGTCTTACATTGAAATGTTTCTTTTGACCCTCCAGTGTCTTTTCCCTAAGTTACTAATGTTAACTGGAAAAAGTTAATTGGAAAGTAGAAGAGGCACTCAAACCATGTAGAGGCTCTACACTGTTTACACATTTTTTGAAAAAGCAGAACTCCACTAAAATTAAAACCAGTGGAGAATCAAATTTAATCTCAAAACTTATTCTATAGACCTCAGGAATATTTAAAACAGTGATCAACGGTTGATTCAAGTCAACTAACCAATGTCTTTTTTTTTCTGTCCTCTAAAGATTCTGGGCTAGGTAACCAGAAGCCGAAATGAATAAACCATTGGTTTTGTGCACAAGAGAATTCATCTAGTGGGGAAATCAAAGATATAGGCAGTTATCACATGTCACATTATGTAAGAGTTAAACAAGGGCATCAGCAGTAAGCCCTGGGGACTCAAAGAGAACAGAAAGCAGTTCTGACTGGAAGAATCAAAGATTACAAAAGTCTCCATGGAGATTGTGCTAAATGACTAGTCCTGTAGACTAAGAAAAATTACTGGACAGGTAAAGAATGGGGTGAGGAAATATAGTGTATATTGAAGAAACAGCAGGAAAAAAGACTGATATCTGAAATTACATGGGGTGTTTAAAAATGGAAGTTTGGGGCAAATAGAAGAATCTGTTGTTTAGGTAAAACGAAAAAGTTAGAAAAATAGTTTGGACACAAACTGTGAAAGACCTTGACTATCAGTCTGGCTGTTTGACAGACAGCCTTCTGGGCTTTTCTGCAAAAGAGCGCCATGATTAGAACTGTGTTTATAAAAATAGCTAGGAGCTGTGTCAAGAATACACTGGAAAAGGAGATGAATATTTTTATATTTGCCTGAATAGAAAAGTTTTGTGAAATTATATTTTTCTTACAAGTCAGGTTTTAAAATGTGACCCACAAATTAGGAGAATTTTATAGAAACAGAAAATCTTATCTGAAGATGGATATATTTGTGTTCCTATTAAACAAAGGGATTGTATTATAGTCTGGTAGATAGTAAACCTGCAAATTACTTTTTTTGATATACTTATTGTGTCACAGGACTGGGGCTCAAGAGTCCAATACAAAGGACACCACCTGCCACTGGGTTTAGGAGGTACCTTTACCAGGAAAATTTGTTACTTCTGTGCAAACCTGATTTCTGGCCCTGCCATGACTTGGGAGGAGTCTGCATATATATATGTACTCTATATATAGTGTATTTTATATATAGAGTACATATAGTATATATAAATATATTAAATATATAGTACATATAAGTACTATATACTTTCAGTTTAAGAAGAAAGCCCTGACTAAGTGTGAAATTTCCATTTAGAAATCTCAAACCAAAATATAGAAAGTTTATAATAGTCCAAAAGTAAAATATGATGCCATCAGCCAGGCCACAAGTCCTGTTAAGAGTAGTGGCTGGTGGTCAAAGGTATGAGGTCTGGAGCCAGTCACACCTCTGGGCACACCACCCACTGTATGGTTTATGGTCTCAGCATCCTCAACTACATAAAGGGATTAATAGTACTTTACTATAGGTTGCTATGAGGTTTACATAAAATGGTGTTTGTTATATTTTTGACACATCAAAGGATTTAATAGATTTAATTATTATTATTCACTACCTCATTGTCTGCTAACATAGTTCTCATATATTTTATTATGTATTACACTTACTAAGTATTTTTTATGATGTTTGTTCTACTACATGCTTGACATATAGAAAGCATTTTCATTTTGGTTATCTGGATCTTATTTTTCATATGGAAAGTTTAAGATAGCAGGTATTTCTCTTTCCAGAGTCCGTTTTTTTTTTTGTTTGTTTTTTCTCCTAATCTACACAGCAAAGTCATTGGATATCTTTCTCAGATTGTCACCTTCCCTGGCTCCCCCATTACCCTCTGATATTTTTTAAAATTTCATTAGGATGTTTCTTTTTCCTTCCTAGGAACCCAGACTGCATACATAGTACACAACTATCCTATACACTTTTGTAGGTAAGTGTAAAAAGGTCCATATCTTTCATAGAGAGAGCTCATTTAGTTTGCATTTACCAGAATTAAAATAATACATTTTCAGTTTAGGCTCAGTTTAATGAATGGCCAAAACTATTTCTAGTGAATCTGAAGATTTATTTGGTGTTATCATCCCTGGATCCAATGAGAATTTATCTCACTTGCATACACAACCCATTCATATCTTCCACAGTCCATTCACATTCATGTTCTAGATTACAGGGATTTCTGTCTGCAACATATCCTCCTTAATAATGTCTCCTACTTAAAATTCATTCATCCTTTAACTCTCAGCTTATTTTATCTCTTCTATGTAATCTTTCCTGAGCATCTGAATCTCAGGAAATCCTCCTTAGCTGCCTTTTTTAAAAGCAAGATGGCACAATGGTCCATAACCAAATATAGTATGTTTGTTGACCTTTAGTCTTGACAATTTTTTATTTCACAGAATTCTGTGTTCTCCTTGGGAGAAGACGCCATTCCTTATAACTTAACCATATTGCTCACGCCACTGAGTACAGACTTTGACCCAAAAAGGCTTGTGAATTAATATTTTGAGATTGATTAAACTCCTTATCAAAAATCATTGTTCCTGTTTTATAGTAGATAATAGAAGTTATGTAAGAAACAGTCATATAATTATTTTTATATAAAGACCAAAAGTATTCCAACTGGGTCAACAGGAAAAAATAAATGGCTGTAGTTTTTACTATACTTTTATAATAGATTGGCCAGAAGTTTTGCATGGGACCAAAAATATGAATAATCCCTGCAAGGGAAAATGCAATGTGGGAGGATAGTGACTGACATATGTGCTGATTTGTTTTTTAATTCTGAGAAAATTAATTCATTCCTCTTTCCCACCTACATCTTTTGCATTTGATAAAATGATTTCTTGGATTAATAAATGCCAACAAGAATATTTTACATCAGATCTAGGTTTATGTATCTGTGCTACAATTAACATCCAAATTCAGGCTGTGTTCTCTTAAGTACATTTTGGAAAAAAATCACATCTTGGAGAGGAAGATCAGTAACACACATACCATCATAGAAATATCATAGAGTGATTAGATTTCTACTACCTTAAAGGGAACACATAGAAAATCTGTCATACCACTGTATTAAGAAATTGGTTTCAATTTTAGGAAAAAATAACCAGTTTATAAGTTGTTAGATCATTACTATGTCTATTGCTAAACAGAAATGAGTATTAACAAGTGCTACATTAGTTTCCTATCCCTGGTGTAACAAACTGAAATTTAAAGAATTGGGTGGCTTCAAATAACAGAATGATATTCGTTCACCTTTGATGAGTCAAGAAGTCCAAACTCATGATGCTTGCAGTGGTGGTTCCTTCTGGGGTTTCTGAGCGAGAATGTGTTGCATGCTATTGACAATCCTTAATCTTCTTGGATTGTAAACACACCATTCCAATTTCTGCCCTTTTTTACGTGTCCTCCCTGTGTGTTTAATTTCCGTTTTCCATTGTCATAAGGACACCAGTCTCTGGACTAGGACTTGCTGTAATCCAATATAATTTACCTCATTTGAAATCAGTTTCATCTACCAAAACCTTTTTTTCCCAAGTCAGGTCACAGTTACAGATTCTTGGCTTAGATCCAATGTATTTTTTGGGGGAACACAATTTAACTGATTGGTACCTTTGATCAGAGTAAGAATTTCCAAGCAATAGGCCTATGATTAGGCTTCGTCTCAGAAGTTAGTGCTCTAAGTTTTCAAATTACAACCCATTAGAGAACAAAGTATGGAGAAGAAAGTGATTGCCCATTTTTAATTCGCAGTTCATTTAGTTTTCTTCTCTGATTTTAAAAAAACCTTAACACCGGTTACTAGGGGAAGGTCCCTAGGAGAAAGATGTGGTCCACAACAAGTACTAACTACTATCTGTTTTCCTTACAATTTGCTAGCATTTTTTAAAATTGTAAAAATTCTTCAGTCTATTTAGGCCTAACATATATCTAATACCAACTCATTAATTTGTTGAACATATTTCTTACCAAGACTGAATTCCTTCAAAAAATGTAACACCTTCTAAAAAGAACACAACATTTATTATTTTATACTATTCTCCTTTTTCCCAGTTTTCATGTCTGTTCCTTCCCACATTTAATGATCTGTTCTACATTTTTCCGCATGATTGCAATAAGGTATGTCTAACACATTTTCACAATAAAAGATAATTTATAGAAAGATATAAAGGATATAATACTAAAGATAGTATTTCAGCAGATGGGGTGTATTTCATGAGTCTTTTTATAAAATTGACATTGAACTTTAATAACCTATCATAACTGTTTACCACACTATTTAAAAACTTAATTGTAAAAGAAGAATGAATTTTATCATGTAGTTTCACTATAAATAAGTTAAACACCTTACTTTTATTAAAGATTTGGGGAACTGATTTCCAGTTTTTCCTTATTGTAAATAAACAAATCAAAATTATTTTAGATACAAATAATTTTCATAATTATTTTCCCTAGTGCTTATAATGAAGGAATAAAGAGACAATAGGTACAGACATTTTAAAGTTCCTAGTTTACATCAATGAACTCAGTAGAAGCCAAATTTTGTCAGTTTTTATAAACCTACAATGGATACAAGTCTCTCGCTACAGCAGTTTAACTACAATGCACTCAACCACTCTGGGTTTGAGAAGATAGAAAATTCAAGCTACAATAAATGCCATTAGAAGGTAAAATAAAACACAATGAACTTTGAAAATTAGGGTGAGATGACAAACAGACAAAACTAGAAAATCCCCAAGTGCAAAGAAAAAATAATAAAAAAGAACATTAGCTTTATAATTCTCATTCACCTACAAAATGTTACTGAGAAGACTATAATGAACATTATGGAAAGAAGAGAATTGGTGCCTCTCATGGTGTGTAAGTTCTAGGACTCTGGTGAACCCAAAAGTTAAAATCTATCTGAAATTGCAACATAATCCCTTTACAGTTCAAAGCTCTTAAGAATAGAGATCAATAACTTAATGGCAATTGTGTGTGAGATTGGAAAACGTACTACCCAGAGTTGAAATATATATGTATGTATGTGTATATATATATATATATGTGGTAAACCTAGTACCAGTTAAACTTGATTATTTTGCAATCTGAATAAATAGCCCCTTGCCCTAGCAATCATATTGGACAGCTGTATAATCTAGGGAAAACTAATTTTAAAAACCCTATTTCAATCTCTACTATTCTTTAAAACACAATATCCAGATGAAAGAGAAAAACTTGCCATACTTTTTTTTAAAAAAAAAAAGCAGGAAAATTTAACCCATTAGCCCACAGCAACGCTGAGAGAAAGTTATACCATTAAATACTTACAATAGAAAGGGGGAAAGTGGGTCTCCCTGGTAGCACAAGGCTTCTGCAGCCACTGCAGCAGGAGTCTGATATCTGGCCAGGGAGGGGACCCACATGGCGCAGCAGACCTCTCCTGCTTCACCAGCTCCCCTCATCAGTGTATTTCAATCTACCCGTTCTGTTCCCCACTCTGTTTCTGGTAAATCCTCTAACCCACCTCTCCCCATACTTCTGGCCTATACCCCAGCTTTTGAATGCATAAATAAATCTTAAAAAAGGGGCGGGGTGAAAGAATTACTGGTGATTTTTGCTCATTTGTGGAATATAAATAATCAAAGGAAACAAACTGTCAATATGCAACAAACAACACTTAGACTCTAAAAAATATGATTGCCTGAGAGGAGGGGAGAATAAAAGGGGAAGGACCCATGCCATAATTCAGTGGCCTGGGTGTTTGGTGGCAAATGAGTATAGGAGATGTATATTGAGATGTAAAAAACTATACTCCTGAAGTGATAGAGCTTGTAAACAAATGGTAAATCAATAAAATTTGTTAAGGGGGAAAAATCTAAAAATCAGTCTAAACTTCTACATTGATACTAAAAATAAAAATCCAAAGATAATTGTAAAAATTCAAATAGATCACAGTAAAACAATAGAAATCAATGAAACAGGATTGGTTCTTTGAAAATATTAAAATTGACAAAGCAGAAGGAATGAATAATGCTAAATGAAATAAGTCAGAGGGAAAAAGATAAATGGGATATAGAGAAACCAAACTAAGGGTCAGGTAAAAACAAGCTTAAAAACTGCCTTTGAAAGCTTACTATAAAGCTGTGGCATCCAGAGGGAAGGGGTGAGAGAGAAGGGAGCACAGTGGACTATGGACGTGGACAATGGGTGATTTGGTGGCAGGTGCATGATTGTGGGAATATCTGAAGGCGGAAGAGGATTCTATACTTCCAAAATTACAAAAATGATACAAGCCAATGTTACCACGATTTTAAAAATGGCAAAAAGAAAATGCAAAAGTTATTAGTATCAGGAATGCAACAAGAATATCATTGCAGACATCAAGGGACGAACTGCACATAAACTTGACAAGTTGTATCTTGTGAACTTGAAATTGTTTCAAAACACAAGAAAAGAAGAAAAATGGGAACATTTTTTGAACACAACTGAAATACTCAAAAAGAGGCTCAAAATTATTAGTCATAAGGTAAATGCAAATTAAAATCACCATTCTTCCAAATCTTTTTACTCCATTTAGCTTATTGAATTGAAATTTAAATAAACATGTAAAATTTTGTGCATTACTGATTTAGGAGACATTCTTTTGAGGAATAGTCTACTTCTATCTTTGATTCCCTAGTTCCCCTAACTCCCATTTTCACATAGCTTATTGGGTTGATGAATCATTATGGACTAGCACTTCTTATCTAAACTCCTAGCTGAAAAACCCTTCAGAGGGCTCCCTGCAAGGTTTGATCTAAGGCCTCAGGAACTTGGACTTTCAAAGATTAAACTCCTGCCCCAAGTCATGTTTCAACCTCTTGGTGGTTACTCTGAAAAGACAGCAACCCTCTATCCTCCACACCCTCCTTACATCATTCTTCGTGTCTAGTATATCCGGCTGGATCTATATTCATCTGGTATGTGCAAGTAGTTCAAGTATTAAAATACAGGGATATGCTGGCATTTCATCTAAATCTTCTCTAATCTTCAATCAAGAGGACGAACAGAGAAACAAGGAAAACAGTGTCTGAAAGATAGTTGGGTTTAGATTAGAGAATTCTATGAATATCACACTACAGCGTTTGATGTGATTTAATGAGTTTGACATATTTTTACAAAGTGGAAGGAATGCTTTTTTTACATAGAGTAAGGCACAGATGTTTTGTTTTGGAAAAGAACTATTATTTGGCTTAATCTTTAGGACAACAACTCCATGGGCAATTTCCCTGAATTATGAATGGCTAAGTAATGTAACTCAGGGATAATTAAAAAATAAAAACAAATGTTTTCAAAATTTGATTCAGATTACCATCCTTGGAGAAAGTTTCCAAGGAGAAGTAATCAACTTAATCCAGTTGTCATGTGTCATATCTATAGGCATGTTTATCTCTAAAAATAGGAGACATAACGATTCCTTCACAGCACCAACTTGTAGATGATGGGAAATAGGATGGACTTAAGGAGGGATTGTAATCAGGGAAGACTAAATTTCAAGTCTATGTTGTCTAAACTAAATAAAAAGCAGCAGAATAGGACAACCTCAACATAAAATCCTGTAGGATGGTTTAGCCTAATGAATGAAGTAAAATAAATTTACTTTGGAAAGGAAAAAAATCTCAAATGCTTAGATCAGGCCTTTGGCTATGACTGAGCAGATAAGTCTGTAGGTACATAAATCAGAAGACAGCACCGGGCAGCATTTTGAATGAAGTGAAGAGATCCGATGTGGTGGTGAAAGCAGGCTTAGCTTTCCCCAGGACCGGTTCACACATTTGCTCCAATAACACAAAACACTTTTGCCAAAGTATAATGTGTAATATTTTTTTAGCTCTTACCATATTCTAGGCACTTTGCTAGGTGCTGGTTGGAAAACTATATGGCCATATTAGAGTACCTATTTTAAGAAACCTCAGAGAATGTTCTTTTTTATACCTGATTATGCTAAAATTTAAAAATAAATATTTTTGAAAGGGGTGAGATTTCTTGTTTGTCCTTTTTCTCCAAACTGATATGAGACTAACAGTTACAGGGTTCTTTGATCAATAACCCAAGGCCTAGTAGCTTATGATGGTAAATATGGCTACTTGGGTCAGGCCCATGAACAAGAATAGCACTTCCAAATTTCCTTGACCCCATGTTAAATCACAACAGAATCCAATCCATGTAGCTCAGTAAAGGATTATAACCCACACTGATCGTTCTTCTGACTCTTCTCACCAAAATTTGTGATTTTTCCAGTTATCACTACCATCAATAAAGTGATGAGGAGATCGCTAGTTACCACTACCACCAATAAAGAGATGGTCTCATGGGAAGGAAAAACTACCATAAAGAGTAAAGCAGAGGCTAAGGGCAGAACTTTGTGGAACACACCCTTTTAGGACAGTGAGAAGATTCAGTAATAAATACATGGGAAATAATTGAAATGTACCTCCACAGAAGCCAAAACCTTGATTTATGTTAGGTTAGGACTTGATTTAATAAGTGCTTTCCTTCTTACTTTCATTTACAACCCCTTAAAGTTTGCCAGACTGAGGAGTCTGGGTCTTAAGTGATTACTTGGTTCAGTTTCAGATTCATCTCATACTTACAAAATACCAATTATATTATAAGAACTTTTGCCTACTTTCTAAATAATCACCTAAAACCATACTTTACTTGAAATTATATCTAAATTTTGCATTGTTCCATTCACTGGTGTGTATCCTACTTCTTGACCTATCATCTCTAAGATGGTAAGGATCTGCTGATAAGATATGAAGAGAGACAGAAACTCAATATATTATCTTTTCCATCTAATCACAATGTAAGTTAATATATCTATTTCTCTCATAGGTGGCTTTTGACAGTCCTTGCTGCTTTTCCATTTAAAAAATATATTTACAGATGAGAATGAGAAAGTTCACAGTGACATTGGACAAAACACAGTCTTGGTTCCTTTTACACAGAAGGTCATTTAATTAAAAGGCTAGTAATTGAAGTTAGTGTAGCAGGTCATAAGAAGACCTATATATTCCCTATCAGCTTCTCTGGGAAAATCATAAGTACCAATAATACCTAAGGTACTTGTAGAAATATCTTTCATTTGTACAATTTAGGAATTTCAAGTTTCTCTAGAAAAAGGTAGAAAATAATAACTGGACTTGGCTATAAATATGCTATAAGGGAATTGGAAGAATTTTTTTTTTTAAAATGTAATAGTTTTCATCCATTTAGTACATGGTGCAAATTATCTTTACATCAGCTTTACTTGTGTGGTCAAGAAATTGACACTCATGGAGGTTGTTGGAGATTTACAATACCCAGTAGAACCAAGTGGGGGATTATAATTTTGAGATCTTAATACTCAGTTCTGGGGAAAAACTACAAATGTTATATTTGGGTTTTGTTTCTGTTTTTTTATATCAAACAGGACTCTCTCCCTCCCCCCAAATTGTCAATTTCATGTACCAAAAGACACCAATGGGATTTCTGCCCTAATATGAGTCTATTTACCCAGTTCACTAAAAGAATAGTTTTCTAGGAACTTGAAGAGTTCCCATCTTAGATAAAAGCTATATTCTATTCTGAAATTAATGCTTAATCAATATGCATGTAAACATTACAATCAATATGTGTCTTTAGAGACAGTCTCTGATTCTAATAAAAGCAAATCAAATTGTAATTTGTCATTGTTTCAAGAGGAATAGGATGTGAAGAATTAAATAACAAGAACCTTTTTAGAAGTATCACCCAGACTGCTAGAGCTTGACAGGAAATTAGAGAATATCTAAACACACAAATATTCTTTGATGGCCTCATCAATAGGCTAAATATGTCTGAGGAAAAACTCACTGACATTACTAATGGAAATTATCCAAACAAAACAAAAAGAGAAGAAAAATGTGAGAAAATAGTCATAGTGGGACAACATGAAAAGCTTAACACACATGTAATTGGAGACCAGGAAGGAAAAGGGAAATAGGTGGACAGAAGAAACCAATTTGAAAAATTCTTAAACTTATTTCTCCAACTAATGATTAAGTTTATTTTAAAAAAGCAAAATTAGAAATCTATTGGTAAGAATAAAATTTAATCATAAAATATAGTCAATTCAACAAAATGTAGATAAAGATGAAAAAGACAGAGGCAGAAACAATCATCCACTGTGTAGATTTAAAACCAATCAATAACTTTACTTCAGCTCGCCCTTAAACAAGCAAGTGTTAAGAATACCAATCCCCTTGATGTCAAAAATTTTTATATAAATTATGGTCATCCCTCTGTGTCTTAGGGTTCCATAGCTATAGATTGAATTAACCAACATCCAGGACTTGTTGAATCTGTGAGTATGGAACACTCTGCAGAGAAAAAAAAAAATCCATGTACAAGTGGACCCATACAGTTCAAATCCATGTCTATCAAGGGTAAATTATATCTATACAATGTTCTAAACATCCCAATAAAGATGATAGACATCGTCATAATAGACATACAAGTCTCGACCATATGTTATCCATAGGAAATTCCTTTAACTCAAAAGTTAGTAAATGTGGTAAAAGCTTGTAGAAGATACACAATAAAAAATGCAAGTCTAAGCTGGAGTGGATGTATTAATATCCAACAAAGTAGACCTTAGAACAAGGATTATGATCAGATATAAAGTGTCTTTGCAAAATGATAATGAGGCCATACTTCAAAATTAAATAGCATACAAAAAATATGACTGCCTCTATCTAATAACTTATTTGCAAAATGCCTCACCCAAAAGTGATAGAAATGAAAAATTATTTCACAATGATAATTGAAACAATTATTTAGTAGTATTAAATTAATCAAAAAGCAGTCAGAATCTAGCAGGTCTGAATAGTTATGAATAAATTGAACCTAAATGACAGTTATGGAACACTCCCCAATAAGAACAAATGTACATTCTTTTTAAGTGAATAAAAATATTCAAGAAGATTTATCATACTTTGTCATAAAGAAAATTTCAAATTAAAGCAATTGAAAACAGACATAGTATGCTTTTAAAAGGGAATTAGACAAAACTAGACAGCAATACCAGACATTTGTAATATACCAACTATTAATAAAAACACTTTTTGATTGTGCATGGGTTACGATGAAGTCACAAGGGAAATTAGAAAATATTCTGAATAGTAGAAAAGACAATGTCAAAGTTTCTGGTATTACTAAAGTATTACTCATGGGGAAATTATAACACTAAATACTATATTAAAATGCCCCCCCAAAATTTAAAATCAACTAGCTAAGCTCCCAACTTAAGAAACTAGAAAAACAAGAGCAAATTAAACACATATCAAGCAGATCAAGAAGGAAGAAATAAGACAAATCAATGAATGAACTTAAATAGGAAAATAGCAGAAAACTAATAGTACTAAAGCCCATTTAAAAAAAAAAGTAGAAATTGATCGAACTCTAATCAGACTTATTGGGAAAAAAATAGACACAAATAACCAATATCAAGAATAAAAGAGTATCCTCCAGACATGTAAAAAGTATACTAGGAGATTAATAATTACATGTCTATAAATTCAATTTAAATAAATTCTTAGAAGGTCATGAAGTATAAGATGAATGGTAAGCAGGAGAGGGATACTTCCAAACATAGTTTATAAGGCCAACATTATTCTGATACTAAAACAAGGCAAAGATATTTTAAGAAAAATGCAGATTAACATCTCTCCTTAACATAGACAGAAATCGCAATAACAAAATATTAACAAATTGAGTCTGTAAATTCATAATGATATAACATCATGATCAGGTGAGATTTATCCTATGGATGCAAACTAGTCCCATGTTCAAAATCAATTTATGTATTTCACAATAAAAGGAAACTCCTCCAAACTGATAAAAGGCATTTATGAAAAACAAGATTCAATATGATACTTACTCATGAAAAGTTGAATAATTTCCTGATAATATTAGGGGAAGCAAGGATGTCACCTTTCATTATTGAGTTAGATACTCTGGCTAGTGCAAATAAGAAATAAATTTAAAAAATGATATGAACTGGAATTGCAGATGTATATTCCCTCTGTGTAGGTTTTATATATATATAAATAAGTTTTATATGTATATGTATATATATATATGGTCCCTAAAACAGAAAAGCCTATATGAAATGGTGAGTTTTGGCAAACTTGCAGGATTCAGGGTCAATATGCAAAAATCAATGGTGTTTCTAAGAACTAGCAAGAAAAAGGGGAACATCAAAATATTTAAATCTCATTTATGATAGCATTTCAAAATTGTAATATGCTGAGGAGCAAATCTGACAGAAGATATCCAAGATTTGTATGCTCTAAATGACTAAATGCTGGTGAGAAAAATAAATTAAAAACTATACAAATGGAAAGATGTTTATGGAGAAGACACAATATTGCTAATGTATCGATTATTTCTCAAATTGATCTACGGAATAAAATTCCAATCAAAACCCCTAAAGCTTTTAAATTATTATTATGTATTTTCATTGGTTACAGCTTTTTAACTTAGTTTTTATTGAGGTAACAAGAGCATACAACACTGTGTATGATTTAGGGGTATAGGTTCACAGCTATTCAGATGTTATCATTCCAGGCCTCCACCAAAACCCCATAAGTCTTCATATTAATCCATCTGGCTCTATCAGTCTCTCATTGTCTTCCACGTAGGGAAGTCTCAAATCTACAGTCAGAGTTCGAGGGTTTGTTTTGGTTTAGTTTTGTCTGTTCCTTTGTTTCTTTACATTCCATGAGTGAAATTATCTGGCGTTCCTTTTTCTCCTGACTTTTTTTTTAAGATTTATTTATGCATACAAGAAATGGGGTACAGGCCAGAGAGGTGGGGGTGAGCAGATTGGACAGAGTAGGGAACAGAACAGGTGGATAGACTGAAATATACTGCTGAGGGGAGCAACAGAATAAACAGGAGAGGTCTGCTGCACCGTGTGGGTCACCTCCATAGCTGGGGATCAAACTCGTGCTGCAGTGGCTGCAGATAGCTTTATATGTTGTAATTTAACCCCTTGCACCACCAGGGAGGCCCTGTCCTGACTTTTTAAATTGACAAACTTACCTTTTTAAATTGACAAACTTACCTAAATTTTTTACTCAAGATGCAAAAACACTTAGAGCTAAAACAGTCTGAAAAAGAACAGAGCTAAAGAACTAATACTAAAGAGTGCAAAACTGACAATAAATGTGGGATTGGAATAAAAATATAAAAATGGAATAGTGGATCAAAATAGAAAGTCCAGAAATATGATCAATTTTTGACAAATGCCCCAAGACAATTCAATGATAAAAGGATAACATGTTCGATAAATGGTGCTGAATCAATTGGCTATCGATATATAAATACATAAGCCTCAATATTTACCTCTCAACACACTGAATAAAACTGATCATTAATCTAAATGAGTGAAAACTGTAAAATTCCAGAAGAAAATCTTAGCAACACTGTATTTGACAATGATTTGTTAAACATGACATAAGAAAATACAAACAAGCAAAAGAACAAATTCAATTTTATTAATGTTTAAAAAAAAGTTCTTCAAAGACAGAATTAAGAAAATAAAAATTAAGTCACAAACTTGCAAACACAAGTTTCCAAGAAAATAAGCAAACAACCCAATATAAAAGTAGGAAAATTATTTGAGTATATGTGTCAACAGCAATTAATTTGGGCATTATAGGATTCAAGATATCTTTATGAACTTGGGATGGGAAAGATTTTACATCAGATTAGAAAAGTTTGATGCTAAAGGAAAGTTTGATAAATTACTTTCAAATTAAGAACTTAACAAAAGACAATGTTTGGAGAATGGAAAGTCAAACCATAGAGTCCCAAAAAATATTTTTAGTACATAAGGAGAGGACGTTTCAGAACATAAAAAGAACTCCTACACTTTAATAAGAAAAAGCACATTAGAAAAATGAAAATGGAGTTGAACAAGTACTTTTCAAAGCAGAATCTGAATAGTCAAAAATTGCATGAAAAGAGACTAAAATTCATTAATGACCACAGAAAATAGCACCTAAAATTATAGTGATTTACTAACATTAAATGGGTATAATTAAAGATTAATAACACCAAATAGTGTGAATATACAAGTTTGAACTCTTGTCACTATGAGCATATAGGTGCCTAACATTACTCATTAGAGCTGCCCTCTCACCCTGTGATTTTATTCCTAGAATGATGTACATGTATTCTTAAATGGATATGTGTGCATTACATAAAATAAATAATGCTCATAATAGCCCAGTCTTAACACTAGTATGCAAATAACCTAAGTGAAATGATAAATACACAATGAAATAATCATAGATTATGTAACAGTAAGAATGAATTATTGCAATATGGATAACTTCACTGATACTAAGCAGAAAATGCCAGGAGTATAATCTGTGTATATGTATTTTATATAAAGTTTAAAAGCAGCAGAAATAACCACTGGTGACAGATGACAGGACAGTGCTTACTTCTGTAGTGGGGAGCCATGACTAAGGCCAGGGTTGTCTGCACTGCTGCTCATACTCTATAACTTATGTTAGCAGGTGCCCCTTAGATGGGTAGAATCACTCTTGACTATGCATGGAGCTGGAAATTGGTCATTTGTGAACTTTCCCATATACAGAACCTTTCTGGAAAAAAAAAAACTGACCCCCCTTTAGGGGATGACAGAAGATATCCAAGATTTGTATGCTCTAAATGACTAAATGACTAAATCCCTTTAGGGGATGACAGGAGAGCAGGAGGAAGGTGAACATGCATGGGTACCAACCAGATCTGCTGTCCTCATTCTAGTGTGAAGGACATCATCCTTATACTTTAGGTTTGCTATACCTTGAACCTTGGAAAGTTTTCAGAATTTCCTTTCCCTGTAGTTTCAATAAGTGCTGGTAAACTCATTCTGTTTTGTTTTTAGTAACACACACTAAGTAGTTATACCTGTGCCTGAGCCCCAGTGCTTACCCCAGTTCCCAGGTGCAAGAGTCCTGCCGCCAGTGTCCTGGGCAGCTGTCAGGTGCCCTCCCCTGAGTGCAGACTCCACACTGCACTTCAAAGGTCCAAGTTTCCTTTACTTTTTCCCCCCTCCCACTCAGGCTTCAGGGTTCTTTAGAGAGAAAAAGAAACTATCATCCTTCCCTGCTGATTTATTCTCTTAGGGGGAGTTCCTCAAGGCTTCCCAACAGGAATCAGATGAATCATAATTCTTAAATGTTGATAAGTTATTAAAGTTGCTGAAAAAGTATACACAGGTACATTTCTCCTGAGGGAGATTTTTGACTGGAATGGAAGTGCTATAGGACTCAAAAAAAGTGTTTGTCTTGCTTCATTTTTCAGAGTAGAAGATGGGGGAGATGGAGAGAGATGAAGAAATGTTTGCTTACACATACAGTATAGTGTTTTTCCACCTGCTGTTTATATGAACACAATATTGCTCTTGGAAGGGAATCTAATCTCTAAGCAAAGCACATTGGTAAATAAATATCCTACATTGTACAACTTGACTTAGATAGTGCTGGAATATACCCAAAATGTAAAAGATGCTTCTCCCCCGCCCATTCCTCTCCTTCTGTCTTTTTTCATTTCCTCCACCTATCCTTCCCTGCTATCCAAGCAAACCAATGTGAATTTGCATCTATTTTTGATGAAAACAAAAAATTGAAAGGACAAAGATGAATTTGAGCAATAGCCATAATTACAGGCATTTTACTACTCCATTTTAAGTTCATATGTGGTGTCCTGAATAAAGATGTGAAGAAAGGGTTTTTTTTGTTGTTGTTATTTGGATTAGAGACAAGGAAATTCAGTTCAATTTTCTTAAGAATCCATTAGCTAATGAATACTTTTATTATTGTTCCCAGCAAAGTTTGTCTCAAATACTTTGGAGGGCAACTACTCAGTTTAGCAGGAATTAAAGAGGGAGTACATAGGAAATATATGGTTTGGACCAATTAAGTTGTAAGTCAGAATATGGTATTTGGCTTGCAAGCATCACAGAGTTGGACTGAAGAAAATGCAACCATAAATTCATTGGAATACAAAGATTCTGAATTCGTAATTCTCTGCTTTGAAAATCTGTACAAGTTATAAGCTTTGTGAATAAGGAATTCATTGATAAAAGTGGTCTATTTATCGAATTTATAAAAGCCAACTTCTCTAATTTCTGGCTAGCTCAAGCATTTGCACAAAAAATTCACAATTTTACAGATGCCAAATATTCCTTCCTCAAAGATGTCTTTCTTGATCCTCTAGGGGATGTGGATCCTTCTTACTTGTCATTCTACCTTACTATTCTATTTTTTCTGTTTATTATCTATCTCCACTAGCATTCAAGTTCATTTTGTTTTACTAAGACTTTCTTCCCAATTATATAGCTACTGAGTCTAAAAAATTGAACCAAATGTCTAGGATACTCTATACCTTCCTATTTCTTGCATCTTTTCATGCCACCTCCATTGCCTAAAATGTTATCACATTAACAGTTAGAATTTTATCTTCCCCTAAAGTGCAGACCAAAACCCATGTACTGAAAAAGATAACACTATCACAAACTGGAACTTTCTCCCCCTCTCCCCCCAGACTTTGATTTCTTGTATTATTCATTCATCAAATATTTGCAGAACATTTCTATGTGTCAGCCACCATCCTGGTGACAGAGTAATAAACCCAAAAAGAATGGTTCCTTGATGTAGCTTACATTTTATCGAGGGAAACAATCTTAGAACTGCATAATCATATTAAAACTGTGTTGAGGCCCTCAGAAGAGAAATACACAATGCTATCTGAGCACACAACTGAACTAACTTACTTCCTCCCAATGTCCAATGAGGCTTTCCTGACCTGTGATCTCAGAGTTAAGGAGGTGGGTGGGGTGAAGACAGGGAAGAGGCTAGGCAGAGTATAAGACTGGTAGCATTAACAAGCATGCAGTGCGTGAGGAAATGGAAGAAAGTTGGTATGGCTAATGCATAGTGAGTAAGGAACAGCTTGGTTCTGGACAGGTAGGTAAAACCAAATTTTGTGGCGCTCTAGAGCTATGTTATGGGTTTCAGTGCTCATCATATAATCAACTATCGAAGTATTTACAGTAGCAGTATAAAATCATCATATTTGTGACTCGCAAAAATTGCAAGTGGGATGGAATTAATTGCAAATTATAGTGGTAAGAACGAACAGCCTACACATAAGAGGATGATAACTTGTAAAGGATGGTAACCTGTGTGTGAAAATGAACAAATGAATAGACTGAGTGCATTTTAGGTGTCAACATAAACAAAAAAAAAAAAAAAGTAAAGAATAGTACATGGGCTTTAGAGAGGAAGAAGAAAAGATGGTTCCTGGGTTTCAGTGGTATAACCATGTACTGGATAAGAACAGGTTTGGGGTTTTGGAGAGTGTAGAATTCCAATCATTGTATTTACTTTATGTGGCACCTTTCCTAGTCAACCTTGTGTTGTCATTTTAGAATATGCACTGTACCTAACTGCATAGCTCACATGTGGTAGACATGCATTAATACCAATGAAATGAATGAATTCACAAAAAAAAAAAAACACATTGGCAATCCCCTGCTACACTTGCAAAAGCAGGTGAGATAAGTGCTCTAGTGACTCACAAAAATTATAACTATAATAAATTATTCACCTGTATCTTTAATTTTTATGTAAGATTAAAACATCAAATTGTATTTCAAATAATTGAAGTGGTTAATTTCAACTGTCAAATGTGGCATAAATTCCTAGAGCTGAGATTTTATAGTAAATAGAGTTCTCTGCCTCCCAGAACTTTTTCTCTAGTCCAAGCATTTTCTAGAAAGTTTATGTCCCAACTCACTAATTTGATTCCACCAGTGGTTGGAGGGCCCGCGTGGTTTCTTTATGACAAGATGTCTTCCCTGGCTGTCTCCCTCACACACTGAATTTAGAGAGGCAACTTGTTTATGTGAAGAAACCACATGTCCTGGCTTTGCTATCAAGTTATATAATCTGGATTTAGTGAATTAAATTCTTTCTTTTTTAGTTCTCTCATATACAAATGGGGATTACTCCCAGCTTCAAGATACACACTACAAATGAAGGTTCATTTGGCCTTAGATGGCTTGATTCCATGTTTTTTTCCATAATTGCTTCCTGGTGCCCCAGGACTGGGTTACTCTAATAACACCCTCCTTCCACACACAGAGCATATTCTTCTGCAAGGAACAGACTGAGAACTCCTCGTGTATACAGCACTCAGGGAAAGGGGCAGCTTGGCATATATCCTTGTTAAACATATGAAAAGGTGAAACCTCAGCTTTTTCACTGTAACTGATTTTGGACAGATATCCTTCTGTACCTCAGTTTTCTCATTTGTCAAATGAAGATACCAACAGTATTTATCACATAAATCTGTGATGATGAATATAGCCATGTCTACATATTAACTGCTATATAGTTTTGCTGCAGTTATAAGCATGATAAATTTTCTAGGCTTCCATATGTATACATATAAATATTACTTTGCCTAGGCCTCCCTTGTGGTGCAAGGGGTTGAGTGCCACACTATGGGACTTCTGCAGCTGCTGCAATGCGAGTTCCATCCCTGGCCAGGGAGAGACCCACATGGCACAGTAGACCTCTCCTGCCTTGCCTGTTGCTTTCCTGAGCAGTGTACTTCAGTCAGTCTGTCTGTTTTCCTCCCCATTCTCTCTCTCTGGTGAATCCTCTTACCCTTGGCACCTCTGGCTTCTACCCCAGCTCTTGTATGCATGAATAAATGAAATCTTTTAAAAAATATTACTTTGTCTTCCAAATATTTGAGATGTTACCTCACTGGATGGCAGGTTGAGGTAGGTGTTTTTCTGTTGTTGTTTTCTGAGTGGGGTGTGTGTGCGTGTGTGTGTGTGTGTGTGTGTGTTCTCAAGGAACTGCTAGTACAAGCACTTTTACTCATCAGTTCTTGATATATATATATTTTTTTAAAGATTTATTTTATGCATACAGGCACTGGGGTACAGGTCAGAGGTGTTGGGGGTGGTGAGAGGATTCACCACAGAGAGCAGAGAGCAGAACAGGCAGATCAACCGAAGTACACTGCTGAGGGGAGCAGCGGGCACAGCAGGAGAGGTCTGCTGCGCCATGTGGGTCCCCTCCCTGGCCGGCAGCAGGGATCGAACTCGTGCTGCAGTGGCTGTGGTCTGCTTCACAGTGCGTTGCTTAACCCACTGCGCCACCAGGGAGGCCCAGTTCTTGATATATTTTGAAGTTCTATGACAATAATACCACACATCATATAGTTGGAATGGAATTACTAGGTAGAGATCTAAGTTCCTTCAGTCAAATGAAGCCTGAAACACATGAAAACTGATACTTCTGACATGTAGAGCAAATAAAGTTTGAAAGAATACATTTACTTGGCTGTAGTTTCTTCACTTCTAAAATTTTTCTAGAAATCTTTCCAAAACAAAAGGCAAATTAGCTTTAAAGAAGTTCACCTTGCTTGTTAATTGTGCTCAGGGGTCACATGTTGAAAAACTTGTAAAGATATGTAAGCTTGTGGGAGATAATTTTTATGTCAAGGCTAACATTTTTGAGAAGAAATAGTATTGATTTCAAGCAGGATTATATAAGTACAAATGCCAAAAAAAGGCAAAGATATTTCCCCCTGAACTCAGAAATCCCCACTGCCTTATAAAGATGATTTCTCTTAGAGGATAGCAATGCTTAATGAAGACAGATTTTTATTTCCACCTTGTCCATTACACTAATGGTAAGAATCACATTTTTCTCCACAGAAGAGCAAGAGGTAAGAAGGTTCAGTTTTTTTCGCTCCCTCCCTTCACAAGTTAGATCCTCATTCATGGAATAACTTTGACATTAACCTCAATTCTGAAAAATGTTTAGGGGCCTCCCTGGTGGTGCAGTGGGTTAAGCAACGCACTATGAAGCAAACCTCAGCCACTGCAGCACGAGTTCGATCCCTGCTGCCAGCTGGGGAGAGGACCCACATGGCTCAGTGGACCTCTCTGGCTGTGCCTGCTTCTCCCCTCAGCGGTGTACTTCTGTTGATCTGCCTGTTCTGCTCCCCACTCTCTGTGGTGAATCCTCTCATTCCCCCCCCCACATCTCTGGCCTGTACCCCAGCTCTTGTATGCATAAATAAATAAATCTTTAAAAAAATGTTTATACCTTTGAGCATGGAAATCATAATCGACATTAACTTAAAACACTTTGCATATGAGCAGCTAATATAGGAGACAAAGTCCTGATATAGGGTAGCAAGGGGCACTAAAACTGGCCAAGGACACTACCCAAATAACTTACTGGTCACTGTCTGAGTTCTTTACCCGCATGCACAATTATAAGACTACTTAGGTTCGGAGAACAACAACAATGGGATTTAACAAACCAGGGAAAAACAAAATTACTGATCCAAAAAGGGCCTTTACCTCACCCGAAACAGTGTCCAATGTTTTCAAGTCCTAAACAAAAGCAGTTTAGATGGTGTCTTCCCACCACTGAGGACATAGAGCTCCTCTCCCAAACAATAGGCCATGTGTCCAAGATGGTGTCTTCCTGCCACTGAGGACACACAGCAGCCAGACTATAGGCTGGGTTAGAACTCACGAAGACACAACAGGAAATGCTCCTGGAACTGCTGAGATGCTCCCAGTACAATAGTAGACAAGCGACACTCAAACAGCAGCTGCAGATACCAAATGACCCTACCAACAGCCACACCCACCCATCTCAGCCAGGAGCCCTGCTCCGGGTCTTTGCCTTCTCTGCCAGTCTATTAACAGCAGCAAAACCAGGAACAGTTTCAGTCACTCAGCTAACTGCAAAGCCTCCAACCTTTTCCTCTCTGAGGTTGGCTTCTGAATCCAAAATGATGAATCCTCAAAAGCTGAATATGGAACACTGAATCCTGATGACTGAATCTGGAACACTGAATAATCTGTGGTCCTTTCTGCAGTTTCTTATATTTCTTATTAGTCACTACACCCCCAAATATGATACTTTTTAGCATTTTTCCTAGGGCTACCTATCCTCACCAGCAACTCTCCTCCAATGGGTACCACCTGTAGCAGTCCTTGGCTTCAGCCACTGGTTACAGTCCTTTGAAAAAAATTCTTGTTTTCATTTAAAAAATTCAGCACATCACTTTCAAACATCATGTTTAACTCTTTCTTTACTCACAATTGTTAAAATTAAAATGACTTGAATAGACAAGGGGAAACCTTCTTTATTCACTAAGAATTCCTATATTAACTCCAAAATAAATGGTTACAAAAACCATAGAGTTCTTCTTATCTTTAGTTATTTATTCAAAGCAATAGATAACTATAGTCACAATGGGAAATACATAGAGAGCATTTCCCATTGACTCAACTGTCTTAAGAAAACCAGCCATGCTTGGATTCAGGCATCTGGGGCATTGGCTTCACTGGCCTCTTATTGTCTTGTACTATGGGTCAGTTTAATCCAGGAAATGGGTGGGGGTTGGGGGGAAGGTAAAGTATAAGCTGAAAGAGGACAGAGGTGATAGTTTATGCTCTCAAAGAATTTATCACCACTGAACAGGCCTGAAATAGTGACCTTGAAATGCAAACTACTAACTCTACTATAAAACAGCTGAGAAGAAATGCCATTTGAAAGGAATAATAAAATGTAGACAAAGGAGAAGGAGAACTTACATCCCACTGGATGAATTGGGTAATGAACACAAACTCTGCCATTTGCTTACACTTGGTAGGCATGTAGAAAAGACAGGGCATTCAAACTGAGGAACATAACAGCAGAGAGAGAAATACTTCTAGAATCATAAAGATGTTTTCCCACACAAATATCAAGAAAGTTCACCACCAGTAGACCTCCCTTACAAGGAATGTTGAATGATGCAATTCAAGTTGAAATAAAAAGATCAAAAAAATACACAAAATTCTGATTAAGGTGATAAAATCAAAATATAGTCATAGTATACTAATTCATAATTATAAAGGTTAAAGAATAGTCTATTAAACTAATTCCAATTTTGTTATGAAATCACACTATAAAAACCACTTTGTGATATCAAAAATATAAGAATAAAAAAGTAGGAGTAAAATTTTATAGGTGTATGAAGAGAAATTGTAATCAGCAATTTTCCTGTTTAGGGTTTTTGTAAATCTCATGTAACTACAAAGCAAAAATCCAGAGCAGAATCATGAAACAAAGGAAACTGCCATGGAAAGCCACCAACTTACAAAGGTAAATAGAAACAGAGGGAAAAAGATATAATGGCAAGAGAAAAATAATCAGAAGACAAAATTTAAAGCACAGGGAGTAAGTCCTTACATATCAATAAACACCCTACATGTTAATAAATTGAACGCAATCAAAGGCATAGCATGACTGGATAAATTTAAAAAACAAAAGCCAACTATATCCTGTCTATAGGAGACTTATCAAAACTCTCTGCTCATCTAAACTCTTAAGATATACATAGGTTCAAAGTGAAAGAAAGGGAGATGATATGGCAAAGTAACAGAATTGAAATGATGGCAGGAATTGTTACATTTACATCAGACAAAAGAGACTCCAAGCCAAAAAGGCTGACATGAGACAAAGATGATTATTATATAATTATAAAGAAGTCAGGACATCAAGAAGATAGAATTGTATGTGTGTTCAGTGTATATTCTGATTAAGATGATAAAGTCACTGTGTGTGTATTGACATACTTCTAGCATCTGACCATCAAAATATATTAAGCAAATAATAACAGTTCATAAGGGAGAAAAAAACAAAAAGTGATTGTAGGGGACTTTACCACACTGCCAGAAATGGATAGATCATCCAGACAGAAAAACACTGAAACGTTGGAATTGAATAACCCTTTAGAACATTGTGTGTGTAATACATATATATATATATTCTGTATGACTTATTAGATATATACAGAACATTTTGTACAGCAGCAGACTACACATCCTTCAATGCACATTTTCTGGGATAGATCATATGATAAACCGCAAAACAAATCTTAGCATCGACTAAAATCTTACCAAGAAAATAAATGCTCAGATTTGCACAAGAAAGGAAAAGAAGGTCAGTCAGAAATAAGTAAAACAGAGGCAAAAATACAAAGGATCACTGAAACTAACAGCTGCTTCTTCAAAAAAATAAAATTAACAAACATTTAGACTGAGGAAAAAATTAGAAATGGAACACATTACAACTGATACTACAAAGATGCACAGAATCAAGAAGAGTCTAGTACGAACAAATGTTTAGCAACAAATTATAAAACATAGAAGAAATGGACACATTTTAGAAACACATCAGCATTCAGAGTTCTGCCTTACATCTCATCTGCAGACTGCATTTCCATCTACAAGGTGGCCTTCAACTCTACTCTGACCAGCCTTGGCAGCTTGCTTATCCAAGGATGCTGAGCTTTCAGATTCAAATGTTATGCACTTCCTGAAGTCTGACCTCTCTAAGGAAGAGACATTCCTGCAGCTTTAGAAATATAGAAAAAAAAATTGCTTAAAAGTAGAAACAGAATTTCCATTTTTACTCTGTAAAATCCAGAAATGATCTGTTTCAAACTGTCTATGAAAAGCAGTCACTTAAGAATTGACCATTTCTTCGCAACTCTGTTGGGATAGTAGATAAACTATTTTCCACTGTGTGATCTAGGCATGCTGTAGTTCATTAAGGGCAAAATTAAAATTCAGAAGTAAGGAAATTGCTCAACAACTGCATTCATAGTTTTATAAGTTCATAAATTCCTTGACCTAACCTCTTGTGCTAGCAAAAATCTTTAATTCAGTTAAAGATGATGATTGAAGGGCAGGTATTAGATTTTACTAAAAAACTAAGAAATTGGCTGGCTTGCAGAAGATATTCCCTACAATATAGGCTTGCAGAAGATATTCCCTACTATATATAGTAAAAGGCAGAGTATCATTTTTATGCACTGGTTATCTGAGCCTCCATCCCATGAGGTGATGTAAAGAGAGCTGTGTAACAAGTGAACAGTCTATTTTAGTACAGGAAGGATTCTGAGCTTTCCAAACCTTTCCAAACTCATAATGATCAGTAAGCAACACACTCTTTGCTATCGTTCGAGGTAGCAAATCAACATTCTTAAAAAGATATTCTTAAAAAGATATTAAAAAGATTAAAAAGATATTCTTAAAAAGCAAATCAAACATTCTTAAAAAGATAATCTGCAGGAACAGCAGCGTTTCCTAACAGTTTTATACTACATTCATCATTTAAACATACATACAATGCTCTAATAGTGACATAAATCCATAAGTGGTAAATCACTGAGCAGGACAGATTCATATTGCAAATCAGCCCTTCCTGAAACTGGTCATTTATCAGGCTATTGGGGTAAACCAAACTTTAGGTTTATTCTATGTCCAAACATAGTATTTTTAAGACTAGCTGTTTTCAGCTCCAGGAGAGGGTAAGAAAAACTTTCCTGTTTTTCTTTTGATTCTGGGCTCAAACCAGCACTACTTAGAAAACTCTTCTTCAGGTGAGCACAACTCTTACTTTCTCATTTCCTTTCAGCCTTTGCTCAAATGCTTTTATTTTTGATTTAAATATGACTTATGATTTTTTTCTTAAAAATATCATGTAAACACACATACTTAGGGTATTTCAGAAATGTCTACTGTCTCAGGGGAATCAAAGGGTATAACCAAGTCTTCTGACCAGCAAATGAAGCCAACTAGTGTTTGTTAGATTGCCACTCAACTCTACCAATTCCAACCAAAACTAAATCTCTGTGGAAAATACATATATTCCATGGCATATAGAGCAGCCGAAAGTTATTAGAGCATGGACTGTGAAAGAGAGGAAGTGAGGTCCCTGATCATCATCTGCTCGATGAGCTACTTTGTGGAACAGATGACTAACCTACAGAGTGATCTTATGATTCTGTTCTTCCTGTTTTGTCACATAGAGGCCAGTTAAATAAAGTCCATGAATATTTCTGTCTTAAATTGTATACAGTTAAGACAATAAAACTGTTGAATCTGATAAAAACTATTTGAACACAGGAAACTGTCGAAGGATGCATCAGTTTGCCAGGATTACCAGAACCAAATATCATAAAGTGGGCAACTTGAAACTAGTTAATTCTTACCCAGCAATGGGGGCTAGAAGTCTGAAGTTAAGATGTTGGTAGGACCATGTCCCCTTTGAGGTCTCTGGGTAGGATTCATGCCTCTTCCAGGTTCTAGTGGCCACAAGTGTCCCTTGACTTGGAGAGACATCTCCACTCTCTGTCCCCCTGACACGGAATCCTCTCCTTGTGTCTGTCTTCACGCGGTGTTCACATTCAACTCACCTGTTTGTCTATATTGTCCCAAAAGGACATAAGTCATATTGGATTAGGACAATACAAATGACTTCTTTTAATACATTGATAAAGACTCCAAATGAGGTCACTTTCATAGGTACTTGAGATTATTAAGACTTGAACATATTTGTGGGAACAATTCTACCCACAAGAATTAACTCACAAGAAAAGTAACTTGTGTATAATCAGAAAGTGTGTAATTAAGAGTTCATTAACTTTCCTGGCTTCTATGATATCCCAAAGAAAGTCAGAGAACTTGTTAGTACCCCCCCTTTTTTTTTAATCCTCAGAAACTCCTTGATATTTTCTTTTTTTTTTAAGATTTATTTATTTATGCATACAAGAGCTGGGGTACAGGCCAGAGGTGTGTTTGGGGGGGGGGGTGAGAGGATCCACCAGACAGAGTGGAGAGCAAACAAGCAGATCAACCGAAATACACTGCTGAGGGGAGCAGCGGGCACAGCCAGAGAGGTCCGCTGCGCCATGTGGGTCCCCTCCCTGGCTGGCAGCAGGGATCGATCTTGTGCTGCAGTGGCTGAGGTTTGCTTCATAGTGCGTTGCTTAACCCACTGCGCCACCAGGGAGGGCCCTGCTTGATTTTTTTCAATGGTGCCTTTCAGTTTCAGCTTATTTTTCTGTAGTTTAGAAATGAAACTCCCTTTTGATAATCATTGACTATAATATCACTGCTATTAAACCATTTAAAGATTATAAATATTAATGGTCTATAGAATTTTCCTGTGTTCTTTTTACTTACAGGCAATTTATGATACACTGAATGTTGCAATGGAAGAGTGTCTAGACATAAAATAACTGAGAGTTTTCATTCTGCCTGCCAAAAAATGTACTTTTACAAGTATCCAATTGGTCAAATTTTCAATGGCACTGAGTATTATGTTAGTATTAAGTGCTTATTGGTGGGTTTATGTAGATTCCCCCAGAGGAACCATTACACTCTCTCCCATCTAATCCACATCCATTTTATCCCACTTTATTTTTCTCCATAGCTTATTTATTTATCTGTTATGTATTTGCCTATGTTTTGCATTCAGCTTCCCCCACTGGGATGTAAGTTCCCTGAAACAATGAGAGTCTGTATGTAGTCTAGGTCACTGACTACATCTCCAACCCCAGACATGATGCCTAGTCCATAGTAGTTGCTTAATAAATGTTTTGTTAAATGATTAAACAGACCAAGTATCTGGTCAGAGTTTATAACAAGGTGGGATTGGGACTCTAATGCTGGTCTTCCAACTTCAATTTCTTTACTTTTTCTACTTTGCACCAGTTACTTTGCTCAGCCTCTCCTTACCCTCTTCTAGGAAGGCCTAGGCTAGGTCAGCCTAGAAGCAGAGACACACCAGGAAAAGGAAGGAGGCAGAGAAGGGAGGAACCAAGGTCAGGCTGAGGCTGAAGAACACATCAGTTTTACAGGTAAGCCTATCAGAAAGATCGCCTGACCTAAGTATCTGTGTGAGCCAGCCTTCTGGGTTAATAACACAGATGCATTTCTCTGCACCCTGTAAATGTGAACTGTCAGAAGTCTAATCTCTCCATGTCAGGTCTGCCGCTGGTAATAAATACTTTATATAGAATTGTAATCTACAAAGCAATTTATGAAACTGTCACAAATGAATCCTCTTAGGAGTCCCAGGATGTGGGCAGTTAAATGTAGTAGAATTGGAAAATATTGATGTACATGAAAGAAAATGAACAGAAAGACTTCTAGAAATGGTTTGAGTGCCCAGAAAAACTCACCATATTTGGAGCACCCAAATGTTCCCATTGCTGATGACAGCATCTAGGAGCACTCCACCCCAGGGCCTCCATTTCCTCCAGTCAGTGACAAATGCTGCTCAGCACCCCACCCATCAGGTTTATTTTTTCACCTTTTTACTGTTATTAAAGTACCATTGTTTCACATCCTGGCTAATGTTGTGACTCTATGGGATCTCCCCCCAAGTTGGGGTACTGTAGCACTCCCACCATTAAAGTGCCCAAGGTCCTCCACCATAATCTACTGTATTCCCTTCTCATCCTCCTTCAGCTCCCCATACCCATTTACAATCCTTTTTCTTTCCATTTACACTCCTTCTCTTTACTTCTCTATGAAAGCCAAAGATCTATGGTCAGTTTTCAAGGGTTGGTTTTCTAGTTTATCATTGACCTTTTTTGGTTTCTGTATATTCCATATGTAAGTGACATCACTGGTATTTATCTTTCTCCTCTGGTTTACCTCACTATAAGCCCTTTCAGATCTACACATGTTGCTATAAATGGCATGAGTTTATGGATTTGATGCTGAGTATTATACCCATCATCTTGATGGTCTTGTCTACTTTTGAGCACTTGTTTTGTCTCCATATCTTGGCTATTGTAAATAGTGCTGCAATAACCCTAGGAGTGCAGGTTTATTTTAAATTAGTGCTTTTTGGGGTAGATACCTAGCAGTGTAATTGCTGGGTCATATTGAAGATCCATTTTTAGTTTTTTGAGAAACCCCCACTCTGCTTTCTATAAGGGCTAGACCAGTCTACATTCCTACCAACTGTGTAAAGAGGGTTCCCATCATATTTTCCACCCAAAATAGCAAAGGTAGGGTGTATGGGTGTGTATAAACTCTAGGACATATTAAAATCAGGACAAACCACCTTGTTTTACCTCGCTGAATCATCATGAAATTGATCGTCCATATCAAAGTTGATGTTAGAGCATTAATAACTATGAAAAGGATGGGAAGGGTAGCAGAATATGTTCAGTAGAAATTGTCCAAATTTAGAGGCAAGTGAGGTTCAACATTGGTTGTTTCCTTGTAAACCCGTCACTTAACTTCCCTAAAGGTCTCTTTTGTTGTCAATTGTAAAAGTATGAATAACATCTGTTGGACATTTGGAAGAACATTTTAAGAGCATGTGAAATACCTCTAAAAATCAAGTATAGCTCTTGTTGGGAAAATGAAAAGTAAATTCAACACAGAAAATCTCTCTATAAAGAAAGTAGAAAAATAAAAGTTTATTAATGCATAAGCGCTAAATGTTAAGACACATCTCAAGCAATCCATAGGAGATTGCAAAGACAAAATGAAATTTCACCCTTTTAGCTAGTCATGCAGATACAGGTTCTTAAACTTGTACCTTAAGGGTACCATTTGTCACACAAAGTTCACCCTAGACTTACCAGGACAATGGGATGACCTATAACCAAAGGAAAAATACTCTTCTTAGCGTAACAAGAGAGAGTTTTGCAACTTGGAGATACCTATCAAAGTTAGCCGCCTCCTTTCCCAGAGAAACCAGAGGATCAGAAGCACTATTTATACTGATTGCTACATTTCAAAGAGTTGGTTGCTTGGTCCTAGAGAAAGACATTGTAGTTCAGAGAAGTCAGTGAGGGGAGATGCTTGGTATTTTCTTTAAGGATTAAATTGAATAGTATTATAACTAGTGGTTTAAGTTACTGAGAAATTTTGTATTTTACCACTAGGGCTATAACGATAAAAAGTTGGTCACTAGTGGGTAAGTTTATTTAATATAAATTACTAACAATTTTATGTCTCCCAATTAAGAGTCATGAGCCAATTTTTATATTCTCATTTCTCTTCCCTATTTCTGAGGTTTCTCTTTCGGGAACCCCTAATGTCCTGAAAGCTACCTTTTCTCTATCCCAAGTAATTATACAATACTTACTTCCTAGATAATTTTCCTTCTCTTGCTTGAATTTTATTAAATTTGATAGTAATATGTAGCTTCTCTTCACTAATACATTCATTTTTATAAAATAGATATTTTACAGCACTATTTCTGTACTCTTGGACCATGATACCTATTACAGACTAGACCTTTATTGATCTAAGTGATAGCGTGTTACTTTATAAGGTGCTACTTGTGGTGTGTCTATCTCCTGTATATGTGACATGCTTCGACTGATTCAGAACTGCATCTGCACTGGCTTAATGCTGTGTGTATACTCTCAGCTTTATTTTCAAACAGTGAAATCTAGCAAGGAACTGACTTGTCATCTCATTCATGATTTTGCATGCATGGGCTAATTTCTTACATAAGAAACTAGGATCCTGGGTTACTGACCCAGAAACAAAACCAACGGACATGGTTGTTCCCATGTATATCCAATATTCCTCATTATCTTGGGCTTTCACAATATGTAAAAGTATAAGAAAACTGAAATTTTCTTCAGTTAGAGAATTAGTGGTCCAGAGGTTTAGCAACAGAGATCAAATATTCCAGATAAGGATCCTCCTTTTCTGAGTTGTTCAGCAGGCCAGTGGGGACGTTCTGTTCTCATAAGTGTGGTTTCCCTCTTTTGAATGTGAATTTTCCCAAATTTCACGTGCCTCAGTCCCCATAGGACTTACATTTAAAATAATGTTTTAGTTAATAAGGACTACCGAGTTCTGAATTATTTCTTCCAGGAATATGTTTATTTCAAACAGAAGCCAGAAAGATCAAATAAATAAATCTGTGATGGTAAAACTTCAGGAAAGTGGGAAACAGAATTGAGATAAGTTGATAACAGACCTTTTTAATGTCTCCTATGCTACATCACAGAAGCAAGTTACTCCTTTAGCCACTGCTAATTCCTTCTGGGATGAGGAAAGAAGGTAGCCTTGTTAAATTATTCTTGTTGCTAGGCCATGTGCTTAGAAGAGCTGGAAATTTAATAATGATATGGGGTAAAAGAAAAAGTCTACAATCTAAAAGTATGTCAGTAAGAAGGAAGCAGCTAAAAGGAGGAAAAATTTTTATTTCAGCACAAGATTTCAAAATTCTGAACTATTGCTCAATAAGTTTTTATCTTATTTATTCTTTTCTCCCTTCTAAGCTTTTCTATTGCATTTCCCTTTGAAACGAGTTGCTTTAATTTTATCATTTCAGTTGAGTTTCCTACCAGTTCTGAAATAATAAGGAACTTTAAAAAGATAGATTCCTATTTCCTACTTAGTCATTTCCTATTTCTGCCTACAACAAAAACATCTGGCAAGTCTAATTTTAAGTAATCAACCTTTTCTATATGGGAGCCATTCATTTTTTATCAAGCTCCCTGTGCTTTTCATTGCTTCTTTCTTCACCTTCTCCCTATAGTCAAGCTGCCTAGCTCTATTTCACATCAGCATCATACTCTGCAAATGTAAAACCAGTAGCAAATGTTAATAATAGTAACACATCAGACTTCATTATTTCTGTAATGGAATCTGTCAAGGTCAGCCACTGATGGCTATTAATGACCTCTTTGTTGATAAATTGGGAGGTAACTGCAATAATATTCATTTTAATCAAATAAAATTAAGAATTCATTCTGCCCGGTTGGAATCAAATTAAGTCAGCTTCTGGCGGAAGAATCATTCGTGAACTCTCCACTTAAGAACACAATCACAAAAAAACAAAGCAGGACTTCTTTTACTACAGTTCTTACCTTTTGGAAGCAATAGAGCATTCTTATAGAGAAGAAAATAAAGATTGTACTGCAGTCCTCCCTAGCCAAAGACTTTCCTGTTTCAGACCCTAACACAAACCTACCCACCCTACATCATATCTGACAATATGGTTTTGCTTTAACTTATTTATGTTATCACTGGAAATTTCTTCTTAGATTACTTAAATCTAATTTAAATAATTCATCTACCAGACAGTTGTTTTCATCTATTATATAGTGTTAATATAGTGTTAACTATGAGTCCAAGCTTAACCTGTAAGTGGAAACAAAAACTTTTGAAGGGAAGATGTGTTAAGAAATTGCAATTCTGGTTATATCAAACATTACTCAGGCAAGTGGGGGAAATACGAACCTACATAGTCACTATAACCTACAAAAACTAATAAAATTCTTTAAAAGAAAAAAAGCACAGAAAAAGAGTGATGCCTATGTGTTAGCATTGTGATTGATTTTAATATAAAAGTCCAACAGCAAGTATGTGTCAATTTTTCTTAAAAATCTTGAAATACCATGTATAAGGATTCTGGTTTAATGAGGATTATGTATGCAGTTGGACATACAGATTCCCACATGGTTAGGAATAGTAGTCATGAATATGTTTTAACCCCTTCATGTCCCCTGATTCCATTTTCATGTTCCCTTTATCAAATTTCATAATTTATTAGTTATCTCCAAAGTAATAACAAAGTAGATTATTGCCTAGGATAAGTCTAGCCAGGGGAAATGACAAATATTTTACTGACCTATACAACACAGACACCAACCAATGATCTTATAGAATAGCAAGAGAAGACAAATATGTAAACAAAACATAACCTGAAATCTCTGGAAGTACCATTATTGAATACAACATAGTACTACGGTAGCAATAATGGAAAGTATGTAGAATAGGTGTTCAGGGAAGACTTCTATTTCAGCTGAAACTTAAAGAATAATAAATCAGCTATACATTAGCATCTTGTAGCCTTGAACTAATTATTGAAAATCTTTCATTGCAGAAATATGTATCTGATTTTAGGAAAATATATACTATATAGTTTATTTTTTATATGCGGAATTTATTTTTTATATATGGAATACTGCTGTATCCTTAGAAAAGAGAAAGTAATGTTTCAGAGTGAAAGTCCTGAGCTTTAATGATGAAAATATAGTGATATCACTGCAAGATTTTTTTAATGTAGATGAAAATGATTGCCTTCTTTTAATGAACAAGTTCTAATCTTTCAGTAATTTATGATTTTAGTTAAATCAAACATTTTTAGAAAAAAAATCAAGGTTTCTAGCTTATCTACCCTACTTTTCTAAGATTTATGTCTTGCCTTGTATCATCAATCTGGTATTTTTCATCTTGAATGGACAACCAATGAAGATGGTCTCACCACCAGACAAATCAGATTCCTAAGCATCATTCTCATCATCTTGTACCCATGTACTCCCTGCGTCAGCCTTAGTTTTATATTTTAAAGGCTAAAACTACATTTACTCCACTAGTATGACCTATTCTCAATCAACTCCATTCTCATGCTAGTGCCCAATCTAATTTCGAAAGCATGGATATGGTTGGGTATCTCAATTACCCAGAATTTTTTTTTAATGCATAAAACATAAAATTTCCATCAAGGATTATTCCCAGTCTTCTTACTCCTACCTCTACCACTCTGTACTACCTGTAATTCCTTATTGTATGTTTACTGTATATTGGTCTGTTTCACCATATACTCCCTCTTTATAGAGCATCTTCCTTCTGCTCATCTGGCCATTATTCTTCATCCTTCATGATGCAGCTCACAGTTCACTTTTGCCTTCACAAACACCTTCACAGGGACTCAGCCTTGAATCTTTTACACCTTCCTACTCCAGTCTCATGTATGTGTTACATGTATGTGTTACTAAGGAGCTACATTGGGAAATGCTGTGACTCCAAATCATGTCCCAAACTGACTCATCACCTTATCTTTCTGTAAGTTCTTAAGTTTTACAAGCTATACTACTCTATAAAGCTAAGAACTTTCAGTATTTTTTCCCTTGCACCCACACCTAATCAGCCACTAAGTTCTGAAAAATCTCCATATTTTAAGAATACCTCCACTGGGCTGACACTACTATCTGTCTGTTTGTCCTCACCTTGTTTACTGTAGCAACCTCTTTACTGGTCTAGTTCTACTCTAGTCCTGTCGCCACGCTGCCAGGCCATTCGTCTTATTTTCATTCACAGCCTGAAGTCATTTCATGGTTGCCCACTGCTCTCAGGATAAAGCTAAAGCTTCTCCCAGTGGTTCACAGGGTCCTTCAGGATGTGACTATTATGTTTTTCTTCAGGCTCATCTTTCTTGATGATCCTTATCACATATTGAATTACTTTCAGTTCAATTATGTGCTATCGTTTCTTGCCTCTAAGGAACTCATTTGTCTAGATAAATCCTCCTTATTTTTGAGGTTCAGTTTAGAATCAGTTTCTACTGATTCTAAAATTTTTCTAGGCCAGTCCCCAAATATATCTCATGTCCTTCCATAATAATCTTTGTAGCAACTCTGAAACTGCACCATTATAGAATTTAATAAACATTCAAAAATTATTTACTAGATGATAATCCTAAATTACAATACATCTCTTTATAATAAACTGATCTCAGGGTGAATGTACTTTGAAACTATATATGCAATAATCACCAATATTGAATTGAAGGACCTAGCAAGAGCAATTAGACAAAAGGATATAAACAAGTTCACAAATTAGAAAGGAAGAAGTAAAATGATCTCTATTTGCAGGGAACATAATAGAAAATCCCAAGGGTTCCAGTAAAAGCTACTAGAAATAAAAACAGTAAAGTGACAAGCTATAAAACTAGCAAAAAGGGAAGGAAAATATTCCAATTTACAACTGCAAAAAAATATTTAAATACATTTAATTAACCAAGTAAGTTAAAGACCTGTGTACAACAAAAATCTAAGATAGTATTGTAAAAAATAGAAGACAAAGTTATTCCATGCTCATAGATTGGAATAATTATCATAGTTAAGATGGCTGCATTACATAAGTCAATATAGAGGTTTAATACAATCCTATCAAAATTCCAGGAAGAGAACAAAAAAATTCATGAAATTTATCTGGAACTATAAAAGACTCTGCATAGTCAAAACTCACCTCAGGAAAAAAAAATGAAAATATAAGTATCATGCTCTCTGACTTAAAATTGTACTACAAAGCAGCAGTAGTCAAAATAGCTTGGTATTAGAATAAGAACAGACAGAGTCATTGATCTCTGTGAAATGAGAGAATTGAGAGCCTAGAAGTTAAACAACATATACATAGACTACTAATGCATGACAATTTATGGCAAAAGAGACAAGAGCAAGGAAATTCTCTTCAATAAATGGTACTAGGAAAAATGTATAACCTAACCACATGCAAAAGAATGAAATTAGATTCTTAACACCATATACAAAAATTCAAAATGGTTTAAAGATGTAGATGTGAGACCTGAAACCATAAAATACATTGACAATGACAAAAGCAGTATCAGTTCTTGAATGAGTTTTAGAACACAATTTCAGTGACAAGGAAAACAAAAGCAAAACACAGATGGGACTGCATCAGACCAAAAGTTTTTGTAGAATAATCCTACCATTGGCAAAGGTATTTGCACATGAAACTTTTCAACAAAACAGAGAATATCCAAAATATAAAAAGAATTCATAAAACAAACAAAAAAATTCAATGAGCAAAGAAGCTAATGATAGGACACATAATCAAAAGGCACATAAAAAGATGACATCTCCTATTAGAGAAATGTAGATCAAGGTAGCAATGAGATATTACCTGGCCCCTGTGAGAACAGCTTATACTCAAAAGATGAGAAACAAGTGTTAGAGAGGATGCAAAATAGTGCAGCCATTATGGAAAGCATTATGGAGATTCCTTTAAAAAAAAAAAAGTCTGAAATAGAGTCTCCCTGAACCATGGTGTAGGGGGCAAGTGTCAGTCCTATCACTGCTGTGGCCTGAGTTAGACTCCTGGCCAAGGAACTAATTTACATATGGCACAGCAGATCTCTCTTGTTTCACACACTGCTCCCCTGAGCAGTGTCTTTCAGTAGATCTGCCTGTTCTGCTCCCTACTCTGTCTGATGAATCTTTTTGATCCCCCACAGCTCTGGCTTATTTCCCAGTTTTCTATGCATATTTTTTTAAATCAAAATAGAAACTCTAGTCCATCTAATTACCTCACTTTCCCATTTACCCAGAAAATACAAATATACTAATTCACAGATATCCCCCATATTTATTGAGGCATTATTTATAACAGCCAAGTTATAGGAACAACAGCTCATAGCCTAATGACTAAAAATGATGTGGAGCACTATAAGGTTAATGAAAAAAGATGAAATCCTGAAATTGGTAACAACATAAACAGACAGAGAGTATGATTAGTGAAGTAAGGCAGAAAGACCTTGTAAAGAAGTCACTCGTATGTGCTATATAAAACAAAGGATGAGCTGGAAAAAAATCAGACTATAGAACCAGATGATACTTACCATAGTCCATCCTCTGGAAGGTGGGGGAAGAAAAAGAAACATGTGGACCTTGAGAACATTAATTAGAGCCAGCAACATTAATGTATACAATGCATTTCACTTGTTTGTAATTCATATGTAATTCAAACTGGTAGATGTTAATAGGAATTAAAACAGAAGCTGCACATGTGAGTTACTATTGAAATATTACAGAGGAATATTTTCTGTGTTAATGAATATAATTCATCTGTTGATAGGTTTTAAGATTCTGAATGAAGTATATATTTTAAAGGCATGTCAAATCATACACAGTTGTCACATTTCATGGTAATTTTATATTGATATACACATAAGAAGAATGATTAAAGAATCCCTTACAGATCCCCTCCCCCACCAACAGTATCACTGACACATGCAGGGTGCCAATTGTTCCCTGTGGTTTATTTTAACAAGTGCATCTACTGGGGAGAGCCCTGTAGTGAATCGATGCCATAGAAAGCCTGCCATCTCGTCCATGAATCTTGGCTTCAAGCTGATCATTGGGCAGTTTGGTGAGGAGGTAGTGGAGCTGCTGTCCAATGGTTGAGTCCATGACTCACGTTCCAGAGTTTCCCAGGGAAGACAATGGTGTACCCACCTTTCAACAGTCTAATTGTGGGTCTCATCTATATTCAGACTGGTTCAGTCTGTTAGCTGAGTTGGCTTTTTGTAAGATGTAAAAAGCAGCTCGAAAAAACAGATGCAGATTGAGGAGAAATGCTAACTAAGTTTATGCTACTTAAAAGGTGTATGCAGAGATCAAGACATCTTTAGAGAATGCCAAACTAGAGATCATTAAATACAGCCAACATTGCAAACACTTACAGAAAGGTGATGGAGCCAATTCAGCTGTGATGGAGGAACTTAATACCCTGGTCCAAGAGCTGAATGAAGACTCAGAGTCAAAACAAGGTGGTGGTACAGACTTAGTGCTTAAGTCCTAAGAAGAGCACACAAGCATCACTGCATCACCAGGAGCTTTTCCAACCCTGCCAGGTGGTCAAGGGCAAGTCCTGAAGATCCTGTCCCTGGGAGTAGACCCAGGTGTTGAAGCAGCTCTGTTCCCTCCCCACCCTTCAGGTCTCCTGATGCCAGGCCACCTTCATGAACTTCAGACTCTACCCAAGGGATGTGAGGCCAATGGATACAAGGCAGCCCCCTCCTTGGACTACATATCCTACACTATACACTGGACAGAGCTGTCAGATTTTCTAACCTAAAGTATATTAGAATTCCTAGACTACAAGAAGTGCATGACCCCTGTATTTACAGAGTATTTGTATTAGAAGAATAGAAGAAATGTTATACTAGGAAACTATTATTCAAACTAGACTAACAATACAACTGAGGCCCAGGGTAGTAGTAAGGGTGGAGGGGATGTAATGGGTGGTTTTCAAATTTTAATTTAAAAAAAAAAATTTAAAATACTAAGAGAATTAAAGACTGAAATTTGTAAAAGATTAATCACTATACTTGATTACAAAACAGTTCCACTCACCCTATTTGGTACTAAGAGTTGAAGAAAGGCAGCTGGAGAAAGAAGAGCTGATCTTCCTTTTTAAACTTTAAGGTGTAACGATATGTTGCATCCACTTAAAAGGCTCTTAATTCTCATTCAACCCCCTGCCGCATTTCTCACTCTGAAGTTTCATAAACTTACATCATAGTGAATGAATACTCCCTTCGTGTTTTTACTTCCTACTTGCCTTTATTGGAAAAATTCAAGTTAAATAAATTGGTTTATTGAAATTTCATTGCAAAGTTGTACCTAGAGACAGTGTTTGCATTTATGTCAAACTTCTTCCAAATTGTGTGTTAGTTTTACTACAAAGCCTTGAGGGGTTGTTTTTTTTTCAACTGTTAGAAATATTTTCAATTAATTGGAAGCTCTTACAAAGAGGATGAAGTGAAACTTCACAATGCTTTACCTTGAAGTACTGACAGGGATACTGAAGTGCTCAAGTCTTGTTCTTAGAACACTGCCTAGAACACTGTCAGTTTTATAAGAAGTGTATAGGCAGAGATGAAGGACAAAGGATTGCTTTCTTCTACATCTTTTATCCTAAGTCATATTGAATTTCTAATCTTATCTAGGATGTCAAAAATACAAGATAACAGTGACCAGATAATAGAACTTATGCCCCCGTAACAAGTCTGTTTAAGACCATTAGGAACTCATATTTGGAGATGCCCCAATCATATTTTAAATATGTAAATTGTATTTAACATGGCATATTTTATCTGATATAATGTTGACTTATGGGTAAAATATTGCATTTTATGGATATTTAAGTTTGTTTATTTTGAAGTCACATGCTTATATTTGATTTTTTCCAAGATCTTAAAAATATTTTTACAGTTTATTCTAAACACCAGAAGGGCCCCATCCACCACTGCCATCCCAACTCGGGCCTTTTAGGAAAATTCTGGAGATCTGCCCCTTGTTACACTTTACCTGCTGTGTGGAATACAGAAGAGCATCTCCAAAGCTGATGGGAAAGTCCAAAAGGAAGACTGCTAGGATAATGCCCGTGGATTGACTTCCCACTCACGAAGAAAGAAACTAGGATCCAGAGAGACAACCCTCTCCCACCCCAATGTCAGACTTAATTATGTAAAACTGCCCTTTCTGAAGGTCAGAATGATTAATTATGAATTTTTTCACATTTCAGCTGAGTAATTCAAAGACTGTCCTTGAATTCAATTAATCCATAAGAGCACTTTTCCTGGAAAGCTGAGTGAGGGAAAAGCGGTCTATTGGTTTCCTAGGGCTGGATAACACCAGACAGGATGATTCAAACAAAATGGACTGTCTCAATTCTGAAGGCCAGAAGTTAAAAAAAAAAAAAAAAAAAAGAGGTGTCAGCAGAACCGGTTTCTTTTGAAGGTTGAGAGTCTGTTCCCTGCTACCCTCTGAGATTCAGTGACTCCCCATCTTTCACAATCCTCGGCTTATAACTATATCAGTCAATCTTCACCTTTTTATTAGTATGCTGTTACCCCTGTATGTGTGTCTAATTTTCCCCTTTTATATGATCAGTTATACTGAATCTATTTCATTTTGATTATAAAAACCCCATTTCCAAGTAAGGTCCCTGCCACAGGCTTGGAGATTAGGATTTTGACACCTTTTAAGGAGTTGAGGGGTGGCATCTACAACCTTCTGACCAGAGGAACCAAGTCTGCTTTTACCTGATGGAGTCAGTGCCATTTGTATTAATAATCACCAATCTCCCAGGTCAGATTTTATCCCCAAAAGGGTATTTATCAGATGGAGCCAGACCTTTGCATCAGTTTTGGCACGTTTAACCTCAAGCCAGTCCCAGTCTGAGGTAAACTACACATTGCAAGAGTTGAATGTGCCCTCTTGTAACATAACAAAAGTTTAATAAACTTAACTCCAGCAAAGTCTAATAAGCAATGCAAATAAAAGGGAGCCCTAAGGTATGGCTCACCAACACTGAGGAAAACCTAAGCCTATGGCATTGGCCACACAGCCTGCTAGATGGTTCTTTTATTCTCACAGCTGATCCACCTGCCAAGCAATTCGTTTCTTTTCTGCTCACAACACAAGCACTGAAGCTCAGCAAACATCCTCAGGAATCTTTTGACAGACTGTTGCTGCTGGGGGCTTTCCCATTTTATCTGATTTAATCCTCACAACAACTCTGAGGGATAAACTTGTTTTGTTAGCAAAGAACCAAATCCCAGTCTCAACATTCTGTGTGCAATATCTCCCTGGTACCTCAACCTGATGGTATTCCTAGTAAAATACACATGGTGCTGATGACCAGGCCCTTCTGACGTAGTCATGCAGGCATTTTCCTTCTGGTTTTCCGGACTTAAGAGTAAGGAAGAGCTTCCTGGTAGGAAAGCAAATTAACTGGAATTATAGACTACTTTCTTCAACCAGAGACCATAGTAAAAGAGGGGCATTTGGGGCCCTCCCTGGTAGCACAGGGGTTAAGGCAGAGCACTATGGAGCTAGCCCCAGCCACTGCAGAACAAGTTCGACCCCCAGACAGAATGGTGACCCTCTGGCACAGCAGAACTCTCTTGTCTCATCTGCTGCTTCCCTCAACAGTATTTCAATAGATCCACCTACTTTGCCCCCCATTCTGTCTCTGGTGACTCCTCTCACCCCCCCCCCCACACCTCTGGCCTCTACCCCAGTTCTTGTAAACATAAATAAATCTTTTTTTAAAATGAGGGGTATTCATGCATCTGAAAACTAGTATAGGAGCTATATTCACAAGCAGGAGACATACAATCTAGAGAGGAAGGTATAGTGCCAGCCAGCGAGGCACAGAACAGATTCCCCATGACCAGTGCAGATGGGTTGAGGAGGAGTCCTGGAGCCCTCAGTGGCTTTTTATTACTCTTTACATCCAAGGTAACCAGGTACATGGCAGGCAGGGAGTCCGGGGGGCGGGGCCAGGAGGCTGGTAAGCCTCCTAGTCCCTCAGTGAATCTTCACTCTCTGGGCTCTCTTTTCTCCTCTGCTGGCATCCTTGTGATGCTGTCCTTATACGCCAAGTGTCTCAGCTCAGGTGTACCCACTTGCGCATGTCCACATCCTACTTGAGGTGCCCACCATTAGGAATGCGTGCAGGACTGCAGGTGCCCATCATCAACACCAATGGCTGGAGGGCAGAAAAGCCTGATTACTTTCCATTTACCTTACAAAGGGCTCAGAGCCACAGACAGGGCTCAGGTTCCCTGTTGGTCTGGAAGCATCCTGGGGAGCAGAGAAACAGCAACCCCCGCCTTCCCCTCTCCAGCAGGTAGCAGCTGCAGCCCAGAGGACCCCAGCACTCAGTCTCAGCAGCACATTACAATCACCTGAGTTCTAGCACCTCCCATACCCTGGGCCTCACAAAATTGCCTGAGCTTGAAGCAGGTATATTTTTATAGTTTTTGGGTGGTTTAAACATGCAACGAAGTCAAGAACCACATAAAAGGAGGGAAGGGGAAGCAAGTGGGCTGTGAGTTCTCTCTCCTCTGCTCCCCAGGTCCACCCTCTTCCCCAACCAGGGTCACCAGGAGGACACAGGCCATAGTAGGAGCTCTAACCCCTCTGTGGGCAGAATTCATCATGGTGCTTATGCCCCCGGGGAATAGAAGCTCACAGAAGAAAACACAGAGGCACAGGAGAAGCTCACTCTCTCTCTCTGTATAGATACAAGAAAAAGGCAAGGAACTCCACCTTTACTAACAATTCAGAGGCAACACACTATACAACAGAACAACCATCAACTTAGCACAGGTGGTGATACTGGATGCAAAGTGATGACATCGCCGAGACCAAGAAATTACAGCACATAGAAGGGGAGTTAATTGTAGAGAAGATAACATGTCTGTACTGTTATGACTTAATTTTGTAAATTGTAAGGGGAAAATGTTAAATTCCAAAATTAACCCACAATTTCAATTGTTTCAATTTAAAAGTCTAACAGACTTTTTGAGACTTGACATCATGTCAATTGTGTGAATGAATAAAAGCTACCCCCTACCCCCCCCCCCATAACTTGCATGAGGAGGAAGGAGGGTCAAGGAGTGAAACCATGGCCTGGTCTAGCCCCATTTCAGTCATTGGGCCATGGCTGTGAATTGCATTTCAGTAACACGTAAGGCGAAAAGCAGTGCTGCTCTTCATGTTAGACAATTATCTTGTTCAGAGAAAAGTTTTTGTTTTTGCAGCTCAGTTGATGTTTTAAATACGTTAGGATAACATCAGATCAAAATATAGTTCTGTCACTCCAGAAATCTCTCATTTCCTTTCACTCAATACCACAACCACCACACTCTCCTGATATGGTTTATTTCATTCAACATAATGCACATGAGATTTATCCATGCTGTTAGAAGTATCAGAATATCAGTGAAATATTTGGTTGTTCAGTTTGTGGATGCCGAGTAAACCCATATAAACATTCTTGTACACATCTTTCAGTGGGCAAATTTTACTCATAACTTTTGAACTCTTCTGATCCAATAACTCATAGAAAGTTTTAGAAGGAACACATAAGTCTGTATGGTATCAAACCAATTCTCCTGGCGGCAGTCAGTCCAAATGCACAGGGAATAAGAAATGCGCTAAAAGCTGGGGAGCAGGGTGCTCTCTGCACAAGTGGATGTGGCCATCACAACAGAGGGTCCCCCTTTCCCCACTACTTCCCTGAGTGTGCACACCAACAGTATAGGAGCAAAGTATAGGAGCAAAGAGAAAGCCAGGCATTTTAACTTCCTGCTACTTTTGGAACAATTAGCACAAACTTAACGTCTTGTAGGCTTAATAAAACACAAATTTATCACTTACACTTTAGTCCAAAGTGGGATTCACAGGGCCAGAGTCAAAGTGTGAGCAGGGCTGTGTTCCTTCAGGAAACCGCAGGGAAGAAAGCTTTCCTGGCTCCCCCAGCTTCCAGGAGCCCCTTGCTCCACTTCCAGAAACTATCATTCTGGTCTAACTGCCCTGCCTCCTTCCACTTTTAAGGGCCCCTGTGATTGCATTGGGACCACCTGCATAATCCACACTCCTCCCCCTCTTTCAAACTCAGCTGATCAGCATCTTTAATTCCCCTTCCTGTGCAGCGCAAGAAATTTCAATTCCAGGAGGGAGATGTAGACATTTGGGGCATGGGGTGGGATTATTATTCTGTTTACTTCAAATGCACCAGATTTATATTTAGTAGAGTAGAATTGGTTAAACAGTCACCTTGTTACTATCACAAAATTAGAAAAAAATGGTGCATCTATCACTGGTTAAATAATTCAGTTTATTTAACCAGATACAACATCCCTCCATGTCCAGAATATTGTTAAAAACATCTCTCTCCCAAGTATTTCAAACCTGTGCTATCCTGGTAAAGGGAAATGGAGAATTAAGGCAATTGTTTAAAAATTTCTGTTTCTACTATATATTCTATGTGAAACATTCTTCAGTTTGTGTATGTAACCCAACAAATCAACTTCTCCCCAAGATATTAAAGTCAATGTGTTTTGTGAAGTGTGTGTGTCTTAATCTGTGTGTGTGTTACACAAGTCATTAAGGAACACACCCATCATCATTTTCCAACATTTCCTTAAAACTCTGACTCAGACTTTTTACTGTGACTTTATTTGCTTTGCTTTTTTTTTTCTTAAATAGTGAATTATCTTATTTCTTTGTTTTTCTATCTAAAATTCCAAGAGACATTTGCTGGGTTTTTTTTCCCACTCCCCACAATTCTTACCCAGAATTTTTCTTAGTTGACTTCTCTCACCAACCTCCACAGAAGTAAAAAAATGTAAAGTAAAAAGCACACACCCAGATTAACTATTGTGATTTCTCTGTATTCTGGAGTAGAATAAAAATGTGTTCTGGTTCTATGTTCAAAGTTAAATTGCTGTGATGCATCACAGCAATTTAATTGTGTAATATTCAAAGTAACTTTACACCCTCACAGCTTGAGTTTTTACTGCTCCTTACATTTTTGCCCACCACCATTCCTTATACCCTCTTAACCAATTTTCTCCCCACCCCCATAACTTTATTAATGTCTGTTTGTTCATAAAACATACTTTGTCGATTTATCTATACAAACAATCAATATTTGCATTATTTCAGCTAATTCCCTAAACTACTCCCATTTTTCTGTAAATGGCCATATTTTATCTTTCCTTATGACTGAAAGTTAATCCAGTGTGAATAGAGCACATCTTTATGAGTCAATTCTTTATCAGTGGTGGTCAACAAAGTTATTCACATGTTCTAGCTATTGTAAATAGTTACAATAAATCCAGTACAGTATATATTTTTGAGTTAATGGTTTCATGTTCTTGAGTTAGATGCCCAAAAGTGACATGAAATTTCACTGAAGTTTTGACCCAAAGTTCCCATGTGGAAAGCAATGGCGAACATTTTCCATGTCCCTTGCCAGCTTCTCTCACTTTTTATTTTCTTACTATCTTTTAAAAGGATCAATTACTTCAAACAACATAAATTTATCTTTTTTGCTCACTAAGTAATAGTCCATTTTGTGTTTGTGTGTGTGTGTGTGTGTGTATGTATACACCACCTCCTCTTGACCCAATCATCTATTTTCTGATGGGGGTGTCCAAATATCACCTTAATTGAAAATAAATAAAATTTTAAATTAATAAATTACTTTAATATTCTCAGAAAACCAGGAGGAATGAAACTATGAAGTTGTGAAGCTTATTTTACTGAGACATACAGAAGAAATAACTTTTATACATCAGATTGCTTGGTGCTAAATCTTTTTCATTACAGAGTATTGGGGTAATTTCCTCTATCCTGACAAAGTTATGTAACCATAGGGTATGAACTTTTGCATTCATTTTCAGAGGGTTTCTTCCCTACTTCCATCCATGAAATTATCTACATGTTAAGTTGAAAGAAAAACATTAGCACAGGTGCAAGACACCAGCTGGAATCCATGAAAAGAAAATAAGCAATTTCAAAAATAATGAAGAAAATCATAATTAAAAATGTTGAAATGGGATATATGCATTAAAGACTTGGAGTAAGAGATGATTACTCCTTAACGTCAATGCCTGAAAGGAAGGTCCTCATCATATCTCATCCATTTTTGTATCTCTAGTATAGAAAGCCATGACTGACCTTTCCATGTATAGCATCTCAATGGTTCTAAATGTGAGATTGATACCCCGGCAACACAAGCACAGATAAAATGAAGTTATGATCATAAAAATATTTCATAAGCAGATATCAACATGAATTTCAAGATCCAGACTTGGTGAGGCAAGAACTAAAAGCCATATTTCCAGAAATGAGATTGTTTGGGCCTTTGACACTACATGCCAGATGGCTGAACTATGCTTGTCATTGGCAAGATGGTTTTCTTGTCATTCCAGTCAAAAAATTATACTTTGTTTTTTTTATAAGTAAATACCTTGATTCTTAACATTCAAAAAAGGTACTACTTATAAAATGAAAGCACTTTAAAAGCTAACCAAACACTCAAGTGTACGTAAAGAACCACCAGCAAGCATAGGCCATGAGGACAAGATCCTAAAAAGATGTGAAGTACAAAAGAAATCAAACCAGTCCTAAATGTGAATCCTAACTCATTTAGTTGTTAAATGTAGTTTATCAATTGTAATACGTATAGCAAGTTATGGAATATCTTGGAACCTCACTTTTCTTCACTTATAAAACGGAGATAATCCGTCCTACCTTATCAGCGCCTTGCAAGAATGAAATTTTCTGACATCTGTGAAGATGTGCAGTGGTAGAAGCCTATAAATATGTTTTTCCCAATAATTTTATCTATGAGTATAAAGTTGCATAAAACATTTAATTTATCTATCTTGTTTTATTATCTGTGAAAATTTAATTAAATGCATTTAATTTTATGAGTAATACCTTTTTTGGGTTTTATATATACATGAAACTATTTTTTTCTCTTAAAAAATAACTAGAGAGCCTCTTGTTAATGATCAGATAAATTTCTTGGTTGAAATTATTTCTGAACCTGATACTAGCACATTTTTCTGCAAACTGTGCTAAGACTGGGCAACACAGGGCATTCAGAAACAGAAAATAGACCAGAAAAGTATTCCAATAATGAAAAATTTTCTCCCCCCAAATCATTTAAATTTCAGGATATGAACAACTTGTAGAAGTTTGAGTAAATGAAATCTGACTGATTAGTGATGTTAGTATTCCTAGCTGCAAATAAATCCTGAGTAAAATCAAAATCACACTCTTCATCTCCAGCTTCCTTAACCAGGATGGGTCAATCAAACTGGTGATGAAAAGGTATGGATGGTGGCTCAAAGAGAGTGACCCAGACAGGAGGGAGATAGGTTTAGCCCAGGTTAGAAAAATAAATGACTAATTTGGGACTTTCTGTGTTCCCTCACCTCCAAACCAGAGGCACTGCCAGAACAAGAACTGACCTAGCTGTAAAAAGTAGTATTGACCTGAGCCCAGGGGTATGTATCTGAAACAAACGTGATTATAGCACATCCCATTCACAGTAGCATCTAAAACAAACATAATATTTAGGAATAAATTTGAAAGCAAAATGAAATATCTGTACAATAAAAACTGTAAGACTTTGCTAACAGAAACTGAAATAGAAACAAATGGAAAGACATCCACATTCATGGACTAGAAGACTTAATATTATTAAAATACTCATACTACCCAAAATCATTTACAGCTTTGAATACAAAACCCTTCAAAATACTGAGTCATTCTTCACAGAAGTAGAAGAAATAATCCTAAAGTTAGTTTGTAACCACAAAAAGAAAAAAAAAAATCCTGAAACCCAAAGCAATCCTGAAAATAAAGAACAAAGATGAAATGTCATGCATCTAGACTTCAAACTATACCATGAAGCCATAGTAATAAAAACAGTATGGTACAGGCACCAAAATAAACATATTGACCAAAGAAATAGAGAGCTCAATTCAATCCCAGTATATACAGTCAACTAATGTTTGAAAAGGGAGTTAAGAATACCTAATAGGGAAAGAAAATATACAATAAATCATGCTAGAGAAACTGGGAGAACACATACAGAACAATAAAATTGAACCCCTATCTTTCATTACTCACAAAAATTTGCTCTGAAGGAATAAAATAGATAAGAGCTGACACTATAAAGCTCTTAGAAGAAAATTCGTGAAAGACATTTGTTGTAATTGGTCTCAACAATGACTTTTAAAGAGATGGTGCCAAATGCACAAATTAAAAAAAAAAAAAAACCACACGATGTAATAACTCAAAAGCTTTTACACTGCAAAAGAAACAATTAATGAAAGGAAGGGAATGGGAATATTTTTCCCAACTATACATCAGGTGATGGGTAAATATCCAAAATACATAAATAATTCAGCCTTAAATAACAACAAAATAAAATCTGATTGTAAAATAGAAAAAAAGCTAAATAAACATTTTCTAAATGGAAAACATGCATATGAAAAATGCTCAATATCACTAATCATCAGGAAATATAAATCAAAAATACACTGAGCTATCACTTCACACCTTTTACAAGGATAGCAAGGTGATAACAAGGATGTGTGAAAAAGGAAACTTTACACCGTGTTGGTGGGAATGTAAACCACTATGGAAAACAGTATGGAAGTTACTCAAAAAATTAAAAATAAAGCTACCATATCCTCAAACTACTAAGAATGGAACTTCCATATGATCCAGCAATCCCATTCCTACGAATATACCCAAAAGACACAAAAACATGGATTCAAAGAATACCTGCACCCCTATGTTTATAGCAGCACTCTTTACAATAGGTAAGACCTGAAAACAACCTAAATGCCCCAAAATAGATGATTGGATCAGGAAGATGTGGTCCATATACACCATGGAATACTATTCAGCAATCAAAAAAGATAAACTAGAGTCATTCATAGAAACATGGATGGAGCTGGAAGGGATTATGCTCAGAAAAATAAGTAAGATAAAAATACCAGATGGTTCCCCCTCTAGGAGGAATATAAGGGAACCAAATAAGGATCAAGGAAAAGAATAATAACAATAATTATTATAATAATAAAAACACAACAAAAACAAAAAGGCAAGGACCAATTGGGGACACTTGGTGGGGAAGGCAGAGGGAGAGGGTTGAGGGCAGATAAGAGCACAAGCACTGGTGAAATGGTGATGGAGAATACATGGGAATTACAATTGATGTCAAATATATATATAAATAAAGAAAAAAATAAAATAAAAAAATAGAGCTACCATAAAATCTAGCAATTCAATTTCTGGGTATAAACAAACTTAAAGGAAAGGAAAAAATGATTTCAATGCTGTGATAACACTTCCTTGTTCATCACATAATATTCAAGGTACTAGGAACAACCAAAATTCCCACCAACATCTGAAAGGATAAATAGAATGTGGTACATATACACAATATACATGAAATATACAGTGATGAGGAGGATATCCTTACATTTGCAAGAACATGGGTAGACTGAGCACATTATTCTAAATCAGATAAATCAAACACAAGAACTAAATGACAGTACTTTTGTGAGGAATCTAAATAAGGAAATTGTAAAAATTATGATCACCAGGAGTAGGGGAGGGTGAGGTAGGGGAAAAGTAATGGTATATAAAGTATTCACTAGGAGCCTCACTGGTGGCATAGTGGGTTGAGGGCCACACTGTGAAGCATCCATGGCACAGTAGTGCAAGTTTGATCCCTGGCCAGTGAGGGGACCCATATGGTGCAGCAGACCTCTCCTGCTTTGCTAGCTGCTCCCCTCAGCAGTGTATTTCAGTAGATCTGCCTGTTCTGCTCTCCACTCTGTCTCTGGTGAATCCTTTCGCCTCCCGTGACTCTGGACTGTACCCCAGCTTGTGTATGCATAAATAAATAAATCTTAAAAAAATAAAAGGACACACTAGTAATGAATATTAAAAAAGAGCAATCTAATGCACAACATAATATAGACTATAATATTGTATTATAATGATGTTATGTGATATCATTGACAATCAATAAAATATATATCAAAATAACACGCTGTATGCCTTAAAACTTATACTATATTGCATGTAAAACTCATTAATAATAAATAATAAATTTTTCCCAATCTGCCATAATTCTGAGAATAGACTTTGTGAGAAAAAATAAGAATTCTTACTTCCTATAAATTGATACCACAGAGATATCATTTGCCAGATAAATTCTCAAGTAATAATGCATTTCCTTTTGACAGAAATAGAAATGAAGTCTAGATGAGACTAATCACTTGACATTTGCTTTGAACAAAGAAAACTTGACTGGAGTGATTCCAAAAGGTGTCTCTTAAGAATACCATTGTAAGGCCTCCTTGGTGGCACAAGGGGTTAAGACACAGCACTATGAAGCTATCTTCAGCCACTGCAACATGAGTTCAATCCTCAGCCAGGGAGCTAACCCACATAGCACAGAAGACCTCTTCTGTCTCTCCTGATCCTCCCCTCAGCCTGTTGGCCTGTTCTGCTCCCCACTTTGTCTACTGTGAATCCTCTCACCCGCCGCGTCTCTTCTAAGTTCTTGTGTGCATACATAATTATTAAATAAAAGAATAGAATACTATTTTAGCTAAAAGGCAGAGGATGAGAAATCTGAAAAATACTTTCAATTACAGATTCTACTTACATATTACCTGTATCAAGAATATATCCTCCCTTTTTTTCCTCCCTTCTTATGAAGAGTCATCTTAAATGTAAGTTCCTCCTAGGGGTCCCTGCCTGACCATCTTTCTTCTCCATTCTTGGTGGAGTCTTAGCATTACCTTAGCATTTCCATGTATGTTCTCTGTTTTCAGGACACTGTGATTCTTCTCACCATGACACTAAATATACTTTGCATACGTGTATTTTTTAATCTTCTCTGCATTTTAAAGCTCTTGAAAAACAGTGTCCTTTGTCTTTACAAGTTCACCAAAGTGGATGGAACCCAGCTCAATATGTGTTTAGAATGAATGCCCACAGCATTTTTACTCTTTCTATGGAGGTTTTATATATAAGAACCATTATTCTCCAATGAATGACATGAAAAGGGAAATGTCTGTTTAGTTATCCTATTTTTAATGATGGAAAGGATCATTTTATAAAATTATAACAATTGCCAAATCAATGGTGATTGCAGATAATGTGTGCTACTGGGAAGAGGAGGGAAAGGGGCAGAAGATCAGTGATATAGAATGTATTTTATTCTTCCATTATTTTGAATCATCTCTGAAAACAATAGAGGCAAATCCATGTTCTTGAAATCTTGCACCTTTCCCTGTGCTTCTGCTATTTGAAAGCCATAACCACCTAACCCCACCCCTACTGGACTCTTTAGTCAGAGAATACAACACATCATTACTTTCACTAATTATGCAAAGTATCCTTGTCATCATTAGTCAATGTTTTATGCTAAAAATAAAATTAAAACCACACTTTCAAAAAGAAGTAAGTTCCTTGGACAAAAGTTGTGGGAGAGTTGGGAGGAACCTATATTCTATACTAATCCAACCATTTCAAAGCTCTTTGAGGTTTAAGGTTACAATCCTAAACAAGAGATTACTCAATTCCAGGAAAAGTAATAAATATCAGGAACCAAAAGTTAACAATTAATTTTCAAACTATAAAGTTATATGAAGATTTTAATAAGCACATTTCTAATCCTTTATACAGTGTTTACAAGAATAAGCACCTATGTGTGGTGAAGGAATTAAAGAAAACTAAGTTACATAGTGAGAAAAAGTGTTCAGGAGTGAACTCAATTCAATAGTAAGCATTTACTGCAACCAAGACTCTGTGTGCTATCAGAGCATGTAAAGATGAATCAAGCAGCAAATACAGATTATCCACTGGAGGAGGAACTGGAAATGAAACCAGAAGAACATGTCTGGCAGGATATGAAGGCGTGAGAGATTTTGTAAAAGTTCACTGGCTATAGCGCCTACTTTGGTGTAATCTTTGATGAGATCTTAGAAATAAAGGTTGAAGAAATTGCTGGATTATATGATATTATATGATAGATTATATGATAGATATTTTGAGAAACACTCTTACTATTTTCCATAGGGACTAGTCCAGGTTACAACCCCACCAACAGTGTAGTAGGCTTCCTGTCCTCCTTACCTTGTAATCTCTTGTTACTTCTGGTCTTTTAGATATGGGCTATTCTCACAAGTATAGCTATATCTTTGTGGTTTTCATTTGTATTTCCCCAATGATAAATGATAATGAGCATTTGTTCATGTGTGTGTTGGCCATCGGTATGCCTTCTTTGGAGAAGCATCTATTTAGCTTTTCTGCACATTTTTGGATTGTATTGCTTTCTTTTTGTTGAATTGTTTGAGATTTTTTGATATTTTATATATTATTCCCTTGTCAGCTATATAATGTGCAAATATTTCCTCCCATTCAGGAGGATGCCTTTGTTTTCATGATAGTTTCTTTTGTTATGCAGATTTTAAAAATTTTTATGTAGTTCCATTTGCTTATTTTTGCTTTTGTTTCCTTTTGCAATTGGAGTTTAGTCTCCAAGTACATCTCAAAAATAAATTTGAAGGAATATATGTACTCCTATATAGTTTACTGCAGTACTATTCACAGTAGCCAAGCTATGGAAACAAGTTAAGCCCCCCAAAACAGATAAGTGGGTTAAGAGGATGTGGTGTATATGCACGATGTAATGTTATCCAGGTATTTAAAAAAAGATGAAATCTTGCCATTTGTGGCAACATTAATGAACTAGAGAAGATTATGCTAAATAAAACAAGTCAGAAGGAGAAAGATGAATACCATATGATTTCATTTATATGTGGAATAATAAAGAAACAAAACAAAGGAACAGACAAAACTGAACCAAGACAAACCCTAGAAATCTGACTGCAGAATTGGGGATACCAGAAGGGAAGGATAGAAATGGGGAACAAAAGAGGGGAGGAGCCTCAATGAATTGTGAAAGATTATTGGTACTTTGGTGATAGACCTGGTGTGGTAACATGGTAAATTATATACAGATACAGTGTTGTAAACTAATACTACTTCAATAAAAGATACCATTTTAATTAAGAAATTGATTGAGGGCCTCCCTGGTGGCGCAGTGGGTTAAGCAACGCACTATGAAGCAGACCGCAGCCACTGCAGCACGAGTTCGATCCCTGCTGTCGGCCAGGGAGGGGACCCACATGGTGCAGCAGACCTCTCCTGCTGTGCCCACTGCTCCCCTCAGCAGTGTACTTCCGTTGATCTGCCTGTTCTGCTCCCCGCTCTGTCTGTGGTGAATCCTCTCACCCCCCATGCCTCTGGCCTGTACCCCAGTGCTTGTGTGCATAAATAAATAAATCTTTAAAAAAAAAAAAAGAAATTGATTGAAGAACTGTACTTCTTTAATATCAAAGTAGTTCTTGGTTCAGAGGTTTAGATTAGAACTGATATCTAGCTATATCTTTCTCCTAACTCCTTCTATATCCTTTTGTGTTTCTAGATAGCTATAAAGTGAAAGCAAGGGCTGCATTTTTTGTTAGTCTTTATGAAAACTGTGCTTTTTTTGTTAGAGGTGAGTTTGGAGGTACAATGACCATCTCTAACTATAAACTCCTGACATGGAGCTTAAATATGGGACTCTCTCCAAGTATAGGTTTCAAATTTTGTGCACTTATTTACAAAACCCAATATGTCAGTGTTTGCTCACAAGATGCTAGATTCTCTTTAGATAGTAACTGAAAGAAGTATCTCTGTCTTTGTTTCTGTGTCTCCATTTCTTTGCCACCCATATTCATATATACAAATACACTTACACAAGTTACACAGTTATGTCTCAGGTCCCAGTTATTATTTCTAACTACTTTTCCTACTAATAAAAAGATCTTATTTCAACTGAAGTATTTATGGAGTCCCTTCTATGGCCCTCATAATGTTAGATACCACAGAAATATACTATTGAGAAAAACATTTAATCTTATGGAGAAGAAAATATATATTTTTAAATGTTTATTGTATCTTATATTAATTAATTTTTCTGTTTTAATGAGCTTTCTTATATGTTGTTAACTTTAATCCTTCAAGCAACTATGTAGGATTGATGAGAAAGTTATCATAGCCCCATTTTAAAATGAGGAAGCAGATAGAGACAATAACAGCCCATTACTAAACAATTGGTATGTAGCATTGTCAAGAAAATTAGTCACATTTTCTAAAGTCTGATCCACTACTCCACAATTGCCTAACCTGTCCTCTGAACAAAACTTGGTATAGGCAAATGCTCACATTATCATAAAGGGATCCTGGGTCAGAATACTTGGAACCATAACATAATCTTGGGATAAGAAAGTAGAATGAAAAGTCTGAAAGTGAATGGGGCCCAAGGCCAAAATGAGAGAATGGCTGAGTGGGAATTAAGCCATAACAAGAGTGAACAATGCTGAGTGGACTTGGAAAAGATACCAGCTGGAAAATAAAAGGCAAAATAGATAGATACTACTGCCAGACTGATATGTGATTGAAGAAGGGTGAATTGAAAGATACAACTTTCTTCCAGGAAAAGACTTCACATTTCTGTCCTATCAATAACAGGACCTGAAAGGGGCCAAGAATTAATCAAATGACTGAGTACATATAGATTTATCTAAATTGTGAGCAAGTTAAGTTTAAGAAATAGGAGACATTTCTCCCCAAATTGATTTAACATAAAAACTATCAATATGCCCAAAGAAATTTAAATGCACTTCTAAAAGTTATATAGAACTGCAAAGTACCCAGAATAATATGCAAAAACAATTTTGAGAACAGATAAATGAGAACTTTTACTTCCCAATTTCAAAACTTACTTTAAGTAAGTAGCATGACAGTATGGTGTCTATAAATCTATAGACATGCAGAATAATAATGCAGAATTGAGCATCTAGAAATAAATCCTTATTTTTATAGTCAATTGATTTTTGGCAAAAGTGGCAAACGAAGTCATTAGGGGACTGGATAATCTCCTCAACATATGGTTAAAATTCTATACCAGGATAATTAGAAACATACAAAAAGATTCATTTTAACCATTGCCACACACAAAATTTATCCCACAGAGCAACCATCATTTAAATAGAGGAGAGAGGAGACTCCTGGTGGCGCAAAGGGCTAAGCACCATACTATTATAAAGCAAACCACAGCCACTGCAGCATGAGTCAAATCTCTGCCACCCACCAGGAAGGTGACCCTCATGGCACAGCTGACCTCTACTGCCTCACCCGCTGCTCCCCTCAGCAGTGTATTTCAATTAATCTGCTTGTTCTGCTCCCCGTTCTGTCTCTGGTGAATCCTCTCACCTCCAGCACCTCTGGCCTGTACCCCAGCTCTTGTATGCATAAATAAATCTTAAAAATAAATAAGCAAACAAAGGAGATAAAACTGTTTTGAAGAGAAGGAAATCTTTATGACTAGTTAGACAGAATGTTCTTGATGTGATACTGAAAACATGATAAGATGATAAATTGGACTTATCTCACACTTTTGCATCCCATTTGTGCAGTTCAGTAGGGTACAACAGACAAGTGTTGTAATTTGATCACTGAAACTTCTTTGTGTCAATATGTATGCTGGTGATCTTTTTTGCTCTGGATCAACAAGCAGTAATCGTAATTGTAATAGTATCCAAAGACTTCTATGACATATTACCACAAAATAGTGACCTAAAATAATGCAACTTTATCGTTCTACCATTCAAGAAAACAGAAATCAAAAGTCAGTTCCTCTGCACTAATGTCAAGATGTCAGTCAGGTAGTACCTCTAATGGCTCTAGAAAAGAATACTTCTTCCTGCCTTTCCAACTTCTGTATTCCTCAATTCCTAGGTATTGCTCCTGTTTTCTGCAACATCAACACAGCATCTTGATTAAAAAAATCTTCAAATTTTTCTCTGCTCTCGTCATCACATTGCTTTCTTATTCTGACCACCCTGCCTCCCTCTGATAAGGACCTGAGTAACCCAGAACAATAACCCCATGTCAAAATCCTCAATTTAATCACATCTACTAAACTTTTTTGTACTGGAAGGTAGTACACTTCACAGGTTCCAGGTGTATTAATGAACAACTTTGGGGGTTATTTAGTGTATTAATGTAATTGATGAATACATAATAAATGCTAATCTTGAAGTTGTTTCCTCTATCAATTCTTTTATAGGTCACAATGAAACTAAGCATAACATTTTGATATACAATTTAATGCTAATAAGACTTTCCATTTTAGAAGAGTCATGTGTATGTGATGGAGGCCATCATTATAGAAAACTGATTCTGACCTTTTACTTTAATACTAAGACTAAAAATACCAGAAAATGAAAATTGCATACATTGGTATCTTGTGTGAACAGAGCATTATATTACTAGCCTTCAATATTTTCAGGAAGGAGTATATTTTAGGGGAGTCATAGGAAATCAACTGGTAAATATTTAGAATGACATTTTATTTATTCAGGTATTTATATATACTGGTCTTTTCTAATATATTTATATGTTTCAGAATTTCAATTTTCTTTTGAGTTCTTGAAATAATTACTCCTGAATTTTCCCAGCTAAATTTTGAGATTATTTTAATTTCCAGTGCTAGATTTTGTACCCTTCTCATAACAGTGTAAAAATTATTGATTACATTTTCCACATGGTAACAATTTCATATTTTCATATAGATCAGAACAGGATCTACCTTTGGAAAGTGTTATATATCATGGCAAAAGAAGTTTGATATTTTAACATCTGTGTCCTATCAATCCACTCTCTAATTAGAGGTAGTTATTTTCTTCTGAAGAAAAATATATTCATTTCTTTGTTTTTATTTATATTCTCCTTTTTTTCTCAGAAAAAAAGTTTTAAGAAAGTTTTATTATTATTTAAAAATATATGTCTTGGGTAACTTAATCTGATGCAAAATTTCAAAGTCACTTTTTAAAGTTTCTCCTTGAAACCAACTCAAAATTGAAAAAAGCTTCTAGGACTTGTTAGAGTCATGTTTTTGATTCTAGAAGCCATTTCCGATGCTAGGCTGGAGTTGGCACACTAGCAGTAACTAATATCATGGATTGCTCTCTTGGATACGTGCCTAGAACAATATGGACGCCCTCTACTGCCCCTGATAGCTGGTCTGTGTCCAGGTGCATCCTACCCGACTCAGTGCCAAAGGGAGTCTCTGGCTAGGGTAGATGTAGGTGCTCCTATTTGGGTAAACCTGTTCTGCCAGGTGCCTGAAGGCTGCTACACTTTCTGTGCTTGGGGAAGCCTACATGACTCAGATGTCTACTTTAGCTTCATGTTGGAGTATTTCACAGTATTTATTGCCTATTCTCATAAGAGCGATATGAAGTAGGCATCAGAGTTAATTTCATTTATCCCCATTTGACAAATTAAGACTCCTGAGTAAATCTGAAAATAAAGTCTCCATCTTTTCAATTTTCATGGAAATTTTTGTGTCTCTAGTTTAAGATCTAGAATATTTCTTTCTTAGTTGCTGTTTCATTGATTTATATGGAACTTTTTTTTCAAAAATCTGTAATAAGCAAAAGAAAATAAAATTTGGGGAAACTGCAAAGTAATTAAGAGCTTGCTGAAATAGCTTGATGCTAGAGGAAAAATAAGTGCAAATATTCAGATACAGAGTCACATTCTAACAACATATATCCAAATAACCCACATAAATTAACTAATTGGTTTCAAGTTACTGCCTGTTTTTAAAGTTCAATAGACAATTTAGGACAGTGTTTATAGCACTTAAAAGGAATAAAATCCACTGCTGATTTGTACCAAGAGAAGTTGATTCAAGTGATTGGCTCAGTAAGTCTTTTAAAACATTTTATTTGCTTTGTACACTGGAGTAAGATCAAAATGAGATAATTCATTTACCAATGTTCTAAAGAATGTTATTGTACCCTTCAAATATAAAATATTATTGTTACTAGAAGAAATCATTTCATAAACTCTAACAATGTTAAAGCTGATATTACAGGCATGTCATTTAAACTCATTAGGATTGACTGGACAATTATAATGAGTTCTTGTCACCATGAATCTGTGATCCATCATCATGATAATAATAGTAGTAGCTATTATTTGTTAAATAGTATAATCTGGGTTCTTTATAATTCATAACCTACTTAACATTTGCTGTACTTCTGAGAATTCTGATCTCTACTTCATCTCCAGTGAAGAATGGGAGAATGATAAGTGGCTTGCTCAAAATCACACAGCTCATAAGGGGACTGAGCATCTTATATACTCAAAATCATGTCTATCTGATTACAGACCCCTCCTTTCATCCTTAAAAAACATCATGCCCTGGTTGCCTCACTGCTTCCCATAGAGAGTTCTACCTCACTGGAATTTTATATTGATATCATCCCTCTTAATTTCTTATATGAATCCAGTAATCTTCAATGTAAGTGTTTGGGGAAATCAAATGGCCTGAACTATTTAAATTTTGAAAATGCATGAAAAGGTTTGATGAGAAGTGTTCTTCAAAACTAAATATTACTAGTGCTATTATACTCAAGGATGATGTGGGAGCCAACAGCTCTCTTCTGTGACAGTAACTGATTCTCAGTGGTTTGATGAAAAAATACTATCTGATGTGTATCCTGATGCCTTCATCCTACTTCCTTATGCTTGAAAAATAAATACCCCATCTCAAAAAAATAAATTAAATGTTTTATTATTTTTCATAAAACAGGAGTAGCTAGTACAGCATGTTGCAATGAGAGGTTTTGATAGAACTCTCTACTAAGTAACTAGGTCAAAATACATTTTTCTAATAGGAAATTTTACCAGTTCATCATCAGTGATGGGAGATTGACCATTTTTCTGAGGTTAGTGTTTCACTATTGGGGCAAAACAGGAAAAAGCAAAGGGAATTGTAGTGAAAATAGGGCTCTTCCAGGTTATATAAATAAGCTGGGGATCAGATGCATGAAGTGAGGATAAGGACCAGGCATGGTGACTCTTTTCAATGAATCGTCTTAGTTAGGGGGTGTGTAGACCTATAAGCATCTGGATGCTGGGACATTCAGTTCAGTCTTGGAGAATATAGCAACTGGGAATATAGGTGGTGGACTTTTCCCTCTACTCCCTGCAAGGAAATCAAAGAAAAAAAACATGCTGCTTTCTGTGGAGAGGAACAGCGAAGAGGAAGGGCTCTGAAACTTGGGCTTTGTGATACAATGAACAGAGCTTGCCTGGGGGGGAAAGAGGTAATGTAAATCTCTCTGTCATGAATAGTCTCTCCCTCTCCACCAAGACTGAGACTACTAGGTCTATGGACTCTAACATCCCATCTCTCCTTCACCTGCCAATAAGTTACACAAAGAGGTAAACAAAACTGAACCAATTGTGGTTAACCAGAAAAAAAGTAAGTACAGCAACACACATGCCTAGGAAGGAACATGTAAACATGAGACAGAGAAGCTGAAAGAGAAGATGAGGATTGCATCTCAGTCTAGGAAATGGAGCAAATGTACTGTTCCAAAGGCAGTTGAGAACCCAAACTTTATCTCCAGCCTTTCAGTCAGAAGTTTGTTTTTGTGTTTTTTTGCTGTTGACAGTATACATAGATTCCCTTCTGTTATAGCAAATGACATTCAGTAAAGTGTAGTCTTTTACATGCCTGAAGTCTACTATTAAGTCACCAATTATAAACCTGACAAAGTTTTAAAAGTCCAGAGTCTTCACCCTCTATATCTGGTGGCAGCTACTGTTTAGAGATACCTTCGATTTACAAAAATGGTACCTCGAATTTTAAATATATCTAAAACATTTGAGATATTTGGAGTTCCACAACTCAACTCCCACTCCAGGAATGGAATCTCTATTTACCCTATGTGGAATTTAGATTATTGGTATAAAATTATGAAATCCTCTAGGAATGCAGTCAATATGAATGGATCTATATATAAAGCCATATTCTATTTTAATATTATGCCTATGGGCAAAATTTACTTTAAGAATGCCAAATGATTGTTCTCTAAGCAGGCAAGTGAATATTATGTTCTATTCTTCATAAAACTGACAAGAGGAGACTGCTCCTCTGAGTCAGAATATGAACAAAAGCAGAATTGGCTGTGATTCCAGACCTTTCTATCCTTTGAGAGACTGACAGTATTGGCACTCAGAGTTTAAAAATCAAATCTGAGAGCTAGCAGATATATGAATAAATCAGCATATCTTAATATTGCTGGAATTCATTGCCCTATGCCCCATTTTCTTCTTGAAAAAATGAAATAAAATAGATCATTTCCATGTGTAGTTCTTAAATGTGATTATTCATTCATAATTGTAAATAGGTCTCTTGATAAAGGCAAACTAAAACAGTAACCCTTGAAAGTTGACTAGAAGGGGGACATGGGGCAGGAGAAGAAAGGGAAGGGGTAAGAACAAAGAAAGGAGGGCACGAGGGTCTAGGTGGTGGACTGTGGGTTCTTTGGTTGTGGATACTCTATGGCAACTATGTCTGTTAACACTTACATAATATAAATGATGATGTTACCCCATGACACATCAATTAAACAAAATATTAATATAAACAAGGAGCCCATACAGTGTTAGAAATTCTGAATATTTTTTGTAAATATGAAACTAAATAAAATGTATATTGATTTTTTTTAAAAACACTTCAGTGTCATTTTTTCAGGAGAGAATATGAAACCACCAGATAGCTGCATCATTAAAAAAACCTTAAGATTAGGCTTTATCATCTGCAATATCCTAGAGAAAATTATATATATGTTTAAAGATTAATACATAGCTCTTTATTTATTAGTAAATATGTGAAAATCTAGTGCTAACTAGGACACAAACTAAGAAAGGAATGTTTAGTAATCCAGCTTGTATTTCATTGTCAAAAACATTCAATTTAGTCAAAAATCAGTCTTTGTTATAAGTCACATATTCAAATTATTAATTTGTGCTGTTTGTTATTTAAATTGGTTTAAATAACAGTTAAAAAAAAACAAAAACAAACTGACACCGCAGATGCTTTGTGAAGTCCTTCCTTTCTATTTTTAAAAATGTAATAATGGAAAATATACATGATTGAAATCATGAAATGAAATATCAAAAGAAAGCAATAAAATATATTTAAGAGTTTAAAATTAGTAAATAAAACAGGTTTCTTTTTAAATATCAATATTTGGTACTAATGGAGAAGATTATACCTGTTTAACATGCCCCAAATATGCTATCAGCAGCAAGGTATGCTATCCATGTGTTTGATTAGGGTGATGATAATGAACTTCCTATTTTATTTATTTTTAAGAAAGGTTTATTTTACTTATTTATGCATACAAGAACTGGGTGTAGGCCAGAGGTGCAGGAGGTGAGAGGATTCACTGGAGACAGAATGGAAAACAGAACAGGCAGATCCACTGAAATACACTCCTATGGGAAGCAGTAGGTGAAAGAGGAGAGGTCTGCTGTGCCAGGTGGGTCACCTCCCTGGCCTGGGATCAAAACCATGCCACAGTGGCTGGTGATAGCTTGATAGCACTGAGATGTTAAACCCTGCACCACCAGGGAGGCCCATGAGTTTTCTATTTTATAGGTGAAAGTGAAAAGCAAACAAGCCAGCCAATATGATTGCTACCACTTCTCTACTAGCAAACGTTTATCTTTTTCTATGACGTTAATACATGAATAATTGCATCTTCTTTCCATGCTCAAAAATCATCCCTTAGAGATTTTCTCAATAAATTGTTATTGACAACCAACTTATCTCCTAGGAAAAGTAAATTAACAAAATTTCGATATTCTGAGTTCTTCAGAAAGAAGATTTGCTCTGAGTACATGTGTGATTATAATGGATAGAAACACCAGAGTAAACTGTTCATTAACTTTTAAAAGTATGTCACCACAGACAAACCAAGACATCAAACTCACATGTTTTACTTGGATTCATATATGATACAGAGGATTAGGGCATGTTGGTAAACTGTTCCTGTATCAGAATCCCATGCCATTTGCCTTACTCAATGACCACTACAGAGACAGGGAATGATCCCTGCTCACTTGACACATAAACTAAAATAGAATAGGCCCCAAGTAATGGACTCCTCTCATAGACACCTTTGTTTTTGCTTGCCCTGCCTGTCTTCCTTTGTAGCCACACCCTCTCTTTCCTTTAAGGAAATATTCTACTTTCCCACTGTATTCAGTCTTGATAGATTTCATAATTAAACAGCTCCTCCCCCAAACTGTCCTGCTTCCAGGACTTGGGCTCAGCACATCAACACATCACCAGGAACGCAAAACTAGAGGACTTCATAAAATCACATTATTTAGCCTTTCCTTAGGTTCTCTTATCCATTTCTTTTCCTCCCCCGAAAGTTCTATTTTTTAAAATGCACTGGAATCTGTTTCTGTCTCTGACCATCAAAGAAACTGGACATAATAAAATCAAAGGTCTCTATTGCTGTCAGGGGCCTTAACTGGAAAAAAATGTAGGCAGCCCATGGAATCAATGCAATTCAAAAGATTTATGAGTATGAGAGAAATGCATAAGTCAAAGTGTTAGGATGGACTGGGGTATTTCCTTAGAAATAATGAAAGCGAACTGGAGTGCTGGCTAGTAACATGCACCTTGGAATATGAGCCAAGAAACCTGAGTTCATTTCACTGATAAGACATGAAAGCCCAGGGAGAAGTTACTTACTGAAAAGTGTCAGAGTCAGTGACAGAATGGCACTGCTCCAAATTCCAATTCCAATGTGCTGTGTTTGTGTCACCTTCTCTCTTCCTATATATTTTACTTTCATTCTTGTTAAGCCTTTGACATAAATGAAATTTATGGCTGCTTTATGTAATCAAACACATTTCTGAAAAGCAGAATACCTGAATGAACATGTGAATTTATACTGCTCACCGTCCCTCTGAGGTGTCCATTCCAGCCCTCAGAGCTAAGCAGCATTGCATGTCTTCATTCTCATTTTCATATTTCAATTTTTCCTCACTTCCTCTGAATTTGTTTACTTTTTATATGTCCCAAAGGAAATGATTGATCTTGGCAAATGTAACCTGAACTTCAGAATGAGAAGTCAGACCTATGACTCATGAAATCAGACTCACTGACAAATAGGAATAAAACAAATTAGACTCAATACTGAATGTTTACTTTAGTTTGGCTCTCTGAGGACTAATAACATGCTTTTGCCAATTTATCCAACTCTAGGATAAATACAAAATGGTTTCGAATTACATTCAAAATTGTTAATTTGTGCCACCAGGAGAAAAAACTTTACAGAAGACAGTGCTATATACAGTGCCTTTTGTACTTGTTTGTGCTGAGGATATTCATTTCTAAGGCTATTTTTTTTTCTTCACCTCCTTTCATAGGTGAAGTGCTTCCTAAATATGTTATATCATTAGGGTCTTTGCTATATTCTAAAACCAATTTTTTATAGTATTATTTTCATTTTATTTATTTTCTCCATCTTCTGAAAAGTAGGCATTGTCCAATTATTGATCAGCAATCTTACATTGAACTTTTCTGTCCATTTTTTTTAAAAAAGTTCAAATAATTGCATTTAGAATATGATTTTTCAAATATGAACAGGCCCAGCATCTGGCTTACTATTTGAATATAACTTCAAGATTGGAAATGCTTCGAAGGAAGTACAGAGTTAAAACAAGAAAATGCGTTCAATAGTCACCTGTTTGAGAAAGTTCGACAACCAGGAGGTTAAAGCAGATATTTTGGAGCTAGTCAAAAGATTTAAATTGGCATTACAGTGTTAATATAACACAGTGTTGGACTGGGCAGATTTCAGTTCAAAATCTGCTCTGCTACTGTGTAAATATGGATGTTATCCCTTACTTCATATGTAAATTGGAGGTGTTCATAATAATAGCTACAAATCAGGGAGTACTTATTATGGATCAGGCATATGCCAACCATTTTAACCTGAATAAGCTTTCATTAATCCCAATGTCAGCCCTATGAAATATATACTTATAATTTCCTCATTGTGCAAATGAGGATCAAGAGTTATAGGAAAAAAAGTCATGTAATATGGACAAGGATACAAAACCGGGAGATGGGCATCAGGATGATGGTGGTCCAATCCCAATTCTAACCTGCTCCAAAGCTGCTTGGCATTCTCAGTAATTTGAATTCTCTTCAAAACCTGAAAACTCCTAACGACTTTGAGCAATGATTGGTGGAGCTCCCTGGCAAATATTATGTGTCCTCCTGTCATCCCAAAGACTGACGAGAGGGTAATGACTATGAGCTGGCTTCCTCCAAAATAAAGGTACAAAAAATGACTGCTCTCTCTCTTTCTCATCTCCTCATACACCATTCCTTCCTCTCAGTAAAGCAGTTACTTTTCCTACCAGAATGAGGGGACCTTTAATACCCTCCCACAATAGTCACTATTTCAGTCAGATAACAGTGTGAAAGAACAAGTAGCAAGTGAAAGGGATGAGCATACACTGAAGAAACAGAACAGTGTTGCAGTCAAAAGTCAGGAGGGAACAATACATGATCAACATCAGGCATTTTGTAAACCATGTTGGGGAGATACTAACTTCTTATGATAACACAGATGTGGTAACCAGAGACAGTCTTAAAAAGGCAGTAACAAGCTCTAAGAGAACATTAGGCAGGAGGTATACTCAGGCACTATTTATTTCACAATGCATCTTGCTCCTAATAAATCCTTTACGAAACAGAAATCATATTCAGAAGGTAGGAAAAGACATGACATTATAAAATATCAGCATTTATAAGAGGTTTTTACAAAAGAAAGAATAAACATAAAAAAGTCATTTTAAAATATGTTCTATTGATTCCAATATTTTTTTCTTTCAAGATGATGGAAATTGTTGCCCTTCTACATCTGTTACCAGAATCCCAAGGAATTTTCTGGACTAGGAGAAGTCTGCTTCCCTATATCCACTTCAAGTTCCTTTGGATTTGATCTGCTTTCCCACCTTTCCCCCCTCAATTCTGATTAAAGTAAATCAAGCATATCACCTCCAAATTAAATGTTAACTATTCTGTATTCCATTGCTTAATCAGAATCTCTGAACATCTGGAGATGATATCTTCAGTGAAAATAATAAAAGAAACTAGAATCTTCAGTGTTCTCTGGGCTACATAGGGGTTACACCCACAATTGGAATAAAAGGAAGATAACGCTGAAGGAAAAACAGTATGTTTATTGTGGCAGAGGCATGCAAATAGTTCAAAAACTGAAGAGGCTTAGTTCACTAGATAAAGCTTTACCTATTGATTTTCTTCAATAATTTATTGAATAAAATACACAGAAATGCAATTTAAAATTTCCTTATCTTTACCTATGTAATTACTGTACCAAAATGCACCTGTGTCAACCAAAATTTTCAAAACAATAGACTATAATTGTCTCTATTTTCCAAAGACTATTTCATCTCACAGGCTGCACCAATGAAACTATTCTTGTTAAGGTCATTAATAAGCTGATAATCGCATATTTTGGTGAATATGTTTTAGTCCTATTCCTACCAGACCACTATGATATTTTTTGGCACTGATCACCTCTCTCACTTTCCTAAAACCCTCTCTTCCTTGTATGTCTCCTCTTGATCTTAAATCTCTCTATTGATTTCCTATCTCTATGGGTTTCTCTTATATTTCCCTGGCTTAGTTTTGATGTTTGGTGAATTTAATGGTTGGCTTTTTGATGCTATATACAGTCTTTCTGCATTCTGGGTGATCCCACATAACTGTTAGAATTTGAATTACTGCCCATAGACTGATAGTGGCTAGAGCTACATTATCAGCTTATAAAAAACACCCCAGCCCCAGAACTTCAAACTCATAGATCCAAATGTATCTTGACTATCCCATAGGAATCTCAAATTTTCATATCCCAAACTAAATTTGATATGCTCTCCTCTAAACCCCCTTTTACCAAATTACTTTATTTTCTTTATCACTTGTCCCATCATTCAATCTGAAAGACCATAAAGTAATCTATGATTTTTTTTTTTAGTCTGTTGCAAGCTTAGAAAATCAATATTTGGGTAATTTTTAACCTCACATTTTAGACCCTTATCATCATCTCTTAAGTACCTAAATAAAAACTTCCCAGTTCAGAGCCCTATCCTCAGTGTTTTTCATTCTCTCAAACTGCCTGAGTGATCTACTTAAAACACAAAGACATCCTATATAAGACTACTACTTCTCTCTTAGATAAACATATGCACCACAGTTCACCCTATAAAGCATTCTGTGATTTGATCTCTCCATGACTCTTCAACTTCACTTTTGTGACTCCTTCTATCTTACTCTTTAAGTAAACTGCCTGTTACTCCAACATTAGTTTTACAGATGTTGCTGTTTTAAACCTTTCCTTAGAAGGAGATAATTGAGATAAAAACAATTTATTCCATTTGTGGTAAATGCATAGAACATATTATTAAATAAAACAATGGTTTTTCAGGGAAAACTTAATAATTTGAGATTACTGTAACTTTAAAAAATATAAAGGTTAAGTAATAATGTCTTTAGAGTGATAAGAAAGACAACATCCTTTGTACTTCGCTTTGGTTTTAAATTTCTATGTAGTGTGAACTTTTAAAGTTATCTACTGAGAGCATTGCCTTTGTAATAAGAAATGGTGTGGGCGGTGCCTGTGCACCTGGGTCATCACAGGTGAGGAAAGATGAAGGCTGTTGTGCAGGGTGATGATGAACATTGAATTTCATGGACTGCAATCTCTCAGCTACTTCTCTGCTTTGAAAAAGAATCAGTTATGAAAAGCAGTGAGAGCTTTTAATGCATGTTCTATAATTATTGCAATGGCCCTCTAACAGCTGTGTTTCCTACATGTGTATTTTTAGCAGGAGGGTTTTCAAAACAGATCTGTATGTCCTTTTGCCCAAAGTCCTCTCCATCTGTATCCATCAGTTTTCCCATCTTCTTCATCTAATAAATGATCATCTCACCTTGTAAGAAAATGTTGATTCTAAGAAAAAATTATTTTTTCCTCATTTTTTGGAGCTTATTTTTTATTAATTCAAAGATTTCGCCTATAAATTCCATGATTGATGACATTAAAGGGAAGGTTTATTTCAAATTATGTTTTTGTGGTAAAATTGATTATATCATTGTCTCTATTTGGAGGGTTATGGGTTTAGACATCTACAAATATATATTTTCATATCATGTCCACCACAGGAAAATTATTTTAAATAACAGGGTATATAGTTACCATCTGTTCTTAAGAAAGTTAATGAGGACATCAAAGAAGAAATAATACTATAGACAAATGAAGAAATGAAATACCAGAATCTATGGGGTACATAAAATGCAGTACCAGGAGGGAAATATAGAGCAGTACCGGTCCATGTCAATAAACAAAAATAGAGCTCAAATAAATAATTTAACCCTATATCTTAAGGGTTATATCACTGGTTATCCAGACTTCTTCTGTTTTCTAAATGGCATCTATTCTCCCTCTTTTCTCGTACCAATCCCTTTTATCATTGTAGTCATGTGATCTTCATAACACTTGATTCAGATCACGTCACATCTCTGCGTAATACGTGAGTGGCTCAACCTAAAATCCACACTCTCACTAACAGCTGGGACTACATCAAACTTAAAAGCTTCTGTGCGGCAAACACCCCACCAACAGAGAGAAAATTTTTGCACACAACACTACTGACAAGTGACTTATTACAAAGATCTACAAAGAGCTGACCAGACTAAACAAAACAAAGTAAACAATCCAGTCAAAAATGGGCAGAAGAGCTAAAAAGCCATTTCTCCAAAAAGGAAATGCAAAAGGCCAAGAGGCACATGAAAAAATGCTCAGCTTCTCTTGTCATCAGAGAAATGCAAATCAAAACCACTATGAGATACCACCTCACACTAGTGAGAATGGCACATATCAAAAAAAAAGTAGCAACAACAAATGTTGTCAAGGATATGGAGAAAAAGGACTCTCTTACACTGCTGGTGGGAATGCAAGATGGTCCAACCATTATGGAAAGCAGTATGGCGGTTCCTCAAACTACTAAAAATGGAACTCCCATATGATCCAGCAATCCCACTCCTAGGAATATACCCAAAAGACACAAAAACATGGATTCAAAAGAATACCTGCACCCCTATGTTTATAGCAGCACTCTTTACAATAGGTAAGACCTGGAAACAATCTAAATGCCCAAAAACAGATGATTGGATCAAGAAGATGTGGTACATATACATGATAGAATACTATTCAGCAATCAAAAAAGATAAACTAGACACATTCATAGAAACATGGATGGAGCTAGAAGGGATTATGCCCAGCGAAATAAGTCAGAAGGTAAAAGAAAAATACCTTCACTTCAGATGGCTTCACTTCTAGGAGGAATATAAAGGAACCAAATTAGTGACCAAGGAAAAGAATAATAACAATAAAAAAAAGTGCAACAAAAACAAAAAGACCAGGACAAATCAGGGACACTTTGTGGGGTGGAGGGAATGGGATGAAGAAAGAAGGAACACAAGGGACTGAGGTGATGGTACACAGATGTGTAGAAAATCCATGGGGACCACAATTGATTTCAAATATATATAAATAAAGGGAAAAAATTAAAAAGAAAATCTCTCAAGGTATTTCAGATGGGCCTAGATGGTCTCTCCTACTAATTCCAATCTTTTGTCATGACACCCTCCCTTAAGTGCCAATGTTTTAGCATCTTCTGATTCTTCCAATATAATGTTATTTCCATTGTAGGATTTCATCTATACTGTTCCCCTAGCTTTTTTCTTCATCCATTAGATTATATTTCTCTCTTAAGTCTCAGATCAAATATAACTTCTCAAGAGAATGTTCTTGACCACCCCATCTGTATTAGGTCCTTCTTGTTATTTATACAAAACCATTCTTTCCCTTTATTACATGTATAAAATTTCAACTTATTTATTGTGCTGATTTTCTCTTCCCAACTAGGTCTCTGTTCCAATAGAGGGATTTGTATTTGCTTTTTTTTTAAAAAAAAAAAGATTTATTTGGGCCTCCCTGGTGGCACAGTGGGTTAAGCAATGCACTATGAAGCAAACTGCAGCCACTGCAGCATGAGTTCGATCCCTGCTGCCGGCCAGGGAGGGGACCCACATGGTGCGGCAGACCTCTCCTGCTGTGCCCACTGCTCCTCTCAGCAGTGTACTTCTGTTGATCTGCTTGTCTGCTCTCCACTGTCTGTGGTGAATCCTCTCAGCCCCCGCCCCACACACCTCTGGCCTATAACCCAGTGCTTGTATGCATAAATAAATAAATCTTTAAAAAAATTAAAAAATAAAAGATTTATTTATGCATAGAAGAACTGGGGTATAGGGCATAGGTATGGGGGGGTGAGAGGATTCACCAGAGACAGAGTAGGGAGCAGAACAGGCAGATCTACCGAAATAGGGGAGCAGTGGGAGAGACAGGAAAGGCATACTGCGCTATGTAGGTCACCTCCCTGGCTGGGGATCGAACTCATGCTGCAGTGGCTGTTTGAGGATGTTTCATAATGAGGTGTTTAACCCCATGCGCCACCAGGGAGGCCCTATATCTATTTATTTACTTAAAATTTACTTATTTATTTAAATTTACTTATTTACTAGCTACAGTCTAGCTAGCAAATTTCAGGTAAATAGTAAGTACTCTACAAATGTGTACTGAATTGGAAAAGTTTTAACTTTTTATGTGGAAGCTCAGTCTCTGAGAATTTATATGACTTTGCTTATGCATTAAAACTTTAATATATTTACACCATGTTTTCATTCTAGTTGAACCCCAGAAGGATTTTGAGAAATTTTCATTATTGAAGTCAAAAACGTTCAGAAAGTGTCAAAGTTTTATATTATTTAACAAGACCCTGCTGGATACTGGCTGTGCAAACACTGACCCTTTTTACACTTGTTATATGGGTGTTAGTCTTAGAGAAGAAGACAACACATCTGGAGAGAAATCACTGCCATCTCCACCAACACCACCGTTGTTGCCATCTTTGAGTCAGACGCCAGTAACCCTAGGAAGGTAACAAGGAAAACTCTTTTTATTTTATGAAACTTAAAGATATTCATAAACATCACTGTTATCTCACCACAGGACTCTCTCTAAGGAAAAATAGAGACATTTGAGTCAGAGCTACAACAAAAGCCAGCATTTTAAAATTTCTTTTTTCTTTTTTTGGAATAGAAAGACAGAAAAAAATTATAAAAGAACTTAAAAGAGCAGAGTTTCATTGTTTTTCATCTTGGTGGGAAAGAAAAAAAAAAAATCCCAGGGAGCGATCTCGACAGAGGAAGTGTGGATATTCTTGGCCTAATTCCTGTCTAGCACTTCTTGGTACTGCTCCTCTATCCTCCACCGCACCTCTCCCAAGGCTCTGCTAAGGAGTGCTCGTTGTGTAATTAAACTGCTTGACAGGGATGCAGAGAGCGAGGAACAAGACTTGTGCAGAGCCAAGACTTCAAATGCCATCCTCACCCACACCCCCACTACTTAGAGGAAACAAACCATTTGAAAAGAAAGTGGAAACTGTATACTGATAGTCAAAATGTCTTTGATATATATTTTATGAAATTGAGAGCTTTATAATGGGCCTACTGGCCCCAGGGCAGAAAGGAATAGTGTATTATCATGGGGGAAATAGGAGGGTGTACGAGAACTAAAACGGAAATTTAAATGCATCTCACAGTGTTTGGAGCTTGTCAAGGCTGACCCCTCATATGGGAGAAGTTAACTCTTAATTCTCTTTATGGTAGACATGATAAATCTCATAACATTCTAATAACTAGTCACTAGTTTGGGAAAATTATCTTCAGAAAACTACTCAAGATGCAGAAAGAGGGCCTCCCTGATGGCTCAGGGGTTAAAGTCTCAGTGCTATTAAGATAGTGCCAGCCACTGAGGCATGAGTTTAATCCCCAGCCAGAAGTTAACCCACATGGCACAGCAGACCTGTGTCTGCTGCTCCCCTCAGTAGTGTACTTCAATAGATTCACCTGTTCTTCTGGTGAATCTTCTCATTCCACCACCACCACACCTCTGGCCTACACCCCAGTTTTTGTATGCATAAATAAATAAAATAATTTTTTTTTAAAAAAGATGCAGAGAGACTATTGAGTGGTTGACAATCTACTATTAAGCATATATATCTGCAAGGATTATAAGATTTTTTCTTGCTCAGAATTCTGAGGAATAAGACAAAGAGGTCATTTTGAGTAGGTGAGGATTCTGGAGAATACAGAGGAAACTGCAAGTTGGCTAAGTTTGACCTGAAAAGACACTGCAAAGTAATGCCTCAGGCATGGAGGCTGCAGTGGGAAGGAAACAAGATCGTTGCCTAAGGCTAGCTCTTCCTAGCTTCCAATCACCAGATGTTTAACTATCAGTAAAGATAATGGGGAAAACAGGTTAAAATACTTGTGAGTTGAAGGACACTAGGTTTTGAGGTGTCTTAGCTATGACTCAATGGGGGATCCACCAGAACTCAGGGTGACAGAGCCCTTCTTGGTTGAAATTATTGGGCCTTCCACCATAGCACAGACTCAACCACAACTGTGGCCTGCATCCCTCCTGAGCAACTCTGTGGGCCAGAGACTCTTCAACGCATCATCTGATGAATTTAATGTAAGTCATACAATGCGGCATGAACCTTAGCATCATCAGTTCAAACTAATATCCCTCCTGTAGAATATGGACTTTGTGACAAGAGATGAATTGTCTTACTTGTTAGTTGCTATATTCCTGCCACCTAAACCAGCACCTATTATATAGCGGGTACCATATGAAAAATGGTTCAATGACCAAATAAGAAGCTGAAACAGTTTAACAGAGTGACCAAATTCAAGATGGTCAGTGACCGAAATGTCCAATCACAAGGGAGAAACTACAATGTGGGCAGGAAAGCTTGTCCATCCAACAAATGGGTTTTGTTGTTGTTGTTTTTTTTTGGGTATTTAGTAGGTGCCAGGCACTGCTCCAGGCACTAGGATTTGGGCAGTTAATAAGACCCAGAAGCACCTACTCAAGTGGAGCTTATATTCTGTCAAGAAATACACAGATCAACATTCACACAGTATAAGATCAGCCAGTGAGATGGTCTATAAAGAACAATAAACAGCTTGAAAGATAAAGAGGTATGGGGAGTAGATGCTGTTTCAGATATGGTCATCAGTAAGGTCTGATTTGAAGAGTATTCTGAATGAAAGGAAGTAGGGAACTTTAATAATGTGTGGGGAATTAGGTTGGTAAGACAGGGAAAAGAAAATGCACAGGCCCAGAAGCAGGAGCGGTCTGGACCTGGTGAAGAAATCAGACTTTGTTATTGTTTGAATCACACTTGGGGGTTATAGAGCTGTAAAAAAGCCATTCAGTATGACCACCTTTCTTTATTGCTGCATTTCTTTGTATCTTTGCATTTTTTCAAAAATATTTTTCTACGTACTATATGCCTATAGAGATGTGTACTATAAATGCACTATGTAGATGCATATGCCTTGCATACAGATGCTAGGAGCTATGCCATATACTGGCACAAAAAGATGGCATTGCCTAACTCTTGAAGGGAGAAACACTCTTCAAAATTCTCAGGTTATAATGGAAATAGAGAACTTTGTAAGAAACCCTTTACTCTTATTAACATCTACCATTGGGACCACCTGCTTTTTGGCCTTAGCTATAAGTTTTATTACTGCAGCCATTACACAGAGTTGAATAATTGAAAGGATTCATAAAAATCCATAGTGTATATTCTTCTCTGGCTTTCATATAGGTAAAGGTTTGGTTCAGCAGGAAAGGGAAAGCACAGGGAGACATCAGACTTGTGGAACTTTTAGGTAGAGTTCCCAGAGTCCCCTCTCAATAGCAGATGTTGTGGCTTTATCTTTGGATTATTAATCCTAAAGACATTTACAGATACTTTGGTCTCATTGGCGCCAAGGTATGTGTTTACTCAATCTTTTATATCCTACTAGCCATGTGATCAAAATTAAGCTGTAACAGCTAGTAAAATCCAAGGCAAGCCATCAAACTACACAGTTTCAGTAAACAATGCAGAGAAGTTAGTACAAGGTGTATTCAGGGGAATTTTGGACCTTTGTGAGCAAGTTATGAGTCACTAGCTACTACTTTCATCCTTGTCTTATCTGAAGGTCACTATCAGACCTGTGGGTGCCATTGCCACTGTGACTGCTGCTGCCTTCAGCACTAAACTGCCAAAAATATGAATCTCCATCTGTGCCCCTCTCTTCTTTCTCTAACTGCTATTCTCATCCAGATCCATAAATTAAAACATATTTGTCACCTGATAAATCCTGAATTTACAGCTTCTGCCCATACATCTAACTCTGTACTTCGGCACTCTGCTTAGCTGTTCAGTAGGTATCCACAACTTGGTATGCTTAAAATAAAAGTCTTAATTCTCTCTCCAGTTCTTTCTCTTTCTAAGGCACCCTCATCTCAGGATGTGTCCTGATGTGTCAGGCAAAAACATTCTGAAGTGCTAGCAACAATAAAGCCTTGAAATCAAATCTACTCCTGCCTCAGATAGGAAATTTGTGACATAGTTATTGCTGGGGAAAAAAATAAAACAGAAAAATCCAGGTAAGGCTTATATAGCGGATACCATATGAAAAATGGTTCAATGAACAAATATGAAGCTGAAACAGTTTAACAGAGTGACCAAATTAAAAAAAAAAATCCAGGTAAGGCTTATAGAAGAAAGGGACATCAAAATGCTAGAGATGGGATTTTGTCCAGAGGTGTGGGTGGATTCTGCACAGGGGAGAGAAAGTGGGTTTACCTTAGTGGGCAGTGCCCAGTCACAAAAAAAAAGTTTCTTCCTTATTGACTGAGATAACCACTGATTCTACTTAGAGATCAACTCAAAGAATAAACAGGTTAGCACAAACTTTAGATTTTATCAGAGGCTTCAGAATGTAAAAAAAAAAAAAAATCACTGAATTTAGCTTTCTAATTTAAAGGTAAAAATAATTATGGAAAACCAAATTTAGGAGTTGCAGTCAACACAAGATAACTTTTTCACAAAAAGACAATTCATAAGACTATTGCTAAATAGGCAATTGGCATCTTAAGTGACTTTTAAAAATATTGTATCTAATATTATACATTAGATGTTTTATTTTTTTCCTTTATTCATATATATTTGACATCAATTGTAATCCCCATATATTCCCCAACACCATTTCACCAGTGCACCATCACCTCAGTCCCTTGTGTTCTTATCTGCTCTCAACCCTATCTCTCCTCCCTCCCCATCAATTGCCCCCAATTTGTCCTTGTCTTTTTGTTTTTGTTGTGTTTTTATTATAATTATTATTGTTGCTGTTGTTCTTATTCTTTCCCTTGATCCTTATTTGGTTCCCTTATATTCCACCTAGGGGAGGAACCATCTGGTATTTTTCTTTTGCCTTCTGACTTGTTTTGCTGAGCATAATCGCTTCCAGCTCATATATAATAGATATTATATTTAATGTATATATACATCAATAAATATATGTGATATATATTAATAGTTAATACTATATTATATATCTTAAAAATAGGTCACTTAAGATTGTTCTTAGGACTGCTAATAGCACTGTTATTGGTTATGGTAACACAAACATAGGAGGCTAGATAATTGGCACCTCAATTGAGTAGAGAAAGTTCACTAATAAATGAGAATAGTGAAGTAAAGACAGAGGTGCAGCAGAAGGGGAGCAGAAATAGCAGCATCTTGTAATTAATCAAGATTCACATGCTGGAAGCATCTCATTTTTTAAAAAGAACTCTAATAGCACTCAGAAAATGTTGTTGATATGCCTTTAACCCATTAAGAAAGTGGCCCTGGAAATTTTCATTTGCATTCTACATAAATATGACTTTTGCAGTAAAAAAGAGATTAGACATTATCAAATATAAATAAACAAAAATAAAATAAATTTAAAAGTTGACTGTGTTGACCTTAAAAGTAAACTTAGGAATGTGTGATTTACTAACTACCCTAGTAACTTAAAATATTTTTAAAAGAGGTTAACAGTGACAAAATATATCTTGATTACATTTACATTTTTAAATGTTTGGAGTAGGATAAAATGTAGGCATTTTTAATGTGACAGTATTATATAAATGGTAATAAATACTGAGCTATAAAAAACTTCTACATGTGTGGGTGGTTTAGTGAGAAAAGAAGAAAAAACTGTTAAATAAAAGTCAGAGTTGTGATCAAAATCTGAATTACAATATACCTATATTTGTTGTACTGATTTGTGTGAAAGTAAATATTAACTGGTTAGGTAACCCTCTAAACAAAACTAGTTAATTTGGTGAATCACAACAGTTAAATTGCAATAAATTTCAAATGCCCTTGATCACATGCCCAATTTCTTTTTCTCAGATATTAATTAAAAATAGTCTTATTCATATATGTAAGCACTTTTGCTCTAGAAGAGGTTTAAATATATTCATACATGAAACTGAAAATGGAAAGAACTATTTCCCTGAGTCATGAGACAGCCTGATGATGTTGAATTAAATCATTTTAGATAAATCTTGGAAAGCTTTTCTGCCCCAAGAAAGAATGCTACAGACAGAGGATTAAGTTAAATTATGTTAGAAAAGACATGGAATATCCTTTTGCCTGTTAGCTTTTCCAACTTTTCTACATTTCAGCATTAAGTGACCATTCTGTTGTGAAGGAAAAAAACATGTTGAAAAAGTTCTCAGCTTAAATAAAAGAAATAAAATAGGGCTATAAAAATTCATAAGCAATTTAGACCTTTTTTTTTTTTTTTCCCTATTTAAACCAGTGGAAAGTTCTATTGAACAAAATCTACTGAAAATTGAGGGGAGAAAAACACAGTCACAGCTTTATTTATTATGCATTCAGATCTCTTAGTACAACAGACAGTTTTTATTTGTCTTTGAGTTTCTATAGCTTTTAAATGTCTTCAAGAGGATGTACAGTCAACATTTCTTCATCCCAGACTGAGTCCACATCTAAGCCTCCAAAATACACTGAAGAACAAAATACATACCCATCTGTACAATTCAGGGCCCATTAGTCTATTCTTGAAATATCTTCTAATGAAACAAATGACCGTTTTTTTCTAATTCTGTTGCCCCCTTCATTTTGAGTGCTGACAAAGTTCTTTCTAAGTGACCTAAAGAATTAAGATGATTGCAAAAAAGATTTTGACAGAATATGAGTATTATGGTCTTTTTTTTTTAAGATATTTTATTTATGCATACAAGCGCAGGGGTACAGGCCAGAGGCACAAGAATTCATCAGAGACAGAGTGGGGAGCAGACTAAGCAGATCGACTGAAATACACTGCTGAGGGGAGCAGAAGGCGAGGCAGGAGAGGTCTGCCTCGCCACGTGGGTCCCCTCCCTGGCCAGAGGCAGGGATCGAACTCATGCTGCAGTGGTTGTGGTTTGCGTCACAGTGCAGCAGTCAACCCGCTGCGCCACCAGGGAGGCCATATTATGGTCTTTTCATGCTATCAGAAAGAATCTCAAATTTAGGTAATTTATTTTTAAAGGAACGATTACCTGGGACCTCTAAAATGTCAAAATACTGGCATGTTGAATTTTTTCTCACTGAAATAAACATTTAATCATGTCTTTAATTTTAACCTTTAAATTATATTGATTTATCATTTTTATTATTTGTAATGTCTCTTAATATACAGTTTTTCAAGGTCACACAAATATTCCTACATAGTGGTTTGGTAAGATGATTTTAGAGAAATGACTCTTAAGTTCTTTTGATTTAAATGTCTAGTTGTTTATATTTATTTGCCTTAAAGTTTCAAAGCACATGCCTTTATTTCAGTGAGATTTTGCCGCTAAGTGTTCAGACAATGTAAAAAGGTTACAGTGGAAAATTTAGCCTTGGAAAAATTGAGGGGAAATACAAAACCTTCTCAGCAGCTTTGCACTAAAGAAATACAGTTTTCTCCAAGAGACTTAAACAAACAAATAAAAGATCTCCAGTTTGAAGCTGCAAGCTATCTTTCTATAGCTAACATGAGATTTGAATTTACATTTAAATTGTCTGCTTCATCTAGAAAAAATTTGAGCTAGTTGTGAACATTTTTTTAAGTTTAAAAACGTACCCAATAATAATTCCTTGGGAGCAATAGAAAGTCTTCTTTAACATAATGTCCCCATTTTAGACCGAGAAGTTAAGAATTTTATCAACATAAGTTGTGAAATTTGGAGAAAAGTGTGTCTTGACTGTGAATTTAGAGGGACTTTGTTGAAAACTGTTGCTAGTCTTAAAGGATTGAGGGGGTTCTCATGAATCCAAGTGTTTGCAAGGGTCAGACTGTGTGGAAAGGAAGACACTCATACAGAGTATTCAGCTCATGCTGTTAAAAATTTAAAGTGAGATAATTTAGATCTGACCTAAATTACACTGAATAAGTAGTTATTTAATATTGGCCAATATGAAATAGGCTGACATCAATTTATTATTGCCCTGCTTAAAGACATAGAGCAAGATGGAATACAACATCAGAAGCTTCCAGAAATAAACTTTTTTCCAATTAAAAAAAAAAAAAAAGAAGCTTCCAGAATCTGAGAACAGATTATTGTACTTCCAGAATCTGAGAACAGAATATTGTACTTCCAAGCACTTGATAGGGGCACCTTTCTTCATTGAGTGCTAAACTGGCGCGGTAAAAAAGCACCAGTAGATCCTGAAGGGGGAGATTCCATACCTCTAAAACATACGTAAAAATGTAAACCAATGTTACCTCAATAAAAAAAAATAAAGTTGTAAATGGGGGAAAAGCATCACTAGCTATCAGCTCAGCTTGGGATAAAGGATGATGTCTTAATTTGAATTACTAGAAAGCTGCAGACAGAGAAAGTTAAAACTAACTTTTTGTGGCAGGTGTTGTTGGAGACCCCTAGGTGTGCAGTGCTGAGACAAAAATATCTTAGCCATGACCAGTCTTCCGGCCATGACCCAGATATTTTTGTCTCAGCAATCCACGCCTTAGGGGTCTCCAGTTGGTGTTGCCACTCTCCTTCCTCCAGAAGGAAGTAAGTTGACCCTTGTGATTTTTAGTGTGTGCCTCTTATGTTATAATTCATGCCACATCTGTGTAACAGAGGTATTGAATGGATTCAATCTGCATCTTTTCCACCAAGATGCCAGTTTGACAGATATGACGATACTGAAGTGAATGCAAGACAGATTCCCACAGTCCATGTGTAGATCCACTGAAGAAATGTCCCAAAGAGACCGCTCCATGACCCCTGGTTGCTCAGCCTGACCAGGAATAGAAAAAGGTTTCAGAGAAAATGGACAGGAAATTAGTGAAAATATTTCTTTGGAGACAGCTGTTGACAAACTGTGAGTCATGCTTATCCCTTTTGCAAGAGATGGCAATTGCTTCTGACCACAAGCCCAGTGTGTGAATTCCAAAGGGACCTCTCAGAAAGCTTCAGTTTGTGCCATCCTGAGAAATTGAGGATCTGGAGGAACCTGGAGCACGAGCTGGGAAAAGCTGTGATGACGGCTAGCTTGCAGCCCTCAGACCATGAAATCGAGTAGTATGTTGGAACTTTCCTGAACCAAAAGTGGGTCCTCTTGGAAAGAGTCTATGTGAAGATGTGCTGAGTCCTACTGAAAAGAAACACTTGAAAGGAAGAGTAATTCTTAGCAAGAAGAGTCTGGAAGTATATCCTAAATAACCAGGACTCAGGGTGGGTCATTAGCGACCATTTCTTTCTTTTCTTTCTCTTTCATTTCATTTCTTTCATTTCTCTACTAAAGTAGAGAAACTTCCATTCAGGTCATGAGAAGTGCAGCAGAAAGGGCTTCAGCAGGGAACCCCTGAAAAGCCTATGAAAGTGCAACTCTGATACAGATGCAGAGTTATTGGCCAGGCCCTCCCAGATCTGACAGATTTAATCAGCCTCTGAGTCTGGTGAGCACAAAACCATCAGTCAGACAGGAACTGCTCACCCCTTCATATTTGCTCCCAACCTGAGTTTTGACCTTGGAGAGGCCATAAATAAAAGCAAGCACACAGAGAAAGGAAAGCAGGGTAAGAGTAGAGAACAGGGGACAAGCACCCCTTCCCTGCCTGTGAGCTCTTATCAGAAGGTCCAAACTAGAGGAAGTAAAGACAAAACACAAAGTTACATTTAGAGCTTGATTGTTATGAACAATTGTACATTTACCTAATTATGAACTGAGGTGCTTGTTATTGAAATTAGCTACAGGTCACTAGATATGTAAACAGAAAAACAATGGAAACTGCTAGCACTCTCACTGTGGTCAGGAGAAAGTTTTCCTCATTGAAGAAAGTTTAAAGGGAAGGTAGATTAAAATAAAGGTGTAGATATATGTAAAGATTTTATTTATTTATGTATACAAGAGCTGCGATATAGGCCAGAGGTAGTGAGAGGACTTACCAGAGACAGACTGGGGAGCAGAACAGGCAGCTCTACTACAATATACTGCTGAGGGGAACCGTGGGAGAAACAGGAGAGATCTGCTGCGCCATGTGGGTCAGCTCCCTGGCAGGGGATAGAACTCATGTTGTAGTGGCTCTGATAGTTTCATAGTGCTGAGACTTAATCCCTTGTGCCACCAGGGAGGTCCTAAAGGTATATATTGATAACATACCACATGTTCACTTGTACGTTTAGGTTACAAACATATGGGGGAAAGTTTAAGGAAATGTTTTTTAATCATAGCTTTATCAGCAAAGAAGATGTTCTCAAACACACCTTCTCAGATTTAATCCTGGATATTCTGACTATCAGTTTATGGTAGAACCCCAACAAGTATATATTTGAGCTAAAAAATATCTCACAGAATGCTGATGCTCATCCTAATGAGGAGCAATTTACTCACAAAAATTCATGGATTAAAGTTTGATATTTATGAGTCATTGCAATAAAATAGGTTTGGGGAGGAATGTGACTAACATTTTGAGTTAGAATTAATTTTGAGTTAAACGTTTTATTGTTTATATTGGCTAATATTTCTCACAGACTGTGAGGACTGGGAGTTAAAGTCAAGAGTAATAGTTAACACTCTAAAAAACAATTTCTATGCAATCTTTGGAAGCAGAATATATTGATAGTTGACATGGAGGTCAGTGCACCATTGAATGCAGAGAGTACCTCAAAGGGGCCATTCAGGAGAACACAGTTTTGTTCATGGGTGAGAAATATGTCTGGAAGAGGCCTTTAAGAAGTTACAGAGTTTCTGAGAAACTCTTGTCATACCTGCAGCTCATTTCAGCTAGGATGAATGCCGAGCAACTCAAAGTACATAAAATTCCAAGCAGTCCTCATTTCAAGCTCAAAAATATGGCAAGTTATAGTTAAAAAGTTTTAGAGGGGAGCTCAATGTTTCGTATTTTGGGAGGCCTGATAGAATCGATTTATTTATTTCAAAGAATCTTTTGGGTTTACGTGTTATCTTGATAAAGCATCTACACAGTTCTCAATGGTCCATGTAGTTGTGACAAATCAGTCTCTTCTTAAATTCTTGTAGTAAAAGACAGAATCTCCTATATATCATGGGACATTTTCACTGCCTGAAAGTATATTTGAAAATTCTGTTATGAGTTCCTTTAGTTAAAAAAGAACCACAATTTTTTTTCAGTGCTTTATACATTTTCAGAGTGTTCTCACTTACAATATCTCCATTTTATTCATAATAATCTAAGGAAGAAAGTACAAGTATGAAATGCAATCAAATATCCTAACAACTAAAAGTAGCTAAAACTTTGAAGTGATTAAGTTCACTTTGAACTCCTCTTCTGGACTCTGTAGACATATAGACAGTAACTCTAAACAGCAGAATTTTTTATATGTGCAATTCAAGAGAAAGCTTTCTTACATAACCAAAGATCTGATTAATTTGGTGCCTTTTCAGAGACTTACTTTGTTAAACAAGAGCTGTGTGGGAGGTGTGGATGGTAGAAGGGCTCCAGACCCAAGGACCGCCTCAAATGTCTACCAGTCAACATTTTAAATCTGTGTGTCACTTTCAAACATCCAACTAAACGTAAAAACGCTCTCTAAAAACAGCATCATTTGTTTTCAATCCAATTTATGAGATACCCACAATGGAATTATTCCTGAAAATCTCAAAAAGTTTGTTTCTCATAATTAACTAGCACCTGTTCCCATTGGTGAAGATGGTTTAGAAAGGGCAAAACTAAGCAAAGCCTGAGACAGAATACCGCAAACCTCACTTTTTTAAACTGAAAATTGTACATAGCATAATTTTGAAGTTTTCAGCTAGAACCTTAGAATAGGTATCCCTGAAAACAATTAAATTAAATTAAAACATCCTAATTGTAAGCCCATGTACAACTCCTGAGTAAGACAAACATTTGTCTTCCCATATTTCTGTCTATTATTTCTACTGAAATGTGTTGTAGACTCTTCTAGCATAGTTTAGAATTATAAATCAGGAAAGAGCATCTGGCCTGAGTACTGACTCTACAGCATAGCAAGACAGTCTCGCCAAAGTCATGATTCACCATCATTTTGATATCTGTAAAACTGGGATGCTAAAAGAAACCATATTCTTCCTATGGTGTCTTAAAGCCACATACTAAAAACCACTATATTATTAGAATTGGTACCTCTTTGAAATGTTCCATGCACCTAGGCAGCACATAATAGAATGTGTTGTGGTCTTTACAGCTGCTCTTTGGAGCACTCATACTAAACTCTCACTTCTCTCACCATTCTTTGCCACATTCTACTCTTGTTCACAAAGGCCTGGCTCCTGGTGTTCTGCACATTGCTTCATGCTGTGATTGTGGCTTAACAACCAAGTTGCCTATGTTTGTGCCCTAGCAGATACCTTACCCTGCTGAGCAAGTTCTCCCAGGACTCCATCCTAGCATCGACAGATCTAACTAGTACCTTGCCTAAGATCTTCTAAGAAAGACAGAAATATACTCCTTTCTCTTAACTCCCCACCATTGCACCCATCTCCTAGATATTGGCAAAGTGACTCTACATAAGGACAAAACAGAGCCCAGTGGGTCATATCTAAAGACAAAGGGAGCAGGTGTACTGTCCACAAGGCCAACACTGGGATGACCAGGAGTCAGCACACTGTGAAGGGCTGCAGAGGCTTCCAAATGCATTGGAAATAAAAGGCTGGATAATCTCTTCCTCCCTTTCCCTTTTCAGTAGGGCAGATCACGTTCCTATGGGCAGGAAAGAGAATGCTGACCACTGTCGTGTATATTCTAACCCTTTGGGCTGAAAAGCTTCCTAACAAAAGTATCACAGAAGAGCTTAAATAAACTCAGACTGTGCCTTTGCTCCTACCTTAAGGCAAAAAAGCTCAGAGTCACACTATGAGTCATGGCATACAGGCAAAATCCTTGACAGAATTCTCTACTGAACAGAGAAATTTTTTAAATTTCACAAGTAATGGAATGAATAGAAAATTTGACTTATTAGTGCCACAGAGGATGTTTTACAATGGGACCTCATCTAGGATTCGAATCAGTTTTGTAAGGTAGGGAACTGATATCTGTCATTTGTGCCCAGCCAATGTTATGAAATTCCTTCTTACATTTTCACAAATTTGATAAATTCCATGTTATCAATTCTGCCTTCCAATAGTATAATCAATTTAGGGAAACTGGTCACTCTGGTCTCTCTTTCAACTAAAATGTAGATGGGGGTCTCAGTCAGGTCCATGAGTTGGATATGCCTGTTTGAGACTCCAGTTTGGAAGTGAGCAATGAGACTGTCAATGCTAGTCAGGGCATTTGCCTTGCTGGTACGGGTGACAATAGATGACTCCAGTTTGAGAAGTAGTGATAACATTTGTAGGCAGGTCCTGTGTAGAATGAGCATCATTTGCAGTTAACTTGGGTTCCTGTAAGCAGATGGAAGCAGCAGCACCAGGCTTCTCATGAGGCCACTTCTGTTTGCATGGCTTTCATTATTGTTTGTGAAAGCTTAGTGTAGAATCTGTTTCACTAGCCTTTCCAGAAATTCTGAACTAGATGCTTTAATAAGTTCCCTTTTGAGTATGAGAATCTGACTCACACAGGTTAAGCAACTTTCTAAAGGTCACACAGTTGCATAGAGAGAAAATAAAAGTGGAAAAAGTGTCATCTCCACAAGAGACTGAACTGTTTATTGAAACATGTTGATCTCATTTTGTCCATCCTCTCTCATGTACTATATATAATATTAGCTTATTGATTCATCCTTTTATTTGTTAACTCCAGGCTTGAGCCTACATACTGAGGATGAGACCATCAAAAATATCATGATCCTAGCAGTAAAGAGGACAGTTTTAAAGAGAATTACAATGACTACACTGACAGGAGCATTTAAGTGCTACAATGTGCTCTCAACTGAAATGGCCCTTGGTGACTCAGGCATGTTCCTGTGGTGGTGTGGTACGTACTCTCTGACACCCCGTGAGTCATCCCAAGGCATGCATGTGTCACTGCACACAACCTGCAGCTCTTTATCAGGCAGAAGCACATTTCCGAGGATTATCAGGGTTTTCAAGGGCCAGTGAGCTTGCTGGTGACTCAAACGGGGGCCGGGAGAGTGAAAGTGAGCCCTTTCATTACATCCTGTTTACTGTCCCTGTGGTGTTCATATACACTTTTCATACTTTTTGACCCAGACATCTCTCAGTGGTGATGAAGCAATTGCTCCTTTTGGAACATATACATAGCTGTAAAGGGATCTGCATGTGATAGATGGGCAGAAATTAACATTCCCCTAATTGAAAAATGGCAGAAATTAACAATCCCCTAATTGAAAAATGTTCTTTGTGACTAGGCACTTGTAAATTATATAGTGCCACTGTTTAATCCCTGTCTAACAACTCCCACATTCATTAGGATACCCAGAAAATGAAAATGGCTTTGATGCCACACTATAAAACATCACTGCGAAGAAAATCTGCTTTAAAAAAAAGTTATCACAAATCAAAGAGCAAATATTTTCAAATTATCTGCTTCTCTCCACTATCTGTGTTTTTCATTATATATGCTGCCATGGATCTCAGTACATTGTATAGAAAACTAGGTCTGAAACATAGTATTTACTAACTTTCTTCCTCACCTGCTTGATTAGAATAATCTTGACAAGCAATTACATTTGCGACTTTTTTTAAGTTTTAAGTTACTGCATTGCAGCAAGATATTAGTCTTATCCCAAGAATTCTGCTATAGAACTTGAATAAAGTTGTTCAATTATTGGGAGTATCAAGACAAGAATTCTATGTGCAAAACCGCTCAGGCAAAAATAAGAAATATGGAAGTCAGTAACCTCCTGCATCCGATTTTTAGGAGCAGAATTCTTAAGTGAAGTCTTATTCAAGCTTCCAAATAGAAAATACAGGATCATTTTTATAGGTAACATGTTTAAAATATGTAAAATTTAGCTCTCTTAATAGCAAATGAGAACAGTGAATTTATCTTGACAAGCACAAAAATTCGAAATCAAGAGTATGATTAACAGTCACAGTCATATTTGTATTCATATCCTACATTTCCAGTATACTTTTGGTTGCATGGTAATGAGAAAAATGTAATTTACACAGTTAAGTATCACAAATATGGAGGTTTTAACAAACTGCTTTGTAGTATGTGAGATATTTTTCAGCAATAATTAAAAATCTTCAATAAGAGTATTTTGAATTTGTGTTTCAAGGTTGAACTTTTTGAATATAAAGGTCAGACAGAAAGCACCTTAACTTACAAGCTCCAAAATTATCTGTGATATATCATCATTGTGATATAGTCTACACATTTGCTCACTACAAAATTTATGACTATTAAGTGGCAAGGGTACAGTCTGCAAAGATATGTCTAAGCATTCCTTGGCATTTAATCTATTAAGACTTGTAGGTGCAGCACAATATACAATAGGTAAACTATAGAAACAACCCAAAAGCCCAAAAATAGATGAATAGATCAAGAAGATGTGGTACATTTACACAATGGAATATTATTCAGCAACCAAAAAGGATAAACTCATGCCATTCACAGCAGCATGGATCGAGCTGGAAGGGATTATGCTCAGTGAAATAAGCCAAAAAGAAAAAGAAAAGTATCAAATGGTTTCACTTATGGGAGGAATGTAGAGGAACCAAATAAGGAATCAGGGGGAAAGAAGTAAACATTATAAAGTAAAAATCAAAATCATTAGGCAACTAGAGATCAGAGACATTTTGTAGGGGAGGAGGAGGGAGATGGCTTAGGACAAGGGTGGAAAGAGCACAAGGGACTATGGTGGTGGTGATGTATGAATTGGTAATAGGAATTTCTCAGGGAAATCATACGTTTTACAAATATGAAAGATGATGTAATAAATACACACATATATAAGACTTGTATGTGAAATATACCTCCGAATCCATTTACTTGTAAAAAGACATGTGCAGACTCAAATTTGTAGGAAAATGAAATGAAGTTCACATACCTGTTGAAATAGTAGAAGAAGCTTCATTACGATTCTTGAGCATGAATATACATATACACCATACATGAAAAACTACCTCACACTAGTGAGAATGGCATATATCAAAAAGACCCTGTACAACCAGTGCTGGAAAGGATACAGAGTAAAAATTACCTTACTACACTCTTGGGCATGTTAATTGGTAAATCAGTTAGGGAAAACAATCAGAATTTACCTTAAAAGTTAAAAATAGAAGTAACATACAACCCAGTAATCCCACTCTTGGACATATATTCACAGACTATATGAAACCATCCACAAAAACTCCTATGCTCTACAATATTTATAACAGCATTATTCACAACAGCTAGGTAGTGCAAGCAGTCTAAATGTCCTTCAACAGATGAATGGATCAAAAGATATAGTACATACATATGATAGAATACTACATCACCACAAGAAAAGATGAATATAGTGATTTTCAACAAAATATAGGGAACTTGAAAAAAATTATATGCAACAAGTCAGAATGATGGCAAATACTGGATATTTCTATAATAGACAATTAGACAGCATACTACACTTTGAAAAATTATTGGACATCAAACAAACTAAGGCATCTGAGGTTAAGAGGGAAGGAAAGAGACAAGAAAACACAAGCAATAATGGTGAAGAAAAGAAATAAATTTAAAAAGAGAAATAAATAATAAAGAAAAACACACATATATAAATATGCAGAGTTAACCAGCATCACATGTTTACAAACCAGAAGTTCTTCTCATGTTAAAAATGTAAATATACCACCTAGGAGAAACACAATGTTTTCATATTGTAGTTTTTAAAATATTAAACACTGAAAACCTTCAAAACTTCTGAAAAACTTAGATATATTCTGAATTCTAAAATCACTGCCATGAATCACAAGTAATATATTGAGCTAAAAAAATATTAGAGAGAGGAAACAATCTCTTAATTCCCATCACCACAACTGACTTAAAGTGAAACTAATACTATCCATCTCTGTGAAGTTCACCAGGAGGGTTTAAATGTGGATGGGTTTGAGTGGATCCTTGTGACCCATCATGTGAAGCCAGCCAAGGCTAGACCCACTGGAACCTGGGTTTCAAGCTGAACAAGTTGCTAGTGTTCATGTAAACATGTTCAAAATATATAGATTCATATGAAGATATTATTATCCATAAAACAGGATCATTTGGCCCAGAATCTTGGTCTCAATAGGCCTAAGAAGGAGTCACACATTTTGCAGGTTCTCATATGAGTAGAATATATTCATCCTGTGCAAGGAACAGGCTTCTTCTTCCTTTTAGCACAGAATAACTTCTGTCTTAGAGTTATCTTTAGTGGACATGTATTTTTTTATAAAGATAAGCTCACTTTTATTGAGTGCTTACAACATTTTTACTAAGCATTTTGTATGCATATGTTAAAGACATTGCACAGCATTGGGTTATTATAGTAGACTTTTTTTTAAAACTTCCTGGTAGGTTCTTTTTTTTTAATTAATTATATTTGACATCATTTGTATTCCTCAGGGAGTACCCACCACCCTTCCACCCATGCACCATCACCTCAGTCCCTTGTGCTCTTTCTGCCCTCATCCCCATCTTTACCCTCCCCTCCCCCGCCATGGTCCCTTTGGTATATCTTGGCTTTTTAGTCTTGTTGAGTTTTTTGTTTGCTTTTGGTTATAATTGCCCATTGCCTTGAGCTTATTTCTTTGTTGTTGTTGTTGTTGTTTTCTTTCATATTCCTCCTAATAGTGAAGCCATCCGTATTTTTCTCTTGCCTTCTGACTTACATGTATATTTTTTCTAATAAGGTCTCACTTTTGAAATTGTATATAATTTAGAAGCCTTATCCACTGACCCATATATAAGGTACTAAAATGATCAGGAGACTTATTTGTCTTAACAGTAGTTTCCTGCCCATTAGTGTATCAGACCCACACAGGTGAGGACACTGACTGAATATATTGCCCACTGAATAAGTTTGCCTTCTAACAACTGAGGCAGCATCTTGCTATTAGCAGAGGAATTTTGTGATAAAGGTTCATAAATCACTTGGCTCCCTGGCCATGTGAGGCATTAAACAACACTGACTTTTGGCATGATAGATACATATTTTGACACTTTTAGTGGCTACATAGATTAATAATGTCAGAGTACTCCCTTAGTTCATTTCCCTCAGAATTCTGCTGTTTTCAGTATGCAATGTTTAAAGGAATTCCAAACCTGACTCTATATCCTTCCCTACTTCTTATGGTGGCATTAAGCACTATATACATTTCACAACCTATAAATCGTTAAGTTTATAGACTCCCCCAAGAGGTTTCAAAGTTGTTCTTCAAAGTTTTCCTGAGAAACCAAGAGAATTCAGCTCCTTCAAAACTTGCAAAGTTAAACCTGCTTTTTAAAAAGAAAAGACTGAGGTTTTCCTGGAAAATGACTATGGGTTTTAGGTACAATCATCCCCTAACTGAAGAACTTTATCCAGATTCAGACTTAAACAGGCCACAGCCAAAATAGGAAAAAGAGCCAGAATTAATTTTGAGTTAGATAGGGGAAAGAATAGGACACATTCTACATTAAAGTGAATAGGAGGTTTCTACTCTGGTTCCTGGAAATTCTCATTAAAGAAACTCCTCGCACACCTGAAGGGATGAAATTCTAGTTATAGATCTGTGTCACTTTCAGAGATTTATGCCTGAATTACCAGACACACAGAATGGCTTGACATATTCCCCCAGAAGTGTAGGAACAACTAATAGAAAATAGGACTTCACCCTAGTGCTTTAAACTGATAAAAATTCACAATGCACAATGTACAAAAACTCTATAGTATTCTAAGCTCTGTTGGATACTATTGAGAAAGAAGAAAATGGATCTACTCTTCTCTTCATCCATCCCAGGTCTAAGTATGATTAAAAAGATGAAGGAGAAAAACATGGAGCATAAAACTTTCTTTGGACTTATTATTCTTTATCAAGCCCAAACTTATTCCACACGGAATCTTTCTGCAGCAAGGAATTTAGGATCTTTTATTACCCACGCCTTTCCAATGACTGAAAGCCCATTAATTCAATAAAAGCATCTTAAAATCTTAAATATTTTTGGCAAATACTAACTTGTTGAGAACTGTCAACCCAAAAGTTCAAGTCCCATGACCCACACATCAATCAGTGTTCATCTCAACTGAAAAGATTTGAATCTTCTCTTTTTTAATGTGTTTCTTCTTTCAACAAGTTTGTCCTAGGAATGCCCTCAATGGGTAACTTTGAATTACCAGTTTCCCCAATCAAATTGAATTTCTCAAGAGCTTCCTGAAACAGACAGAGCATTAACCTACAAACCAAAGATTTAATTGAGAGACTTCCATTGCCTAGTCAAGTGGCCTTATATGAATCCCTTATTTCTTAGGTATGAGAAGAATTTCTATTTCTTCTCTTAATAGTGAGTAGAATGAAGAAGATGACCTTTCATGTTTCCTTTAGATTTAAGTTCTATGCCTCTTTGACTTATAGTTTTCCTTATTTGAAAAATACAGAAAATAACAGCTATCCTAATTGTCTTAAAGGATATTTTGAATAATGTGTCAAATTCTGAGGTTAACAGAGCTTATATACATATCCTATGATAATTATATAAAGCCAAGCATCATGCCACGCTTCTTATATACAGTATAAGAAGATATATATTCCATATACTTATGTGGAATATGTTCTTTACTCACCTTCTTATTTTACCATCCATCATTATGCTTCTTTAGAAGATGCTGCTTCTTCTTTATGTTGGGTTGAGAAATATGAATTCAAAAGGCTTGTATGGGATGTGAAATTCAATCTGTTGAATGCAAAAATACCAGAATGCTAAGTGTAATTATGATATGTATAGAAAGGCAACAGAAGAAATTTACATATGACATACCCAGTACTGGGAAAAAATTTTAATTAGAAATATAATTTTTCCATTAATAAATTTTTAGCCTAAAAACATAATAAATTAATATTTGGTAAGTTTCTCTCTGACCTCAGTGAAGCATGTCTTTAAGCTAAAAGAAACCAAAGAAGTTAATTAATTCAATATTCTTATTTTAGAAGTAAATTGAGAGTTAGAATGTTTAACAATTTGCACAAGATTATAGGACTGTAGCCAGATACTACATCACTACTATCTGGCAGTCTTCTGATCCTGTCTGCCTCTTATTCTGTCACAGGTAAGCAGTTATTTGTAGAAAAAATAGGAGCATGGAGTGTTGAGAGGAAGAGAGAATAATAGTTTTCATGATAATCCATGATTTGGGTTCCACATGATCCAATCTTCTTTGAAGCTAAACTAATACCAGCTACTTTGTCTTTTGCCCTTTATTTGATCAGTAAAGTGTTGACAAAGGAAGCAGTTTGTGCCCCAAAACAGCAGCCTGACTCCAGCATCTATCAGTCCTGAAACAGAATATAACCTCATCCAGACTAACATTAGGAAGCACTCACAGTGTGCTCACCAAATGCTAATATTGAAATCAGTGAGAAATATTAAATTTGTATTGAAAAGACTACCAACAGAACCTAGGCTACAAGAGAATGAGTGGAATGGGGGAGAGGGCACCCAATGGATAATGGGGGGGGGAGGATTGTGGATATTTTGGTGGTAATTGTAGTGTGATAACATACATCTGAAGAGGTGTGATATATGTCAAAGCCAAAGTTCTTTGAATTTTTCAAAAATTTTGAAAAATTTTCAAAAATAAAATATTTTCACAAAGAGAAAACTCTATCAGCAAAACTCAGTATTAGGATGATCCAGAGCTAGTTGAAAATCTCCTTTATTCCACTGTTTTATAAATAAATCATTACTGTATGGATGAATATCCATTTTTAGAAGAAGAGTACAAGCTATTTACCAAAACACAGCAATTTGTCACATTTCTGGTTAAATCCACAGGCAAATCAAGCATGCACTTAATTGAAAACTGGACAGTGCCTTTAGTGACTGTGTTTCAGTCTGCTTTTGCAATCAAAGTAAACCATATAGCACTTTGGCAAATTCTGTACATTTTCCAAATAAACAAATAGGAGAAAATAGTATCTGGTAAACAGTGACTATAGTTTTCAGATAACAAGTAAGGCACTGAGATGGGTAATAATCATCCAAGAAGTGTCATTACAATACTAGCTCATGAAGTATTATTACAGAGTTCATTTCTATGCAAAATTGCTTCTTTATCTACCTAATAAGACTTGAAAGTTTACTGTTTTATGTGATTATGATGATGATGATGATTATAATTGCTAAAATGATGAATTATGTTCTTTAGTTGCCCAGTATTCCACAGTTAAGACAAGGGATGCGACCCTGAGGAATTTGGTTCCAGTCTTTTCCTTTGCATGAATATCCAGGCTGGCCAGAAGATTATGGGGTCCAGGAATGTCACCCCTCACTAATCAGAAAAGCAGAGGGTGCAGGAAGATACTCACTTTACAAATGACTGAGTCTGCAGCTGTAAGCTCGGTATAGTTGTCTTCTTCTACATAAAGTAGGTCTATTTTTATTACAGAAAAAGAAAACTTGTTATGTGATCAAATGTTCAAGTAAATACTATCAAAGGTTATTAAAAGAAAAAGAGTAATATAAGTTAGCCCTAGGATTGTTATTTTTCATCAAAAATAATTCAGGAGAATATATAAAAATGTTCCTTCTATGACTTAATCTTTAAAAATGGGTCTTCCTGGTGGTGCAGCAGGTTGAGTGCTGCCCTGTGAAGCATCCATGCACAGCAGTGCAAGTTAGATTCAGGCCAGGGAGGGGACCCACATGGTACAGTAGACCTCTCTTGCCTCACTCGCTGCTCTCCTCAGCAGTGTACTTCTGTGGATCTGCCTGCTCTGTTCCCCACTCTGTGTCTGGTGAATCCTCTCACCTCCTGCACCTCTTGCCTGTACCCCAGTTCTTGTATGTATAATAATCTTTAAAAAAAATCTTTACAGACACATATATTCTTTAATTATATGTTTCTTGTCAAAAAGTCATTTGGTGATACTTGTGTTTAAGCAAGGTTTGTTTCCTGACCTCAGTATTGTACACATTTCACTTTGTAAGATGTGAGTAGACATTATGAGGTATGACACTCAAGGTTAAGACTCTTAGAGAAGTATTTATTGCCCCTTTATTTTCAAAAACTTAATTTGATGAGCATGATTATTATTCCCACGTTCCAAGTTAGTACATTGAGTTTTAGAAACTAAGTTTATTCTCCCAAAATAACACAGCCAGAATACAGAAAAACCAAATGTCTAACTCAAGTTTTATGTTGCAAACATTTTTGCTATCATGGGTTTGCTAATGCATTTCATTAGCTAGATAATAGGTTTCATTAAGTCACACTATGACAAAATGTTTGGCTGTAACATGAGAAAATTTATAAATGACTAAATTAAAAAAACAAAAAAAATTAAAAAAAAAAACCACCTCACACCACCAAAAGAATATGTGTCAAATTTGGTAGCATTGAATAGAGGGCATACATTGTAAACCTGGAGATGTGATAAAGCTATCACTGTTCCTTCTCTACCAAGGTAACTGAGTTCCCTAGTTGCCTTTATCATTACTATTGACTCAAACTTTACTAACATCTCATACCTTTCAGGAGGGTCTGGTTTTCATTTTTTTTTTGGAACAACATACAAAATGAGATAGACAAGTATGAATCTTTGCTCCCCGTGAAAATTAACACTTTTCAAATCTAATGCACTTTGATCTCTTTATCACAGAATTGGCATAAATTTATATTTGCATCAACATCTAGACCTTTATCTAATCTACATTTGATTTCCTATGGATTATACAGTCATGAGAATTTTTTTTACCTTCAGTGTGAATAGCATATTGTCTGATACATAATGTTTGTCAAGCTGGAATGAAAGTCAAATAGATTGAAAATGTGACCTGTCACACAATTTATTCCTTCTGGTTGTCAAATGTATTGCGTTCTCTGAATGTCATGATTTATTACTAGACTGACTGAATCAAGCTCAGGCTAGATATATTCCAAATGTAATGATATTGCCAGATCCTATATTGCAAAATGATTTTGGTTAAGTTGTTTTAAATATAGGAATATTTGTGATATAGACTTTTCCAAAATTACTTGCTTTGGATGCAAATCTTCAAATGACATTTCAGTAACCCATGCCATGTATTTCTCCTTGTTCTACTGCTGTTGATTCCTTGTCACAGCAAGTTACTTAGAATCTCTGTGCAAAACAGAAATAATAATATATGATACATAGCCTAGAACATTCTCAAGAACACGTGTGATGATATCTAAGAGTGTTTTCTCCTAATAGACGAAGAAGAATTTTGTATAAACAACTCTCATTTCTGCTCAGGGAACCAAGTCATTACTGGAACATTCCCCAGCATCTGTCACTAGTACTATAATTCTCTGAAGATCTAAACCATCCATGACTAGAAATAATTTTAATGTGTGTACAAGGAACCTCAGTTAAACAACATAGACAACAGTTCTTGAGCAACCAGCATTTTCCATACTGAGAAAACCCATAACCTTCTCAATCAACAGTAACAATTATAGTGACAAGTAATTCTTACTTAGATACATGCCAAGAATACTTCTAAATGTTTTATATATAATACTTTAATTCTCAACATCAACCTTTGATAAACAACATTATGTTTCCCATTTGATAGGTACATTGTTTCAGTACCAGTTCCTGACACAGAGCTCACAAGCCTTGTGATTTCCTAGATGGCAGCAGTGTCTGTTATGATACCAAGGCAACACTAGGTGAGCTCTTGAATGAGGGCTGGCCACTAAAAAGATCAAGCCACAACTAGAAGCTTAGATTTTTCATCCTTTCCTCCATTACCTTGAGAAGAGAAAAGCGATGAAAATGATAGATCATGCCTACATGATGAAGTTCACAAAAATCCCAATAGTAAGGGATATGTCTTTGTGAAGAGAGGAAGGTTCAGGAAAGTGATGCTCTCTAGAGGACATGAAAGCTACACACCCCATCCCACAAACTCTGTCCAGGGGATCTCTTCCATTTGGCTGTTCATCTGTATCCATTATCATATAATTTCATATTAAGCTAGAAAGTATAAGAAAACTGTTTTCCTGAGCTTATCTAGCAAGTGAATTGAATCCAAGGAGGGAGTCAGGGAAAACTCTAATTTGGAACTAATTGATCAGAAGCACAGATAATATTCTGGACTTGTGATCGGTATCTGAGTTTTTGGGGAAGGGGGAAGTATGGTAGCATTGAACCCAAAACCTGTGGGATCTAAAACCATTTCTAAGTAGGGTCAAATTTAGTTAAATTCTAAGATACCTAACTGTTGTTGCAGAATCACTGGTGGAGGGAAAAACTTAAAACATTTGTTATCAGAATTGTCAGAATAGAAGTGTTCTATACTCGAGTATCAAAGGAGAAACACAGAAAACACAAGAAAAAGCAGTTTTTCCTAAAAGAGTTTAAGTGAATTGGTGAAGGCAGCCCAGAAGTTGCAGACATAAGATATACAGGCAGTTGGATCCAAGATTTTAACTACTAACCGCATTCTATTTAAATGATATGAGAGGAATGACAGAGGATGTGCATGCTGTGCCCTGAGGGAAACTCCTAACACTTAACCAGAGAGACACTACCCAAGAGAGTCCCTCGCAGACTCAAAACTTCCTGCAACTCCTAAACCAATAGACTACACAAGGGAACATAGAGGAGATTTACAGGTCGTCATTGGAGAGGAGATGGATGAAGAGAAAAGCCTGGAGGCTGTGATGTATGTGGGAGACACAGATGGCAAGTTTGCTGGCTCAAGAAAAGGTTCTGAGGAGTGGATAGCACATGCCCTTGATTGAGGTAAGACAGATTGAGATGCTGGGATGCTCCGCACAGGCTAGGACCCCACTAAGGAAGAAAACAGAAAAGGTACTCTAGATTACACTCCCCGTGCCCACCCTTCAGGACCAGTACAGACTTCTCAAAGTGAACTGAGAGCAGACAGACTGGCAAGACCCGGATCTGAAACTCCAGAGAGGAAGAATGTCTCCTGTGCTACAAACAGTCCCTGCCCCTAAAACATTAAAAAAACCAACTGAACTCCACCCTACTCTTCTCCATGCTGCTAATGCAGCAAATGCAAATAGCAAAGTTCCTATGGAAGTCCACAGAGACAGAAAAACCAAAATCTAAACAAATAAAACCGTAGCACCTCTTGAGGGCAAAGTAAGAGTTCAGCTTCATGTGTTGTTGATAACATTTTTATTTTTAATTGATAAATTTAAAGTAGCAAAATCAGCAAAGAAAAATAAATAAACACATGGCAACTACAGATCAAAAGTAGGTTAATAATGTCACAGATAGATGTAAATGACACTTGCACTTGTGCCAATGATGTTAATAATAAGAAACAAATTGACCTTTCTGCTGTGCACAACTTGAAGACTGGATAAAATATATGACGTTGCTATACTGAGACATTACAAAATGAAAATCACGGTGTAGTAATCCTTTACAGATGGCAAACAAATGAGAAGAGTCCTTTGATTTTATGGACTGGGAGGACTTCCAGGTTGCACCACAGACATGGAAGCTTTAATAGAATCTGAAAATTTTGAAAAAACAAAGATACAGAGTTTGGAGTTTAAGGAGAGGAAGGTGACTATCATTTGGGGGTAAGGGTTTCAAAAACAAACTTGCACAAAGAAAGAGCTCCAGAGACTCATAGAGAGATAATCTTGAAATTTAGCTAAATTCTAATCTGCATGTTTGTAGGAAAAAAATTATGTGGCATTTCATACTTTATGTAAAATGTCACTAAAGAAAAATAGACTGAATGATTCTGGAATTGATGTATTGTTGGTAACAGTATAATGTCTAACGATCAGAATGGAAAGCCCTCTAAATACACAGAGTAATACTCCTAAGATAAGTATTTACTTAAAAACTGGACTACAGAGACCAAACCTGCTTTGGATGCCTTCAGAGTTGAAAAGGCTTGAAATGTTCAAATTGATAATCATTTATCAGTTTAATCAATTTCATGCCACCCAAATATTCAACAATGTTTGATGAAAGTTAATAAACTCCAGCCCATAACAAGATAAAATTCACAATATCTGTTCAATGTCTATTAAAAAATTAGGCATAAAAATGCAGGCAAATACTACCCATAAAAAGGAGAAAAGCCAATAAATAGAAACAAAAGATGATATTACTAGCAGGAAAGATAGTTACCTAACTTCATAAGATTATTTATCTATTAAAACTGGGCATAATGGTAAAAGAATGCATAGATCAATGAAACAGAATAGAGAACTAACAAATATTCAAATATGCTCAACTTATTTTTACAAAGGTACAAAAGAAATTAATTAGAGGAAGTAAAACCTTTTCAACAAATGGCCTTGGAGTAGTTGATAACTGTAAATATCACACATTATACAAAAATTATTTCAAAATGACACATGGAAAAATATAAAATCAAAAACTAAAAAAATTTTAGAAAAGATCCTAGGATACATTATTAGGCAAAGTTTCCTCAACTGACACAAAAAGCACAATACACACACACACACACAACTATTGATAAATTAACTTTATTGAAATTTAAAACTTTGACTTAAGAACAACTTAAGAGTATGAAAAGATAAGCTACAGAGAAGAATAAAATATCTGTAAAGTCCATATCCAACAAATAACTAGTACCTAGGCTATATAAAGAACTTCCAAAATGCCACAGTAACAAAACAGTTGCTAAAACATATAGACATTAAACTGAAGAAATATGCAGATGGCAATAAACACATGGAAATATGTTCAACATTACTGAACAGGGAACTCTGAAACCATGAGTTTCATCAATTGAAGGGATAAAATTTTAAAAACTGACAGCACAAAAAAGGCAGTGAGGATGTAAGGAAACTGATCACTCATATATTGCTGCTGGGAATGTAAAATAGTAATGCCACATGAAAGATAGTGTGACAATTTCTTAAATTAAATCTTTCAACTACCAAGTTACTAAATTTTGTAGTTACCATGTCATTATACTGGGTATTACACTGGGCATTTCCACACATATGGAAACTTGGGTACACACAAAAATCTATACACAGATATTCTTATCAGGTTTATTTGTAATAGTCAAAAGCCAGAAACAACCAATATATTCTGCAAATGGGGGAATAGTTAATCACCTATGGTATATCTGTATCATGTAATAATATTCAGTAATTAAAGAGAAACAGACCATGGATGCATACTTGGATGAATATATATAGACACCGAGTAAAAAAAAATTTTTTTTAAAATAACAACATGACTTCATTTATAGAATAACCTTAAAATGACAAAATTTTAGAAATGTTAAATTAGTAGCTGCCAGGGATTAAGGATGGAGGAAGTAGCAGGAGGGGAATAGGTTTAGCTATAGAAGTGTAAGTTGTAGATTCTTGTGGTAATGACATTGTTCTGTGGCTTGACCATATCAATGTCAATATCCTAGTTGTGATAAAACACAATAGTTTTATAAAATGTTACCATTGGGTGTAACTGGGCAATAAGTACAATGTAGCCTTCAATATTATTTCTAATCACTATATATGGATTTATAATTATCCTAAAATAGTTTAATATTTAAAAAGTAGAGAGTTCTCAGTAATAATCCACAACATTTAGTGGAGACGTCAAGAATAGTAAACCTGAAAAGTCCCTACCTCTGTCTCTGTAAAGTTTAAGGACAGATTTTCAGGAGATCAAAAATGATGAACTGCCTGCGAAAATACCCAACAGGAATGACCAGAAGTTGACTTAGGGAGATGGCTGGATTTTGCTCAAACACTTACTCCAACTGTGCTTAAAAGTCAGATCTTTATCACATTCTTTCTCAGGAGGTTTTACTTTATCCTTTTACTTCATGTAAAAGCTAGCTTCTGCATGACTACGGATCCATTGCTTTAGGCTCTGAACTGCCCTATAGTTCTCATTCGAGTTGTGCTGCTGTAAGATCAGCACATAAGTTTTAATATGATTAAATGATCCAAGAAAAAAGTTCAAGATGTTATATGTACAGTAAAGTTGCCTATGGATTTTGGAGTAAGGTTAGACAATGCCTACCATTATAGTCCTAGAAAATATATTTATTCCCTTTAATCAAAACAGTGATACAAAAAGCAAAATAGATTAGGATTTTGGCTGCATGGGGAATTCTGGTTTCCAAAGGCAATTACTGTTTTGGTGATTGCCATCTTCTTCTACCCAGGATTAATTAAAGCTCTTTTTAGATAATGCTGAGGTAAGAAAGACTGTTCTATAGTTTAATTCCTTCCAATGATTTTTTTTTAAATCAGCTAATCCAACAATGGTCATCTTCCTCAAAACTAATTAAATAATTTTCCTGACTGTGTTATTCTTGCCATAGACTCTTTTTATAAAGTTGCTTAAAATTGTAGTTATTATTTTCAGTCTCCAGCTACAGGGAAAATAATTTTAAAATCAAATTAACTGATATTGTATTCATCTTTTCTTAGCATCCCACCTCCCTAATTACCTACAGGTGACAGAATGGAAGTCACCATGTAGCATATATTCTATCCTAATGAAAGGGATCAGTGGGGCTGATTTTACTTTGCAGTGCTCAATGTACATGTATAGAAATCGTGAAATCACTCAAACTCCAAGAATACGAAGGGATTCAGTGGTGTTTTGAATTATAGAGTTAGAAAGTGTGCCTTTTAAATAGGTTTTCCTATATGACCTAAGGTTTTCTACAATATGATTCTAGGAGTAGAGTAACTGATTTGCAGAATATGAGCATCATTATCTTTAACAGGTATTGCCAAATCATTCTCCAAAATAGTGGCATCTTTCTTCTACTGGAAGGATGCAATTTTTATTTTTCTGTATCCTCTCCAACATTTACTGAAGTCACACTAATTTTGTTTCCATTTTATTTGTGTGAAACAGCTTATTTGTGGTTTTTAATCTGCAGCTATCTGATTCTTAGTGAGTTTAAGCAGTTCTTCAAAGGTTTATTTGGCATATGTGTTTACTCTTTCATGAAGTTACCTGATTATCTAGACTTCAGGGTTATTACATTGTACAATTTAAGGGAAAATATGTAATAGTCTATGAGCTTGAAGCTGATAAATAGCTTCAGCTATGGAAAACCCTTTTAAATTACCTTGAAATGTACTTTCTGGAAGTTTGGAAACCCTCTGCTTCATGCTTTTAACTCATGTGGAATTAAGAGTTTATCTAAATGAAACAGGAACAATAACTAGGTTTCTTCTTGATAACAGGAACAAATGAGAAACTAACTGAAATTAGAAAGTATAAAATATTATGTAATACACTAATTTTTCATTTTTTTCTCTACTGTGGAAAGTAGTGATAATTCAAAAAGTGATTAATAATAGATTTGTGATATAGCTCATGATTAGTTTTGTTAGACAGCAATAGTATTCACCATTAATACTCTAGTAACTCATGGAGTTAGACAACATGACTGATTCTTTCTTTTTTTTGAGAATTTTTTTTTCTTTTATTAAAATATTTTAAAATTTACATATACTTGCCATTAATTGTAATCCCCATGTATTCCCCATCACCATCTCACCAGTGCAC
>JAGFMF010011380.1:12005912-12017122 GCA_019455555.1 Galemys pyrenaicus | reverse complement strand
ACTGGTGAGATGGTGATGGGGAATACATGGGGATTACAATTAATGGCAAGTATATGTAAATTTTAAAATATTTTAATAAAAAAAAAAAGAAAAAAAAAAAAAGAATGTAGCCCTACAGAATATGCCCTAACCTACATTTACTGATTCTAAAATTGTGGAGAGTAGAGAAGCAAAACCCTCTTCTCCTCACAAATGCCTGTCATAACACCTAGAGCAGAAGCTTTTATTTCATGTCAACTGCCCTTACTGGGAAGAACTGTGTTTCCTGAGGGGATAGACAGTATTAGGAAGCTTCATTCCAGCTATTTGTATTCTAAATATTCTTCAGTGTAATTTTACTAGTAATAAAGCTAATGTTTCAATTTCCAGATATAGGATTTCTGCACGTTTCTCTATCAGTTATCAACTTGTGGGTGTAGGTAGGCATTAATATTAGATCCCAGACTCATCCAAGTAGTTAGCTTGCAGTCTATCTGCCTTGATTTATTTAGCAGTTCCTTTGTTTTGGCCCTTGAAATTCACTAAAATGGTAAAGGGTTCTTTCTTTCTTGTTCTGCTATTTATTTTCTTTAACTGACTTTGGCAATCCTATTCTATGTTCTGGGAAACTGGACAAGTAAAATAAAGTTGCTAAACTAGAATTACAACTTGGTCCTGCATACTATTTTTAATAACATCATTGATTGTCAACTCACAGGCACCAGAAAAAGGCTAAATATTCAACAACAAACTAAGATTATGTTCATATGCCCTAGAAGGGCAGAGATAATATTTGACTTCTATACCCTACCTCTGATGCCACTAGTTAGTAGTCACTGAGATATTGGAAAAATAAAATAAAGGAGTGTCTCTTAGGAGTGTTTTAGAGACAACTCTGGTCAATTATTGCTAAGAATTTACTATTAACTCACTAAGTCTTGCATGTACACTTTACTGAATCAAAATATCTGGGTAATAACCAAGAATGCACATTGTGAACAAGACTTAGGAGGCGTTTATATACTCTAAAATTTGAGAATCCTGATTTCATGCATCTTGAGTTACTGCAGTATGTTCTATTTCCTTATTCACTTGCTACTTTGAACTTGGGAATATATCTTTGATTAACTAGAACTTTAAAAACTCATTCTTCCTATATTAAATAAAACCACTCTAGTCATTCAAAGCAGTTTGTCAAATGCCAAAAAAAGAAGCAGATAGATTGGTGCTAGAAAAACAGATTTATCCTCTGAAAATGTCTTCACTACAATTTTTTTGTCTTTTTTTTTCTTTTATTAAAATATTTTAAAATTTACATATACTTGCCATTAATTGTAATCCCCATGTATTCCCCATCACCATCTCACCCGTGCACCATCACCTCAGTCCCTCGTGTTCCCATCTTCCCTCAACCCTTCCCCTCCCCTCCCCACCAGGTGTCCCCAGTCTGTCCTTGACTCCTCATTTTTGGTTTCTGTGTCTTTATTGCTGTTATTGTTATTATTACTATTGTTCTTATTCCTTTCCTTGATCCTCATTTGGTTCCCTTATGTTCCTCCTAAGGGAGGAACCATCTGGTATTTTTCTTTTGCTTTCTGACTTGCTTTGCTAAGCATAATCCCCTCCAGATCCATCCATGTTCCCATGAATGAGTCTAGTTTTTCATACATACCAGCATTGAATGCTTATGAGGCACCACTTCAATTTTTTAGGACATGTTCCCTTTTGACCTAGTACTTATTTGGATAAGGCTAATAATGAAAACTGAGTATCTTTCAAATGTAGATAAAACCTATCAAAAATTGTAGTGAATTTTTCAAAAAAAAAAAATGAAAAATTCACTACAATTTTTGATAGGTTTTATCTACATTTGAAAGATACTCAGTTTTCATTATTAGCCTTATCCAAATAAGGACAAGGTCAAATCAGTTTTCATTATTAGCCTTATCCAAATAAGTACTAGGTCAAAAGGGAACATGTCCTAAAAAATTGAAGCATTCAATGCTGGCATGTATAGAAAGCACACATGTAGCAGAAAGTACTCATTTTTAAGCTCAAAGGGACCGTGAAACTGTACAAGGTTCCGCAGACCTGTTGCCACCAGTGCGTTCAGTGTGCTCATACAGGCATATCATTCTCTGATCATTCCTTCCCAGTTTATAAAAGTAGAGAGTTGGACTTGAGGACTTCTAAGCTCTCTTAAAGCTTCATCAAAATGGATTTTTTTCTATAAAGTTTGAAAATTGATTTATTTTTTACTTAGTATTATAGACAGAAAAGTGCTAATGTCTATATATTTCAATGTTCAGGACTAGCACTGAAAAAATATATATATTTAGCTAATATGTAAAATGTAGATGCTGCAAAGCATCTATAAACTCCCTCTATACCTCAGAGGAAGTTTAGAGTTCTGAAAAATGTAGATCCTTGTCTTTTGAGTGATGTAAATAAAGAATTGTTGAGATTACATTGTAAAAAACAAATCATAAAAACAGTAGTTGTGGAATAACTTTGTTTTGGGAACAGTTTTCTTCTTAATGATTTTTATTTATATAACATCTTAAATAATATTCACTTGAATATTGCTACTTTTGTAAACTATTACTAGTTTACACCTTGATCCCTTCAGGCTTACTCTATACTTTATTAAAGAATCGATATTTTATTATATTCCCAAATCATACCATTTCTTTTGCCAATAGCATTTTAGGAATTCAGCAATATCTTATCCTATAATGTATATGTCTTTTGTATTATATCTAAACTTTAAGTTCTAAATATATAAAATAATAATGGGACAATGTTCATACCTCAAATACTAAATTCTCTGTAGTGTATTATTGGGTATTAAGAATCTGAGAATAGGGGCCTCCCTGGTGATGCACAAGGGGTTAAGTCACTATGAAGCTATTCACAGCCACTGCAGCAAAAGTTTGATCCCTCACAAGAGAACTGACCCACATAGCACAGCAGACCTCTCCTGTCTAGCCCACTGCTCCCCTCAGCAGTGTTTTTCAGTAGATAATCATGTTCTGCTCCCCACTATCTCTGGTGAATCTTCTCACTCTCCCACCACACAACTCTGGTCTGTACCCCAACTCTTGTATGCATGAATAAGTAAATCTTTTTTTAAAAAAAATCTGAGAATAGAAAGAACCCTAATCAGACTAACATCCATCTTCATGGTATAAGATGGATGAGTCTTCAGAAAACATGGGGAAATGGAGTATCTACAACTGTCCAATGTGACACTATTAACATTTTAGAATTCCTTCATTATGCAGAATTTTCTCAATGTATTACCCAAGTTTTTTCAGTTTCTTTTACTGTTGGTGAATAATTCTCTGTGAGCCAAAGACCAGAAAGTCCTTCCTGGAAATAAGGAAACACTGGCTTCCATTTAAAACCTCTCCCTTTTTTAAATAAAAATGTTATGTGCACAAAACTTTGAGCCTTTCACCCTCATATAAATATAAATTATTATTGTGCTTTGAAAAAAGCAAACAAACAAAACTACAAACTAAACCTTTTCTTGGCTATAAATGTTTCTCCCAGCACAAGTGAAAACACCTTTCCTTTCTATAAATTTTTTTTTTGGAAGGCAGAAACAACCATCTAGTCCCTTGCAGCTGTGTCATTAGAGCTTTTGTGATTATCTAGAGAGTGCTGTGTTACCAAGAATCTTTCATTTTAGATTGTGAAGGGACTTGGGATTTAATTTGCACCTGTGAGTATTTCAATAAAGCAATCAACTTCAAATTAGACAATGCCAGGGCCCAGATTGCTCAGGTAGATAAGATTTAACATGTACAATGAATTTTCAGTACAGCAACCACTCTCTAGTAAGTCTGCTCTCATGTGGCCAATAAGCCAATAACTCTTATGATCAAACTGGAGAATGCAAAGACATTGATTGACTATGGTGTCATGATTAAAAGTCACACATGTTTTTTGTCCTGCACTGGAAGAGGGGTATGTGTAGTTTAATGATTTGGGAATTATATGTGAGTTCAAATTTTGTGAGCTCAAATTTCTATCTTATAACTTAGTGACCATGTGACATTGATTTAATCACTAAACTTCCTGAGATTATTTCTTCATCTATTAAAATTGAGGTAATCAAAAAAGCATAGACATACTGATAAAAGGACCAGAATAAAGATCCCATAACAAGACCTTTGCAAAGATAGTCAACTGAAATTTAACAAAACAAAAGAAATTTAATGGAAAAAAGGCAGTCTTAGTCTTTTTGCCAGATGGAGCTGAAACAATTTGCATCCACATGCAAAAAGATAAACCTAGCCACAGTCCTTATAGCTTATGTAAGGGTAAACCCAAATGGATCATATCACTAAGTGTAAAATGCAGAACCATAAAACATCTAGAAGAAAATATAAGAGGAAATATATGTGACTGTGGATTTGGCAATGACCTTCGATACAATATCAAAAGTATCATTCATGAAATTATTTGTGAGACTTTACTAAAAGACTTCTTCTCTGAGAAAGACATTGCTAAAATATTGAAAAGACAATATTAGCCAAAAAGAAATCTCCCAAAAAAGATCTGTATCAAAATAAAAAAAGACATATTTTTACACTCGTGTTAATTTAAATGAGCTGTCAATGTAGAAGTTCTTGACATACAAATCAGAATTCAATAAAAGTTGCTTAATTTGAATGAAAGTATAATAGATTAGAATGCAAATAGATATTTAATTTTCTAAATGTCTCACACATAGGTTCATAAGAAATGCTTGCCGGTGATCATGTTGGTAAATATCATCCCATTGTTTCATTCATCTAGCCATATAATTTCTTCAAGAAAGCAGCCAAACAGAATTCATAATTTAAAACATGTCTGATTCTATGTGTTTTAAAAGGAGTAAATCAATAATGACTTGTGCTTTCTGATAAAGAAAATGATAATCACAAATGTTTTGTGAATGCTTATGGAAAAGACATCTAAGATTACACACAAAAAAACTATTAGATCAAAACACATAGCAAATTGTCCCAAACTTGGAAAAAATTGTAAAGTCTTTAAATTATATAAATGATCTTTATAGTGTGTTTTTATCATATTTTATTCTCAGAGAGATTTCTTTTTATAGTAAGATAGGTTTAAAACAGTTCTGTCTCATTGAGTACAATGGACATAGGCTGATTGACAGGAAGGAGTCTAATTTACTCTGCTCCAACTCTTCTGAATATTTTTGATTCATTTAGAGTCAGTAATGGACAGCTTGACTCTTTTCTAATTAATGTGTCTTTGCTCCCTTCCTCTGCTGAAGTACAATTTCAGCCACTGGCAGAATTTACACTTTATCACAAACCTCAGGATAGGCTCCCAGAGACAGTTAGGTCCAGAGAGGGTTATAACGGAAGAAAACATGGGCCCTGATAGGGAAGCTAAAACAGGTGCCCAAAACAATGACTGAACAGTAGGAAACCACCCATCTACAGAATGAATATTGGACAGAAAATGCATTAGGATCAAATCACTATCCATTTGAGTAGAGAGTATGTTAAGAAAACCCTTTGAAGACAACTGATGACAATGGTAATTAAATCTAAAAACCAAAGAAAAAGGGATCTCGGTGATTTAGCAGGTGGTGCTAGATGTGTCATAAAGCAGAAATTACCATGAGCAGAAATTACCATGAGCAGTAGCAAAATGTATAGCCTGTCTCAGAGAAAAATGGAGAGGCAATCTTGGCAAAATGGCAAGAGGCTAGAAAGAAAGGAGAAAGTAAGCTAATGAAGGAATAGGTGAACTTGCTCTTTCCTTTGTCTCAAGCAAGGTTACTTAAATGCTTTCCATTTTTAATTTCATTGTTTATGACATCACTAATGACTCTTGTCTTCCTTAGGGCTTGTTAAATCCAGGAATTTTTCTAACAAAAGATGTAAGGTTAGCCTCCTTGGTGGCATAGATTAAGGTGCAGCACGATGAAGCTTTTCATAGCTACTGCACCATGAGTTTGATCCCTGGCCAGGGAGTTGACCCACATGGCTCAGCAGACCTCTCCTGTCTCACCCACTGCTCCTCTCATCAGTATATTTCAGTAGATCTGCCTGTTCTGCTTCCCACTCTGTCTCTGGTGACTCCTTTCACCCCTCATACCCCTGGCCTGTACCCCAGTTCTTGTATGCACAAATAAATAAATCCTTAAAGAAAAAAAGATGTAAGGTTTCCTTATATGGAAATTGTGGAAAAAATAAACAACCTGATCTTTATACCAGCTGAACTGGGAGAAGGAGGGGTTGAAGAGGCCTTCTATAATCAACAGTGGCACTGAAAATTATGTTAAAAAACTGATGATCTTTTACCGGAACTTGCCCCCACAGATTAAAATGAACAGCTTACTCTGGAAAAGATTTCAGGTGTGAAAAACAGACAAAAATAGATGTGTCTCCAAAACTCTGATTAACATTCTGGATCTAAACCCTGGGGGGGGGGGGGGGGGGAGGGACGGAGGAAGTAAGGGATTCTTTTTCACACTAATTACTCCCAGTCACAATACTGCCCAGTGGAGAACATGAAGTTTTAACAGTACTAACTTTCCTACCAGATTATTGTGGGAAGTGAATATGATCTAAATATAATCAGCCTATTACCCAGTTGAAGGAGGAAAGTGTTCTTTTGAATTTGACTATCAACACCATAAGAGCATCCTCCATATGCTAAAGTGCCGTAACCTGTGGGCTGTAGCTTGCTTTTGCACTGCAGATCTTTCAATGTAATTGCATGTAGCACTTTATTTATAGTAATGAAAAAGTACTTAAAATCCAATTACATAGTTGGAAATTGCATATTTCTAAACAGATGTAGAATAATTAAAAAGAAATCCAGTGTATATCTATAGAAACTATTTGGAATTACTAAAATTACTTATTTCAATGTCCTCCAAGCAGTTGCTCTGCTTAAATTGTGGGCCTATATTAGCTACAACAGTGTAATATACCTTGCATTTGGTTTAATAGGAAATTAAAATGCCATTTCCATGCATTGTTTTTCTTTATATGACCCAATTAATTCATTTAGGAGCAATATGTCTCTGTAAATTTTCTTTGCCCAAAGGTGATTCTGGTGACCATAATTCCTTGCTGGGAACATACTGGGGTGTTTACTTGTAGACAAAGAGTGAAAGGATTGTGTTCTCCATTTAGATAAGGACATGTGACTTTATGTAATGCTATCATTAACTGTCTGCATAAAGCTCCCAGCTCATGTAAGTAGAAGAGCCAGAATTAGAAACCCACTCCATCTGAGAAATCCTGATCAACCTCCATTCACAGAGATCATATGAATAATGAAAATCCATTCCACTTAGCATTTATATTCTTAACTATTTCCTTTGAAGTCACCCCAAAACAAATAAATATGCAAATAAGTAGTTTACCAACTTTATACCAAAAGTTTGGATAACTTTAAAAGTGGGATAATTGTTACACATTAAACAGATACAACACCTATGAATCTAAAAGTTTTTAAATGAGATTATTTTGCACAAGAAAAATTATCATTTGCCTCTGCAATTAAAAAATTACTCCTAGAGGGTGATGGGAAAGAACTTGTAATCAGACTCAGATGTGAAACCCCCCACCCATAGCAAGAAAAACCAGTCTAACCACTTATCCTGAAATCTGAGACACCTGGAAGACAATCACAGTTGGGGTACCAGCCAATCTGGGGCTGCCTCTCCCTCCCAACCTAACATCCCCACAGCAGAGTGGGGTGAGACTTCTGATTTCTCCCTGACCACTTCAACCCCCCTTTTAAAAAAATTCTTTTGTAATTAAATTTTTTTATTAATTTTTAAAAATTTTTTCTTTCTTTTTCTGTCTCTTTTCTTTTCCTCCCCCTCCACTCCTTTTTCTGATACATTCCTCTTTCAGTTTTTTGCTTTGTTTTGTTTTTTTTACTCCTGTCCTCCCTTGGAAAGGCATTAAAGGGAGCCTCATAAAACCAGCCTCTACACATGAGACCCTGTGGTACCCCAAGTCCTCAGGGGGAAGGAGTCTTTAGGAGCCCCATTACCCACCCAGCCACAACAAAGGAACTGAAATACAGGCATACCTGCCACTGCAGGCCAATCAGCACCACATCTTGCCTCCAGCCTTCATACTGTTGTGGCTGTTTTAGTTCTTGCTATGTTTGTGTGTTTTTATTTCTTTGTTGACCACCAGATCCTGATACCTCAAAAGAAACACCCAAAGAGATGCCTGCCAATACAAGCAACACAGTGTCCCAACAAACACAACAAATTAGAAAGCAGACATCAGGAAGATGAAAAACTACAACTAACCAAGCAAGCCCACAGGGGGAAAATACAACACAAAAAGAAAGTCAAATATAGTAACTCAACAATGACCTAGAAAGAATGTCCAGCCTAACAGAAGAAGAGTTCAGAACCAGCATGATTGAAAAAACGACTGGTATATTTAAAAGAATCAATGATCTGGAAAAGGAGAACCAGTCATTAAAAAAGACAGTGAAAGATTTGTAGGAAGATAATAAAAATATGGGAAGCAGATTGGATGAGATGGGAGAGTGAATTAGTTCTATAGAAGACTCAGAAACAAAAAGAATCAAAGCAGAAAAAGACAGAAAAATCCAAAGGAAAAAAAAACAAGGTCATGCTTCGAGAACTCTCAGACACAATCAAGAAAAGTAATATAATAGTTATAGGAGTCCAAGAAATTGAAAAGGATAAGGGAAATGATAATATATTCAAGAAAAAAATAAAGGAGAATTTTCCAAGCTTAAAGATGAAATGAAGCTAGAAATACAAGAAGCAAGACGTACCCCAAATTTCTATGATAGAAAAAGAAATACAGCTAGACACATAATAGTAAAACTACCAAAAATACAAGACAAGGAAAATATAATGAAGCTGTCAAGGGTGAAGAAACAGATAACATACAAAGGAAAACCTATCAGGCTAACATCAGACTTCTCAGATGACAAACTACAATACAGGAGGGAGTGGAAGGATATATTAAAAAAAACTTTAAGACAACAAATGCCAGCCATGAATTTTGTATCCAACGAAGCTTTCATTCATATATGATGAAAAAATATGGACTTTCCCAAACAGGAACTCCAGAAATTCAGCATGACCAAACCTCCTCTCTAAAAAATTCTACAACAAGCTCTAAAGTCAAAACCATTAGAAGAATGAAAAAGAGGAACAGTATAAGACAAGGGAAAACATAACACAAAAAGACAAAATGGTGAACACAGATGCCAGCATAACTATTTTAACTTTAAATGTAAATGGACTAAACTCAGCAATAAAAAGACACAGAATAGCAAGCTGGATTAAAAAACACAATCCAAACTTCTGCTGTCTTCAGGAAATACATTTAAACACAAAAGATAAGCATAGATTGAAAGTAAAAGGCTGGAAAACAGTCCTACAAGCTAATGGACCAAAAATGAAAGCAGGAACAGCCATACTTATATCAGACAAGATAGACTTCAAAATAAAAAAGGTAAAAGATGACAAAGAAGGACACTATATAATGGTCAAGGGCACAGTATTTCAAGAAGATATAACATCAACATATATGCTCCAAATGAAGGCACACAAAAATATATCAGACAATTACTATCAACTCTAAAAGAAAACATTAAAGAAAGAACCTCTATAGTAGGAGACTTCAACACCCCACTCTTACCAATGGACAGATCAACAAGAAAAAAATAAACAAAGAGACTAGAGCCCTCAATAAAGACCTAAAACTCATGAGCTTAACAGACATCTATAGGACCCAACACCCAAAAAATTCAGATTACACTTTCTTCTCAAGTGCACACGGAACATACTCCACAATTGATCATATATTGGGCCACAAGACAAACATCAACAGATTCAGTGAGGTCAAAATCATTCCAACTACATTCACCAATCACAAAGTTATCAAATTAGAAATAAATCACAAAAGGAAAACAAGAAACCCACCCACAACATGGAGATTGAAACCAACACTGCTGGAAGAACAATGGATCATAGAGGAAATCACAGAGGAAATTAAAAAGTACTTTGAACTGAATGACAATGAGGACACATCATTACAAAATGTATGGGATGCAGCAAAAGCAGTACTAAGAGGGAAGTTTATAGCAATCCAGGCCCACATCAACAAAAAAGAAAAACTCAAAGAAACAATCTAATCTCACACCTTAATGATCTAGAAAAAGAACAACAAAAGACCCAAAAACTAGTAGAAGAAAAGAAATCATAAAAATTAAAGCAGAAATAAATGAATTAGAAATCAAGAAAACAATCCAAAAGAGTAATAAAACCAAAAGCTAGTTCTTTGAAAATTAAACAGAATAGATAAACCTCTAGCCAGGCTAACAAAGGAAAAACAGGAGAAAACAAAAATAAACAGGATCACAAATGAAAGAGGAGAAATTACAACAGACTCAAAAGAGTTTAAAAGAATAGTCATACAATACTATGAGCAGCTATATGCTAACAAGCTTAACAATCTAGAAGAGATGGACCAGTTTTTAAAAGATATAATCACAAAAAGCTAAACAAAGAAGAAATAGAACACTTAAACAGACCAATATCAAGTAGTGAAATTGAAGAAGTAATCAAAGCACTCCCCAAAAACAAAAGCCCAGGACCAGATGGATTCACAAATGAATTCTACCAAACATTCAGAAGTGAACTAGTACCTAACTTATACAAACTCTTTCAAGATATCGAGAAAGAAGGGATACTACCTAAAAATTCTATGAAACCAATATTACACTAATACCAAAACCAAACAAAGATAACACAAAAAAGAGAACTACAGACCAATTTCCCTAATGAACACAGATGCAAAAATCCTCAACAAATTCTAACCAACAGAATACAGCAATGCATAAAAAGGATAATTCACCACGATCAAGTGGGATTTATTCCAGAAGCTCAAGGATGATTCAATATCCAAAAATCAATCAACATAATCCAACATATCAACAAAAAGAACAAAAACCATATGATCATATCAATTGATGTAGAAAAGGTATTTGACAAAGTCTAACACCCATTCATTATAAAGGCTCTCGAAACCCTTGGAATAGAAGGACCATACCTCAACATGCTAAAAGCTATATATGACAAACCCACTGCAAATATAATCCTCAATGGGGAAAAACTGAGAGCAATTCCCTTAAGATCAGGAACAAGACAAGGATGCCCACTCTCTCCACTGCTATTCAACATA
>JAGFMF010011380.1:11922879-12005243 GCA_019455555.1 Galemys pyrenaicus | reverse complement strand
AACCACACAACTATGGACAACTGATCTTTGACAAAGGAGCAAAGAATTTGCAATGGAACAAAGACAGCTTATTCAATAAATGGTGCTGGCAAAACTGGTTAACCATATGCAAAAAAATGAAACTGGACCACTACCTCACACCATGTACAGAAATCAACCCAAAATGGATAAAATACCCAAATGTAAGACCTGAAATTATAAAATTTATAGAATAAAATATAGGTAAAATGCTACAAGACATACATCTCAATGACAACTTTGAAGATGCATCCCCCAAAGCAATAAAAATGAGAGAGAACATAAATAGGTGGGACTACATCAAGATAAAAAGCTTCTTACAGCAAAGGAAACATTAAATAAAACAAAAAGAAACCCCACTGAATGGGAAAAAAATCTTTGCGCCCATACAATGGACAAGGGTCTGATCATAAAGATATACAAAGAACTCATAAGACTCAAGAAAAACAAAGTTAAAAAAACCCAATGAAAAAAATGAGCAGAAGAACTTAAAAGACACTTCTCCAAAGAGGACATACACATGGCCAACAGGCACATGAGAAAATGCTCAACATCCCTCATAATCAGGGAAATGCAAATTAAGACCACAGTGAGGCATCACCTTACACCGGTAAGAATGGCACATATAAAAAAACAACAACAACAACAAATGCTGGCGAGGATGTGGAGAAAAAGGAACCCTAGTACACTGCTGGTGGGAATGCAAGTTAATCCAACCACTATGGAAGGCTGTATGGAGGTTCCTCAGTCTACTAGAGATGGAACTACCTTATGATCCAGCAATCCCACTCCTAGCATCTACCCAAAGGACACAAAAACACCAATCCAAAAGAGCACCTGTACTCCTATGTTTATCGCAGCACTATTTATAATTGGTAAGACCTGGAAACAACCCAAATGCCCAAAAGTAGATGACTGGATCAAGAAGATGTGGTACATATACACAATGGAATACTATTCAGCAATCAAAAATGATAAACTAGGGGCATTTATAGAAACATGGATGGAGCTAGAGGGAGTTATACTCAGTGAAACAAGTCAGAAGGCAAGAGAAAAATATCAGATGGCTTCACTTTTGGAAGGAATGTGAAAGAGCAACAACTACAAAAGAAGAGTAAGCTCAAGGAAATGGGCACTTACAACCAAAAACAAACAACAACAAAAAAAACTCAACAAGACCAAAAGGTCAAAGATAAACTAAAGGGATAATGGGAAGGGAGAGAGGAGGGAGGGTAAAGATGGGGATGAGGGTAGAAGGAGCACAAGGGGCTGAGGTGATGGTGCATGGGTGAAATGGTGATGGGAATGAACTCCCTGGGGAATACAAATGATGTCAAATATAATTAAATAAATCTAATTACAAATATATATATATATAACTCCTAGAACTCCCAGGTTTATAGAAAAGTAATCTCTTTGAAAAAATTGTATTACTTTGATATAGCATTAATATGATTTTTAGTCTTTAGTATATATGGATTAAAAACGTTTGCAATTAAAATTTATACCTAATTTGAAAGAAGTTAAACTTGCTGTAGACACTATATATTTATTTATTTGTTACATTCAGTGTTTTCTTCATGTGGAAATACTACTAGCATCTTTTTAAAATTCCCAACATTTGGGCCTCCCTGGTAGCATAGGGGTTAGACTCAGTGCTATAAAGCCCCAGCCTGAGTTCAATCCCTGGCCAAGAAGATGACCCACATGGCACAGAGGTATCTCCTGGCTCACCTGCTGCTCCCTTCAGCAGTGTATTTCAGGCAATCTGCCTGTTTTCCTTCCCATCCTGTATCTGGTGAATCCTCTCACTCCCCACACCCCTGGCCTGCACCTCAGTTCTTCCACACATAAATATACCTCAAAAATAAATTTCTCAATATTTGCACATAGCTTTCTGTCATGATCCTCTGTATTTCTGTCATGCCTATAATAACTTTCCCTTTTATTTCTTATTCTTTTATTAATGTTTTCTCCTTTTTATTCTTAGTGAGTCTAGCTAGAGGATTGTCTAGGGTGGTCCCTAACACAATATTATGGCATCCTTATAAGAAGAAGAGATTGGAAAACAGACATCTGTGCATAAAAGGAAAAACCATGTGGAGACACATGAAGTAGAAGGACCCATCTACAAGCAAAGAAAGAAGCCTCAGAGGAAATCAAATATGCCCAGAAGTTGATCTTAGACTTCTGCACTCCCAAGCTATAAGAAAACAGATTTATGTTGTGTTACCAGTCTGTGGCATTTTATTCTGTTAGCCAGAGTAAAATAGCACAGGGTACAAGGAAGAATATCATCGGCATTATCACTAAGAAGTTCATTATTGTCAGAACAGGTAGTGATATAGACCAAATAGTATCACAGGAATGCAGAGAGGAGAAGCCAACCAACTATTCCTTCTAGTGGGCTCTCAACATCTTCACAAAAGAGATGAAATTTAAGCTGAGCAGTTAGGGTAAAGAAGTTTCCCCAGCAGGGAACTGAAAGAAAATATTTCAGGTGGAGAGTACAGCACTGGCACAGCCTTCAGTGTGCAAAAAAGCAGAGAGCTTCCTGAGAACCACTGGCTGCATGACTTGCATGTTGAACAGATGGGAGATTATCAGAGTATGAGACTAAAAAGCAAAGCTGGAGCAAAATTTTAAAGTAAGTACTATAATAAAGACTTTGAGTTTTACCCTCTGGGATAAATAACAAATTCAGGGTTTTTTTTTTTTTAAATGCAAGGAAACAGAGGTGTATAATGTACATTTTATGACCTAAAAAAAGAGAAGAATAAGAGAGATAAACCCTAAGCCAGGATGACAAGTTAGAGGACTAGTACTATAGCCCAAATAGAAACAAAAAAATTTAGGAAAATGACACTGGAATTAGAGGGGACAAAGAAAGAAAATTGTGACAAATTCAAGAGTAAAATAATTTTGAATGTCTATGCTGCCTACTCTCTAGAATTTGGGACCATTACTGAGGAAGACATCACAATCAGTAGGATTAGTGATCAGAGAGCAGAAATAAGGATCACAGACTATATAAACCCAAACCTCAAGTTCTTTGCTATTGCTAGGAATAGTCTGAATCCAGCCCATGTCCTCTGAACTCATGGAAGAGATGCAAACAGATAGGAAACAATAAAAAAAAGACACTGCACACAGAATTTTTAAATTTTATTTTCCCAAATTATGAATATTGAGGTAAAGTAGGTTTACATCTTTGTATCTGCTTTAAGGCCTATAGGTTCAAACCTCTCCAGAAGTATACTTCCCCAGTCTGCCCACCATAAGTGCCCCAATAATCCTCCTCCACGTTCCATTGGGTCCCACTGGGCTACCCACTCCTACCTCACCACCCTCCCTCACTGTTTGCCTCAATTTTTCAGTCAGATATTAAGAGTTTATTATTGACTTCTCTATACTCCAATTATAAGTGATCATTTTTAATTTTTAAGTCAAAGTAGATAAAGTGTAGACCAGGAATTTCCTGAAGCACTTTTGAAACCATTTCCTGCAAGATTTAGGCTGGATTCCATGAAACAAGGCATCAATGTATGTGATGTGGCAACGTATTTTAAGCTTCAAACAACATACTGACTCAGACTGTACAAGTCAGAGTCCATAGATTCCCCACACCGTCACCTTCTCTGAGAATATATGGTGCCAAGAGTAGTTCAGTAAATAAGACCAGAGAAATGAACTGAAAGACAACAGAAACAAAAGAATGAATATGAATGAAGACCAAAGTGTTGGAACCTAGAACTGAGGAAGAACTGTCAGGAAGTCAACATGGTAAAGAATGGAGCAAATGAGTGTGGGACTCAAGTAAAGGAATCGCTTGCTGTTATCTGTACAAAAACCCAAGCTCTTGTTATTCCTGTGTCCCTTTTCTATTGCATGTACTTTCCTATATTTCCTCCCAAATTGAGAATTTCAAAGATAAAGTATTTTTTGCTGAGCCCCCTTTCAGTGCCTGCACTGTGACCTTAGACCTGTAGCATTGCTAGCATTCTAAATCTCTTCTCTACAGAACAATTATCTGGGCAAGAGATCAGGACTAAGTGAGAGCTATAGAGAAGGAAAGACTGAGAGAAGAATGGCAGAGGGGTGCACACAGCCTCCTTCAGAGAAAAGAGGCAGTACTTTGTTTCCAAGTTGAAGAGATGGCTTAGCCTACTTCCCTACCACACCCAAGCAGTTGTACTGACAGAACCACAGAGTAAAAGTGAACACTGTGGCATCAGAATCACGAAGGTAAGTCTTGATCCTGTCACATTAGAAATATAGACAGTCATCCTTCCACTTTCATTTTATAATTTCAACCCTCTGTGAAATCAAGGTAATGTCAGAGAGGAAAGACACATCAAAGATTATAATTCACTGAGAGTGTTGAGGAAGAGGGGGAAATTGGTAGGAAAAGTCACTGTTACCAAGTGTTGTGTACTCATCTCAGGTCAGCCAGGTCCACTGCTAATTCAGGAAGAAGAATCTTACAGTCTTCGAGGTCTGCTATGCCTTTAATGTGGAAACGGGACCATACACACAGGCAGGCAGAGAGAAACTGAAAGACTGAAAGTCTGAATAGCAACTGAGCCTCCTAGCTCCCTTTGTCCTGCCATGCGCCCATGGCCATATAGCTGATACACAGTTGTGCAAGCAGGGCCCATCTATTGTTTGCTGGATGGCCAAAAGGTGGAATACATAACTGATATATTTCAAGGTTAGGGGCTATCTGTGGTTTGGAAGGCAAAAAATAGCCTGATTAGTTAACTTATTTTTCTTACACCAACCCTACAATTCTGTAACCCTAGTGGCCTCTTCCTCAGAAGTGTCAATTGCACTCTTCCCTGCCTGCTGCCTTCTATTTTCACTGCTCAACCCCTTAGTTCTTATATTAATTCGGAGAATGTGGAACTTGTCCTGATAAGAAGATTTTGAGTCCACTTCAGTTAATATATGGGAAGCCTAACTTTTTCTTGAGGAATCAAGGAGTGACACCAGTTCATTGGTGATCACCGTAAATCTCTTCCATGAGAACTGACCAAGAAGACAGTTCCTTTACATTTTAGATGTTCCTTTTTTTCTGACTATAGGCCCTTGACTTCCCTTTTCATAGGGAATTTATAGTTGTAAATTCTTTCTCTTCTCCTCTAAGACATAACTCTTCCCCAGCCTCTTGCCAGTTTTAAAATCCAGGAATGTCTTTCTGTCAAACTGGGAGTCATCTCCTAAGAAATGTATTTATCAAGAAAAAAACAGCAGTCCTTTATTCCCAGTAGCTGTGGGAGTGTCCAATCTGACTTGAATAATAGACAATTAGCAAGCACAGTTGTCCACACACGAGAAAGCTCCAACTTAATATCCTCTGGTACTTTTCCACTAGTTCACCCCAGCTTAGACTCTCCCACCTTTATTTCAGCAATTGAGTTTAACCTCTCTTTCCTACTGTAATTGTCTTGATCCAATTGCAATGGTATTGAAAAAAGCTTTCCTTGACTATTTAATCTACCTGGTTCCATTTTTCTTTTGAATTACCTAGAATTCCAAATGTGTGGATTTATTTCAAACTAATATCCTACATTATCAAGGCTACAAAATTTAATTGGCAGATTCATGTCATTCTGCATTTATCAAAACCAATAGAGTATACAATATCAAGAGTGAACTTCATTATAAGCAATGAATTTGGGGTGATAATGTAGATTCTTAGGTTGTAACAAATGTAGTGCTCTGGTGGGGTCTGTTAATCAACGGGGAAGCAGTGCATACGAAGGGGCAAGCAGATAAAATAAGTGCATTTTCTGTTTAGTTTTACTGTGAACCTAAAATACTCTAAAAATTTAAGTTTATATTTAAAAATTTAGTTGTTGTGTTGGAGTTTGTATTATTTTCAATAGGTGACTTATGGTCCTATGGAGAGACTGAAACAGAATTCAATAAACATCTCACTGAGAAACCAGAATCTGAATATAATGGATCTGTCTCAAGAACCTTGCATGAACATAAATTGCAACATTTGAAACCAAGAATTGGTCAAAAATGAGACTTTAACTTAGTTCATTTCCAGAATGTGTTTCCCAAGCCCTGAAGCTGGACTGAAATCTGGGCATCTTCTGAGAACTTTCTATAGACCAAGCTCCTGGTCAATGCAGTACTTATTTAATAGATCAATTTTAATTTCAATCAGTATATATTTTTAAGTGTGAAAATTCCTCAGAAATGAGATTATATGTGAACAGGTTTGTTTTAAATATATGTGACACACATACTTTTTAAATAACTATTTTTATCACGCATCTAAAAAATTTACTTATTTTTAATTGAGGTAATATTTAGATACCCCACCAGGCATTGCCACTGCAGTGCATTTGCCACCAAAATCACTCAACAACACAGTCTTTTGTGCCTCCTTCCCTTTTTGTTTTTACTCCTCCACTGTCCTATCTCCTCTAGATGCTTCAGTAACAAAGATCTTTATAATTATATATGTATATAATTTGTTGCGTTGTGTGTACTTGTATATATGTGTATATGTATAGATACACATATATACACACATACACACAATGCAGCAATTTTCAATTTTTTTGTAGAACCTATCATCTTCACTTTCTGATGTGATTGTCTAATTAACTATTGATTGACATTTATTTTCCTATTGCAGTGGCTGGCTTATTACAATTTAGTTTTCCTGATTTACTGTTAAATTGAAGGTTCCCCTGTGCTTGACTATAAGCTGCTATCTAAGTCCGGGCAGAATAACACTGCTCACTCCCATTGCAGACCCCTATTGCCCTAGATAAGGATAGAGAATCCCTCAGGCAATTTCTTTGTTTATGTCTTCCTATTTCATCAGCCAATATAAAGTGCATGTTACTAAATATTTCCTTAGAAAAAGGAGATTATATAACAGAAAATAGATCCTACCAATTGCTAAATCCTTAGTGGTCACTTTGCTTTCATCATTTCACCTTTAAATAAAGGCTGTAACATTTACAAACCACTGTGTGACTTACATGAGTAAGAACACTGCTGGCTATTTACAGTACCAAATTGCCTTGAGAGTGGAGTGAAATCCCCTTGTACATTAAAATGCTCAGAAGCAATTAGCTGTGCTGTATATAGTATAATCTAAGGATGACTATAAAGGAAAATAGGAATTATGTTCAAACTGAGTCAAATTGTAGAAGGAAGTTTATGTTCACATAAATAAAAATATCCTGGTAGATGAATTACTTGATTTCAAGGCCTTTTTGAAAACTCACAGGGCATATTTGCTTAAAAATTCATGGAAAGTGTCAAAAACACCCTTTGTTACTAATGGCCCACCAAAGGGAACATAATTCAGATGTTTTAATTTCATTGTTAGGCCAATTAAACAAAGCAAATTTTTCAGTTAGTTAGCAAAAATTACCTCTTTTCCCTCTCATATTAAATTTCTCAAAATTTAACTTCTGTGCCATTTTTATACAGCATGCATTTTTGTTTACAACCAAAGAAAGCATCAACAGTGTCCAAAGATTTCTATGATTATGTTATGCCATAAAGTTTTCAGTCACTTGTAAAAATATAGCTAAAGAGAAATATACACATGGAAACTACAAAAGATCCTACCAAATAAAATATTAGAGAGGAAATAAATCAATACCAATAGTATTATTAGGATTAAGTACTAATTAAAGAACTACATGTAAAATTTTGCATAAGACTGCTGCAGAAATATTTAGAAATTTATACTTTAAAAGCATTTTAAAAAAAACACAAGAAAGGTAGAAGACAAATGATTATTTTCAGGTATGGACACATTAAATAAAAAATCCCATATGCCTAGCACATGGTGAAGCTAGGGTAACGCCTAAAATGCTCTCAACCACTACACTTATTACTGTGCAAAATAACTATATATTCTTCAAGATGAAAGTTGATACAGGACTGTTAATTTAACACATATAACATGGACATATTAAATATACCAGGGTAGCTGTTAGAGAGAAGGGGTAAGGTGCAGCAGATTAACTATAGTTGAGACCAGGGATTAAGGAGAAAAACAGCAACATTTGAAATTCTAGATGCCCAATGATAATGGAGCATATCCTGGTTAATTCATCTATTTTTTTCTTTGCTTATGCTCCACAAGAAATAGTTGATAAAAGAAAAAGACTGATGTGTACAAAGTAATGCCTTACCCAGACCATCAAACGATGAAACATGTGCACCAAGGAAACTTTCTATTGTGTTCCACATGAGGACTTTTAAGGAGTGGACATTCTGAGGCTTGTAATGTGCTACTTCATCTTAAAGGCACTCAGCTTAAATTGAATCATTCCAGCACTTGAGAGGAACTCTTATAAAAGGCAGTATCATACTTAATCTTTTCCTGTGTAGTCCTCACTATTTTGTATGGACAGAAAACAGCTTATGTTATTTTGGATGTTCTCCATTCCATCACTTGAAAATAGCTGCCAAAAAGACTATAAACCTCTTGCTAACTACAGAAAAAAAAATTAAATGCTTAGACAATGTCTGCAATATGCATTTCAGAACACCATCACAATCATGCCACCAAATTCTGATTAAAAAAAAAAAAAAAGTAAGAAGATGCTAAGAGGGAATGGAGGCAAAACCACCATCACTTATCCTAGAAAAATGATAAAGAGGATATAAAAGCACATGCTGGATCCATATCTTTCAAGCACTGTGTTCTGCTAAAATTAAAATTAAAAAAAAAACAAGGATAACAGGCAGACAAAAATGAAAAAGGCTATTATTAACTAAATTTATTACACTTAAAACAATATATGTTTGAGGATATACCAAACACATATATGTGTATATATTTTTCACATAATGTCCATCTATTAAATAATTACATTATATATTTTAGGAAGACAGGAATTACAACAAACTCCAGATTTCTTTTCCATAAAAATCCTAATGTTGAGGGACTCCTTGGTGGAACAAGGGGTTAAATCACAGCACTATGAAGCTATCCACAGCCACTGCAGCAGTTTGATCCCTGGCCAGGGAGGGGACCCACATGGCATAGCAGACCTCGCCTGTCTCACCTGCTGCTCCCCTCAGCAGTGTGTTTCAGTTAATCTGCCTGCTCCCCACTCTGTCTCTGGTGAATCCTCTCACCTTCCGCACCTATGGCCTACACCTCAGTTCTTGTACACATATATACAACTTTAAAAAAAAAACACAAAACTCTATGTTGGATCACCAGATGTCTCACTGAGGTTCTGAATTTTCACTACTGGATCTAACATAACATTTTTGTCTACTGTCTTCCCCTTCTACTACCCAGAATTCCTGGCACAGCAGCTTGAAAATCCTGGGGCAAAGGACCTCTGGGCTTTTGGAGACACAAGCAGAATTGAAATACTTGATTTCACCATTCTTCCACTTACTCACAATGGCAACTACAAAATTCCTATTCAATTGATTGAGCAGCTGTCTGGTTTGATTGCAGCTTCAGTGAATGTGTGTGTCTCTGACCTCCACTGAATTGCTATTTTATTGCTATTTGCAGCACTGTTCCTCATAAATCACAACTTCTGTCCTTATGACAACCATGTATACCTGAGGTATTACTGTCTCTTTTTCTGACAGTAGAAAAACATAGAAGAGGAAGTCGTAAATCTGGCTAGTGGCCCTTTTTGCATCCTCATGCCTCCATCTACCCTGAGTTGTGCATTTTCAATTAGCAAACCCCAAGGTGAATTTAGTAGCTGCATGCACAAGCATGCCATTCCTTCAGCAGGTGCAAATGAAAGACAAATGTGTAAATTGTATGTGTGATTACACTTTTCTGGATATGAGCTGGAGACGATATGTCATGTATACGTAGGACAGATAAAGGACATTCCCTAACCAGGTGTAATTGCTTGTATACTGGGATAAAGACAATAATTTACATTTTAAACAATTTCCCTTAGATTGTTATAAATGCTAAAGCTTGAGAACAGCTGAAGTGACAACTTTTGAGCAAAAGGAGTTTCTTTGTATTTCTATGTTTCTTTGTATTTCCAGCATTTTCACAATAGTTAATCAGCATGCTCTTATGACCCTGACTAGCGTCATATCATCACTGCACTCTCTTGAGACTTAGATTTACTTCTGACTTCTCCAAGACCCCACAGACTATAATCAAGGAACACTGAGGAGCCAGGAAAATTACATGGACTATTAAATTTGGGATATAACTGCAGATTCAGAAGTAACTGGTCTTTGATCCAAGACCATATGCAGTCCACACCCTAAAACCATAATGTTCAAGTTTAATAGGAAAGCACTCTTTCTCCTTCACCCTTGATGATTTCAGATGTCAACTGTATCACTGAAAGGCCAATAAAAAGAGCCTCTTCAAGGTGTGCGGAGATGAACCTGTTCAGAAATCATCCAGGATCCCTGCTCCATTCTTGCCTTTATGTACGTGGGAGCATCCCCTTTCACAGATACAGCCCCAGAAGTTTGCAAAAGAGGAACTAATACATCCCAAATAATGGGCCTGGGGACTAAAAAAGTCTCACTATATTCACTTTTAAGGATAATCCTTATTTATGTGATCCTACAAAGAATACAAGATGATTCTTTTGCCCTTTGTAGACTTAATGTTTTTTCATATGGGAACATATAGTTCTCAGAGGATGGAATAAAACTAAAGAAATTCCCATTGCTGCATTCTTTAGAGTGCCAATTTATTAAAATTGTAGAAACATTTCTTTGTTAATATTTGATACTGGGTATGTGAGGAGAGTGGGAAGAAAGTAAGAGAGAACAAAGAAGTAGTGATAGCATTTTCCACGTACATCGTCATCTCAAAATTCTGGATTATTGAGTCAAAAAGCAAACCACCAGGACTCCTTTTATATGATAGATGTCTAGAAAAAAATGAAGAAAATTTGAAAGTTGAAGGTAAATACTTGGATACAAGGATTAAGGTTCATGAAAAATAAATAAATATTAGCAAGATTTGCAACACTCCTGGGAGACTGAAGGTAACATGAAGGGACTGGTTGGAAAATGGCACGTGACAGAGCATATGCTACTGGGCGTTGGAGAAGCTATCTGGAAAAAAGAATATATATGTGAGTTTAGTAGCTGCCATTTTTTTCAATCACTGAATATCCAATATCATTGCAAGAAGCCCAAGAGGCAAGAAAAGTGTGGCAGGCTGAAGTCAAGTAGGGCAGGGTATGGGCAAAACAAGCACTAGTGCCACTGAGGCAACAGTGCTGAAGTGGTCAGGAATTAGGGGAACAGAAGAGTTAGTGGGCACCAAACTATTGAAGACAGTTGCTAAGGAGCCCTCTAAAGACAATTTATACCACCAGCACCCTTACTAGGGCATTTTGGGCCAAGAATTTTAGGAAGCTCTATTTTCATTCAAGAGTAATACAGTCTCAGTATTTGAAACTTGGAGGTTTTGCGCTTTCTAGTTTATCTCTGAACCGTCTGCTCTTTTTCTCCATTGAACAGCTCAATCATACCATATTCCACCGTGAAAGCTGAGTTTCTAATTTAGTGATGCTCTTTGCCTCTCTGGCTCTTTTTCCCTCAGCAATTTTGCTGAGTTGATTCTTGTGTTGCAATCTGGGACTTCAGATCATGATGCTTTTTCTACATTAGGATCAGTTGGATTCAATGAAGGTGACTCCATCGTCATTATGTTCATAGAATTAAGGATAAATGATTTTGCTACTGCAATCCTATATAGACAAACTTTGGCAAAATTAGGGTGTTGAGATTTGTCTTCATTGCCATCATCTAGTCCTTCATGTTGAAAATGATAAAAAAAAAAATGACTTGTTCTGTATCAAACCTGTCAAACAGAAATAGACCTTATGGCTCAATAGGCAATGTTACTGCTCCGTTGTTTCCCCTTATATACCAGTGTCTTTGAAATGGAATGGATGAGCTATATTTGCACATTTGTTGGATTTACTTTGTCATGTAGAATTATTCTGTTTTTCTTTCATTGTTGTCTCCTGTGGTTTAAGAAACAGATGTTTCTTTTGAGCATCTGGCAGTTCTAGTCCTGAAGTGTCAATTTAGAGGGACTTGGTTTTATCTGGCAGCTTAAACTAATATACCTCTACAGCTCAAAAGAAGTGTACATGCATTGGAAACACTTTCACACACTCACACACACACACACACACGCACACACTAATTTATGAACCACAAACATGAACTTATAAATATGTATGATACAACCAACAGAGTAAGAGGAAATAAGGGAATGTAGATATTGTAATTCTATTATCATTTATAGTTTCAAACCTATGTTTATTTTTAATTTAGGTAATATTTGGCTATCTACTTCAGGGATTGCCACCAAAGTTTCCCACTACCAACTCACCCATTGTCTACCACCAGAATCCAGTGTGCTTCTTGCCCTCTTTGTTTTTACCTCATCCCCTTTTCCTCCCCACCTTGGATACTTCAGTTCTGTACTCAGCTTTCAAGGTTTGGATTTTAAGCTTGTGCTTACTTCACCCTTAGTTTGGTTTCTGTATTCCACATATTAGTGACACAATCTGGTATTTATCTTTTCCCTCTGATTTATTTCACTTAGCATTATCCCTCCCAACTCCATCCATATTGCTACAAAGGGTATGAGTTTACCATTTTTAACTGCTGAGTAATATCCTGTTGTGTATATACCATATTTTCTTGCTCCAAACATCTGTTTTAGGACACTTAGTTTGTCTACATAATTTAGCTACAGTAAATAGTGCTGCATAAACATGGGAATGTGACTCCCCTTTTGAATTAGTGTTCCTGAAATTTTGGAGTTGACATACAGGAGTGGAATTTCTGAGTTATATGGAAGATCCAATGTTAATGTCAAAACTATGTGTTTAAATAATGGTTTCAGCCTTGGATATTGTCTTCCACAAGCCCAGTAGAATGTGATGATTCATAGTCAGTTGTGGCATGTATGCCTAAGACTAGAATATATTTCTACATATTCTGTTCGATATGCTTTGCAGTGATCTTCAGTATATTGTGAACTTTTGTGGTCCTTTCTGCCTCTTGGCCTGATGGCTTCAGTAAAGCGTAAAGTAACTCCCAGAGCTTTCCTGAAGTGTAGACTTTAATGGCCATTACCCTTTAAGTAAACATGAAACATTTTCCGTGAATGCAGTTTCATATATCCGAACACTGAGACACTAATTACTAGGACCTGCTGACCCCAGGCTTCGTGTTTGTAATTCATACACAGTACTGTTTTTAATGAAGTTATTTTAAAACAATGTTACTCAAAAATAAAAGATCCTTTTTTCTGTACTAATTAACATTTCAACATTCATGTACAACAATCAGTAAGTACATCTTTCTGCATTTTAATTTCAGCAAATATCTTCTTGCATATCAATTCTACAAGTGTGAAATTAAAATATCAAAAAAGATTTTATTCCATTTGCAGACTTGAAGATTTTTCTGCATTCTTTCCCTCAGTTTATTTATTAAAATATAGTAACATTGATAATTCTTTACTGGTAGTGCCTCAGTTTATACGTAATTTGATGTTATACTTGGAAGATTTTGCCCAGAAAGAGGCTACATTTCCCTCCTTCATCTATACTGAAGTAGGACCAAGCAGTTGGGTTGTGTGTTCATTGAAGTGTAAATGGAAAAGTTATATTCCATCTTCCAGCCTGATCCACGTAACTGAAGGGCTTATGTGATCTTCAGTTTTCTCTTTTCTCCCAACTTTCAGCAGGATTTCAAATCCCAGGGTGACTTCCAAAGTCCCATATCGCAGATATAGGTCTCCACTGCCCAGATCCCCAAATCACTGCAGAGTGTAACCTACTCAGTGGACTTTATGTCAGCAAGACATAAATATTTAATTATTCCTTTTGTCTACAACATTTTGAACTTGAAGACCTTGGAATAGTGTGTGTGTGTATGTGTGTGTGCATGCATATTTCTGAGTCATATGGCAGATCCATATCACAAGATCCAATTCACAAGAATCTAATTATATGTGAAATATTTTTCATAAGAAATATTTCTATGCATGGTTGCAAAGAAGTGTTCATTACATGAAAGTGATCTTCAAGGTACTTTCAAGCTATAAACTCCTAGGAGTTTCATATATAAGAATTTAATTCACTACATCTCTGGAGCCCAAAGAACTCTTAAAAGCAAGGGGATTGTGAGTAAGGGGTGGGCAGCAGAGATTGGGATAGTTCTTCAGTTATGTGAAAGGTTTCTGGATTAGTAAACCAAAATAAGCAAGATCTACTAGACTAGATCATTCTTGCTCTGAATGACAGGATATATTCTAAATGCTCTGTGATTGTCTCAAAAATTGATGTTAAAAAGTGAGGCAAACACACTATACAAACCACAAACACATAATAGAATCATAGAATATCTGTTTATGGGTGTTCCTGAATAATTATTAAAATATTAAGAACCATGTCTTCCAGTAACTCTGTTTTAAAATTACCCCACTAGAGGAGGGAAGAGGGAAAGGGTGGAGGGCAGACAGGAGCATGGGGGACTGAGGTGATGGTGCACTGGTGTTACGGTGGTGGGGAATACATGGGGATTACAACTGATGTCAAATATATGTAAATTTTTTAAAAATTTATATTAAAAAATAAAATAACAATTTTTTTAAAAAATAAAATAAAATTACCCTACTAGAGTAGTATAGTGAATTAATTAAGAGGGTAAGCCTTAGAGTTAAGGACCAGAATTTGAGTGCTGTTGCTATCGCTTACTATCTGACGTTGGCAAAATTATTTAATCTTATGGAGTATCAGATTTACTTTGCTTCCAAAAAACAATTAATTAATCATTAGATCACTGTGAGGTTTAAATTAAACAATACCTCTGAAGTGCACAATTGTAGTGCCAGTATTGTAGTAAGTACTTAAAAGATGTGTTGATTAATATCCAAAGTGTTTAAATTTTATAACTATAGATGCACTATCACACACGTAACAAAAGAGCAACCAGGACTTGTTTTTCATGAGAGAAACAAAAAGTCTATCAAGGAAAGATAATTACCTTTCCAAACATGAAAGTAGAATCTAAAGAAAGAACAAGAAAGTATTGGAAAATTTGCCAACTTGAATGATGCAATCCTGTTACAAGGTCTGTGATCTATTTTGAAATATTTCAGTATAATTGTATGTCTGAACCTGCAAAAGTTTCATTTTAGAGGCAATCAGCTGGCATTATGCCTCAAAGGTCACACTCCAAAGGCAGCTCCTCTAATTCACACAGCTACTGGTATCTCAACAGATAATTGACAGTTTGCTGATCAGCTTATAGAAGACAAAATGGTTCTTCATTGGTAAAACCAATGACTCCTTATTGTGATGAGTACTAGCAATAAATTCTCATTGGCAAAACATTCAAGGTATTCTGAAACATAGCATTGTGGGTCAGTCCTGAGTTCAAGACTTGTCCTTTACTAGACACGTGACAATTAGCAAATTGTTTATCTTCCAGTATCTGAGTTTCTATATTGGAAAAATAAACTTATAAAAGTTCTTACTATGTAAATTATAACAATGATTAAGTAAGACACATATAAAGCACTTATAACAGTTATAAAAGTATAATTAACCTGTGACTGAAGCCAAAGACTGTTATAGGTGGTCCCCATGAAGGGGGCTGTTGGTGAGCTGAGATAGCCCCAGAGAAAATGCTAAGAAGTATCACATTTTGGGGTGAAGAAATATAAGGGACTACAGAAGCAGCTCCCAGGATTCAGTGTTTGGGATTGATGTTTGGGCATTCAATGTTTGAGATTCAGTGTTTTCAGATCTTCAGCGATTCCAGGGCCAGCGATTTCGGTCTCCCGCCACGCTTATCTATTGCAGGCCTCTGAAGTGGAGACCTCCAGCAGCCAACCTCAGAGAGGAAAATTTCAGAGGCTTTGCAAGTAGCTGAGCAACTGAAACTGTTCCCAGTTTTGCTGCTGCTACAGCCTGGCAGGGAAGGCGGGACCCGCAACCGAAACCCTCACTGAGCTGTGAGTGTGACCATTTGTCAGGTCATTCAGCTGCTGCAGCTGTTGCTTTAACTTTCACTTGTCTGGTGCTGTGCTGGGGTATCTCAGAAGCTTCAGGAGAAACTACTGTTGTGTCTTCTGTTGTCTTCAAGAGTTGGAACTTGACCTGTAGTCTCGCTGCCACGTGTCTCAAGCCCACCATCTTAGGCATGTGGCCTATTATTCCAGAAAGGAGTTCTGTGTCCTCAGTGGTGGGAAGACACCATCTTAGATGTATTTTGTTTAGGACTTGAAAACAGTTGACACTGCTTTGGTGTGATAAAAGGCCATTTTTGGCCTCAGTAACTGTTTTTCCCTGGCTTGTTAAATAAACCCCATTGTTGTTCTCCGAGCCTGAGTAATCCTGCAATTATTTTCACAGGTAAAGAACTCAGTTAGCGACCAGTAAACTATTTTGGCAGTGTCCTTGACTGGTTTTAGTGCTCTTTGCTGCCCAGTAGCAAAAGTACATTTATTTTTTTCTCAAATTATTATTACTAACTTTATTTCTCAAATTTCCCTGGGACTTGGTTAGGTGTGTACACTGACACTGACGTTGGCTAAAAGTCAGTTGCATCACGTTGCATCACGTCGCAGTTTCACTTGTGTCTTAAAAACACTCCCAGGGATTCTGTTTGAACTCAGGCAGGTGCCTTCATTTCAGTCACCCATTTAGATACATCTCTCACTCTATCTAGCATATAATTTTCAACTTGGACTGAAGAATTTGGGATTTGCTACTTTTGTCCTCAGTACAAATAGTATATCACACACTCTAAACTTACCCTTCTATAGGGAAATGAACCTGTTTTCACTACAATCTTGGAATTTTCCTACATTCATAGTCTAACAGACTTCCTATTCTTGATGAAACAAAAACATTAAAAGTTTCCCTAGAAAATCCTTTGGCAAAAGTTGGGGGAGGAGAGGAGACTGGGCCATGTTGAAGTAGCTCTTTTTCCTTTTGAGTAGCCTCTGATATTATTGTTTAAATTTCAAAGGTTTGTACTGTTGGCTTCTTCACAAGTGTGTCTTTAATAAATAGTCTTTTTGAGGCCACATTTATTCTAGGCTTCTTAATAATTTATGATAACATTCCTAATATTAATTGCAGCATACTTGTTTAATTGACTTAAAAGATTTATAAAAGAAATTCATACTCAAGGAAACAAAGTGAATCACCATGACTTCTGGCTCAGGTGCGCTTTGCGTATGAACAATAGTTCAGAGTATTTTCTAAAATTAACTGTGCAAGTTAACATCAGTGTGTCCTTAGCACAGCGTTTCCTGTCATATTTCATCCTAGAGGAACAAAAGCAAAGTCTGGAAAACTATGGGGAAAGATGGGTATTCTAAATATATGCCATCTGCTGAAAAAGTGCATGCTGTTTTTTAAGGAATGCTAAAATGGGCTTTTAAAAGTGTTAGGTGTGTCAGACTTAAAAGTAATAAAAATGCAGATTTGAAGTTTGTCAGAGAGAACTGGATTTTGTGAATTACTAGGAAGAAAGGTACATTTAAGTGAGCAACTTATTAGACATCCTCCTTGACATGTTTGCTACTTTAGCTTCTGAAGTAGTTCACCAATAATCCACACAGATATTTTTAATTTAATGAGCCCTTCAAGCTCTGATTTGTCCAAAATGTATGAAACAACAGGACATATTAATTTGAGGCAGCTCTGCAGTAGTTTTAAAAAGTCAAATCTGACGTGAATAGCTACAGAGTTGCTTTCAGTTCTTTCGAAATTTTATTTTATTCTTCCATATGTAAATGCATTCCTCATCCTCATAAAACATGAAAAATGTACAAAAATATAAAGAGGAAAGTAAAATTCACCTGAAAACTCATTACAAAGAGATAGCCAAATCATTATTTGCATTGTGGGGAAATAAAGAATAATGGATGTATCATATTATCTAAATTTGAATTATATTATGAAGCATCAATAATTGAAACTGTACAGCATTGGAATAAAAATAGACATACAGGTTATGGAACAGAATTGCAAGCCCAGAAAAAAATCCACACATTCATAGATACCTAATTTATCACAAAGGAGCTACTGCCATACAATGAAAAAAGTAAAATCCCTTCAATAAACAGTATCACTTAAATTGGATAACTTTCTAACTTCATAAACAAAAATAATGGATGAAATACTTGGATGTAAGACTCTATGTTATAAAACACATAAGTGATACCTTCCAAAACATCAATCAATGATAGAGATGTCTTTGGGAATTCAACCCAATGTCAAGGAAAATGAAAGAAAAAATGATAGGACTACATCAAATGAAAAAAATTTTGCAAAGCAAAAGAAAGTATCAACAGACTAAAAAGATAGTCTACTTAATAGGAGATGATATTTGCAACTCACACATCTGATAGAAGGTTAATATCCAAGGTATATAAGGAACTCATCCAATTTAACAACAACAAATAATAATAAAAATATACCAACTAAAAAATGGAAAGATCTTAACAGATACGTTTCCAAAGAGGATATGCAGGCAGCCAACTGACATATGAAAAAAAATATGTTCATCATCACTTCTTATTAAGGAAATGCATATCCAAACTACAGACTGAGGTGTGACTAAGAATTAATCTGGCAGCTGGCACAGCATGTGCAAAAGCCAGGTGGAAAAGAGTAGTGTACATTGAGGGAAATGGGAGGAATTCAGAGGGACTGGAATTCAGAATTAGTATAGAAATGTGGCAAGAAATTAGTCTTGAATGACAAATGCAACAGTCATGATTTATGACATCAGCTAATAAGACTACAGTTTATTTGCAAGTGGGAAGCCAAAAAGATTTTAGTGATTAGAAGAATAACAAGACTTCCATATTAAAGGTATAATTATGTCATATTCTCCTATACCTTTGTCTCTCAATGTGCAGTAAGTTGCCTTTTTGATAAACAGAAAATTGTCTCCAGTCTTTAATAAACATAAACTAAGTTTTCTGACCAACATTCTCCTGAAAATAAACTGGATTACCTAAAATCGTATATTAAACACATCCAAGATTAAACAGGTAGTTGCCTGAGAAGTTTTTTCGGGGGGAGGGACTGTCCAATAGTAAATGCCAAAGCACTAGTTGGGAAACTGCTCTCTGGGTGCCTCAGAAAGTGCCATGAGCTATGTCACCTTGTGAAGCTCTCGAGCAGAATATTCATATTTCAGAAACCCAGAAGTCTGTCTAGATGAACACACCAGAAACAAAGAGAAACCCCATTAGGAGAATGACATGAGCATTGTGACATGTTGTTAGGTAACTATTAATCTCCTGACTTTCTTATGGAGCAGAAAGCTTTCACATTTTCACTTAAAGGAAACACTTTACAATTTCCCTTGGGCATATGAGAATAGCCAGCATCTCTACTTTTGTGAATCGGGACTATTATTAAGTAGAATGCCATCTTCTTGAACACGGGTATGGAAAGTCATGAAAAGAAATCTGATAACTGAGACTTGACTCAGTGACTAAGAGATGAGTAGCATATACAGTGTTGACACACTGGACAAAGGGGTGAATCAAACCTGAGGGTTCAGAACAGGATCTTCAAAGATTCCACCATACTATTCGGAATGGTTCATAGTTTAAGCTTATGATTAAATTTTTTTATATTTCCATGATACAGTTGACAAAAGGTGATTTAAAGTGAAAACATGGATGCGTTGTTGTGGGGTACTGTTTGTACTCTGAAAAAAAAAAAAAAAGAATTCTGAAGAAAATGAACATGATGCCATTGCAGAGGAGACTGCATTTCAACCTATAGAAGCAACAAATTCCTTGGTTCATAGTAAGTTTTAATACTAAAATTCCAAATAATACTTTTAACACAAGTTTTCAAGTCATTATATCACTACTTAAATTTACATCAATAATTTGGACTTAACTTGCTCCAAATAGAGCTGTCCATTGGATGCTAAGAGGCAAGGTAAGAGGTAAATGATACATACATTTAAACTATGCTTTTACTTGACAAGAAAGAAGAGAGTATCTCAAAAAATTTAAAAAACCACATTGCTGGCAGATGATATCCCAGGGAAAGAATGTGCTAGCACAGAGCTACAGCACTCTCAAACACATTGCCCATTAGAAATAAATCTAAGGCATGTCAGGTTATATTTTCCTATCAATGATTGACAGTGCAGAGGTTGTTAAAATGACTGTAAATCATTATTAAATGTGTAAATGCAATTTAAATATTATTCTGGGTGCATTTTTAAATGAGAAGAAAATGAGATCTGGAGACTCACTGAAACAATCTGTAACACATGGAATTATGAGCCACATAAAACTCAGTATGAATATTTATTTCCTGAACATCTGCTTGAATACAAAATATATAGCTTAAGCAAATTCAACATGAAAAATATTGCAATCAAAATTTAAAGCATTTAAGAAGTACACTGCTTTAAAAGCAATAGATTGTCTTTGGAGATAGTTGACAAGTTGTAAAACAGTGTATAATAAGTTATAAAGAACAACAAAAGAAATAGCTTGCTGCAGTCATAAATTACTAATGAGATCTAAGTAAAGGATTATATATATTTGTCTTTGTAGTACTTCAACGAACACTTAAAAAGGTATCTGATTGGGTGAAAATTGTAATAAAAGACTGTCAGGGAATTATTACAAAGAACAAATTCTCAGGTAAGTTTTGGTTTTTACCTGTATTCTAAAGTACTATTTTTAATTTATAAAGCAAATACTTTTATTCAGAATTTATATTTCTCTATGTATTTATGACTACAATCATTTTAAATCTTATTTCTCTCTTTAAAATGTTTCCTTAAGAAAATATAAATATACAGAAAAATATAAAAAAATCTATAACACTCTTCTATAATGGTATTATATAATATACATAAATATATCATGACAATTTTCTTATGTAGTCAGGGAAAATGGGGTTTTAATGGATGAGCTTAGAATGATTTTAATGCACAAATAAATGAAATAAAATCAAAAGCCATCCAAAATATCAATGAAACCAATAGCTATTGATAGTTCTTGGAAAGAATAAAACAAAATGGACGAACCTCTAGCTAACCTCACCAAAGAAGCAAGGAGAAAATACTAAAGAAGAGAATTAGAAATAAAAGAGGAAAAGCCACAAAAAGCATCTTGAAAATATGGATGATCATAACAGAATATGATGAACATCAATTTGCCAATAAATTGGATAACATAGGAGAAATTGACAAATTTTTAAAAGCATAAAACCTTCCAAGACTGTATCAGGAAGAAATAGAAAACTTGAACAGATCAATAACAAGCAAGGAAATGGAAACAGTAATCAAAAATCTCCCAAAAGATAAAAATCAGAACCAGATGGCTTCACTGGTGAGTGCTACTAAAACTTAAAAGACAAAATAATGCCTTCCATGCTCTTCAGAAAACTGAGGAAGAAGATCAAATTTTTGAGACCAACGTTATTCTGATTCTAAAAGGACAAGATACCATAAAAAAATATAAAACTATAGCCCAAAATTCCTGATGAATATAGATGTAAAAATCATTAAAAAAAAAAAAACCTCAGCAAATTGAATTCAACAAAATATTTAAAGATTTACACATCTTAACCAAGTGGGGTTTATCCCAGAGGTGCATTAATGTTTCAACATTCATGAATTGATTAATGTAATTTATACCATCAACAAAAGGATAATATCATATGGTGATATCAGTTAATAAAGAGAAAGTATTTGTCAAGATTGAACATATATATGGAGATAAAGGAATATACTTCCATATAACAAAAGTAACATATGACAAGCCACAATACCTTACTCACTGATGAAAAGTTGAATGCTTTCCTTCTAAGGTCAGGTACAAGAAAAGGAGTTCACTTTCAGCATATTATTTATTCAACACTTATCAGAACCCTAAGTAGAGCTATTAGGTAAGAGAAAGATACAATGACATTAGAAAAGAAATAATACTATTACTTATTATTTGTGTATATTATGACATTACACAAAGAAAACCTTAACGGATACTTTAAAAAGTTATTAGAATCAGGAAACTCCCCACACACACACACCCAGTTGGTACAGGGTTTAAGTCTCAGAGCTATCAAGTTACCACCAGCTACTGCTACATGAGTTTGATCCCTACTCAGGGAGCTAACTGACATGGTGCATCAGACCTCTACTAACTTGTCTGCTGCTCCCCTCAGCAGTGTATTTCAGTAGATCCACATGTTCTGCTCCCTAATATCTCTGGCGAATCCTTTCACCTCCCAGTCCTCTGGCCTGAACCCCAATTCTTGAATGCAAATAAATAAATCATTTTTAAAAAGTTGTTAGAATCAATAAATCAGGCTATGATATCAATATACAAAAATCAGTTGTATTTCTATAAGAGACCAATGACCTACAAGAGAATAAAATCTAGAAAAGAGCCCTATTACAATAACATCAAAAGAATTAAATATCTAGGAACAAATATAACAAAGGTGAAAGACCTGTACACTGAAACTACATGACATTAAGAGAAATAGAAGACACACAAAAAATGTAAAGATAATTCCTGCTTATTAAAATGGCCATCTTACCCAAAGCAATATGCACATTCAATTCAATCCCTATCAAATTTTCAATGGCATTCTTAAAAAAAATAGAGCAAATATTATTAAAATCTAGATGGAATCACAAAAGACCCCACATAGTCAAAGCAATCCTGATGGAGTGGTGGTATCACACTAAAAAGATATAGTGACCTAAATATAGTATTTATTCCAATAGTATAGTATTGGAATAAAAATAGATAAAGGTCAGTGGAAAAGAACTGAGAACCCAAAAATAAGCTCACACTTACATGGTCAAGACCTTGTACCTTATCTACTACGAAGAAGCCAAGGGTATAACATAGAGAAAGGAAGTTCTCTTCAAGAAATGATGTTGGAAAAATGTGCAAAAGAATGAAATTAGATCACTATCTCACAACATACACAACTCACCAAAATGGATTAAAGTCCTGGAATGTGAGTCTTGAAACAATGGATATTGGGAAAATGGTATCCTTATATACGTGTGTTGGGAATATAGACTGATTCAGTTCCGTGGAAAAAAGTGTGGAGGGTTCTCAAAACATTAGAAACAGACCTACCATCTGAACCAGTAATCCCTCTCTTAGGTATCTCCTAGGTACCAATGAATACAAAAACACTCATTCAAAAGGAAACATGCTCTGTGCCAATTTTCCTCCACTGTGCACTTTGTTGCTATTAAAAACTGTATTAACTCTAATGGAAGAATAAATCATTTTGATTTAAAAAAAAAGAAAGAGGGTCTCCCTACTGGTGCCAGCAGACCTCTCCCGTCTCACCCATTGTTCCCCTCAGCAGTGTATTTCAGTCAATTCACCTTTTCTGCTCCCTACCCTGATTCTGGTGAATCCTCTCACTCCATTTCCCCACACTTCTGGCCTGCACACCAGCTCTTTTATACATAAATAAAATAAATCTTAAAGAAATAAAAATAAAAGAATCACTTCCGTGTTCATTGCAGCACTATTTAAAAGAGTCAAGTACTGGAAACAACATAAATGCTCAAGGAAAAGGTGAATGGATTAAGAAGTTGTGGTATTAGAAAGAAAAAGTATCAGATGCTCTCACTTATAGAAGGAACGTAGAGGAAACAGGGATCAGGGGGAAAATAATTATAATAAATTAAAAATCAAAATCAACATAACTATAATCAGAAACATTCTGTAGGGGAGGAGGAGGGAGAAGCAACAAAAGAGGGGTGGGAAGAGCACGAGGGACGACGTTGATGGGTCATGGCTGAATTGGTGGTGGGAATTTCACGGTGGGAATTTCACGAAGACTACACCTAAGAGGAGAAAGTATACATTGTACAAAAATGAAGAATGACGTAAAATACATATAAAATGATAAAAAAGTGGTATATACATACACATACAATGAAATACCACTAAGCTATAAAAAATGTGAATTATTGTCATTTGCAAAAACATGGATGAAACTGTAGAAGATTATGCTAAGAGAAATAAGTCAGGAGGAGGAAAACAAATACAAGACGGTTTCACTCATATGTGGAAAATAAAGGAACAGACAAAATTAAACCAAAGCAAGCCCCAAACATCTGAATGTAAATTTGAGGCTACTGTAGATCTGAGGAGGGTTGGTTGGGGATCACAGGGGACATGGAATTCAATTAACTACAGTGAAGGGCAGTGGGTACCTGTGCATGGGAGTGGTAGTAGTAGAAGTAGTAGACAGCTATAACTCTGAATCAAATGCAGTGTTTAAATCAATGTTACCTCAATTAAAAAAATATTACAATAAAAAATTGATAAGATCTGACTCTGTATGGAAAGGGCACTTACTGATGGAAGAATTGGTAGCAACTTTAATCAAATATATTTCCCTGCCTGATATGCTTAAAAGAATCAATAACTCTTTTCTAAATTTTTTTGAAAAAGTAAATGTGTAAAAATTTTAATGTGAAAATTCTCAGCCAAAAGTTTATATCTGAGAGTTTCTTTGGGAGTTTTTACAATGTGAACCGAGTTCACAAAAATCACAATCATAAAAGAAATGTACAGATAATAAATTTCAGTTAGAGTGCTATGTTCACTTCATATTTATGTATATTAAAAGATTCTTGCAACACTCATACATTTTGAGTCCTGGCACAAGTATTTTACATATGGAGCAATATGAAAAGTTAGGAGGTTACACTACTGGAATGCAAGGATCCAAGGTTTTTAGTGTGAATTATACCCTACAAATACGCATAATTTTACATATTAAGTTAGTTTCCGTAGTCAAAGTGAAATAAAACACATTGTCATCTCCAAATATTAAAGGCCAAAATTTACAGACAAATTTCTTCCTGAGTCATGGCAAACATCATGTATGATCCCCAGACATTGTACCACATGCTTCATCACCTTTTTCTTTTTATTTTAAAATATAAATATAAAATAATCCTTTCAAAATTACTTCACACTGTGCTTTTACTGAAAAATGGCTATGGAGTTATTACCTCCACCTGTTCTGCCAAGCTGGGAGGTATTTACTGGCTTTAAGCCAAAATTATTAAAAAGATTAAAAGTAGCTTCCAAATTCTAACTGCTGGAATGTTGCCATTATATTTTTTTCTTTACTGCCTAATTACCAGTCAACCTGTCCAGAGACTGAAGACTCCCTTCCACACAAAGAGCATTCTCTTCTTAAAAAGTAGGGGGAAATTTTTCAAGTCAAAGAAATAACAACTGAAATGTTGAAAAAAATAAAACCCATATCCACACCTACTCTCAAATTTCAGAAGATACTTGGTCTCAAAGAGAGACGAGCTCATGATTAAGAGTTATTTTATACGAACATTTTTAATTTTCCCAAATTTACTTCTCTTGCTAACCCCAACCAAAGAATATAGTCACTATATATATTATGCTGATATCCATTTTCACTGAATTTTTACCTCCAGCATGACCCAGGAGGGACAGCAAAGAAGACACATGTCCGCACAGAGATGGATACAAAAAGCTTGGCTAAGCTTCTATTAGCCAAAAAATGTACACATGTGTGTGCACACATGTTACACATGAAATTTCCTTTTTCCAGTTTTAGTTTCTCATTTTGAATCTAGTTGTGTCAGTGTACCTGATTACAATTATTAACAACATCCTCATGTACAAATAAAGGCATTAATGACATCATGGAAAAGGCATGATTTTCTTTTTTTCCTTTAAGGAAAGTTTGAAATGTATATCGCTTTAAGTGAAGTTACTCAGATTAGATTTTTTAACTTGCAAAGAACAGACTCTGAATCACACAGAAACCAAATTGCCTCACTCATATGCAGCATTTGTACATCTTAAACACTAGAAACTTGAGGGAGTCCATAGTCTTGAGAGGTCAGATGCCAAAGATTCTATTTTTTAATTAATTACAATCACCCTCATTAACAAGTCCAATTTCTCATCCAATGGCCTACACCCCACCTAAATATAGACTCAGGGCCTCTGTGTCATCGAGGAGATTAACCAACAAATTGTCCTTGTCTGTTAAGCATGCCAGTCACCTGCTACTGATGGTCACAGAGATTCCTATGGTTCTCTCCAATCTGTCTGACTATACCTCATGGGATGATTTACCCTTGCCTTATTAACTGTAGTAAAACCTACTCTAACTGATTGAAGCAGTTCTTCCTGTCTCTAGCATAGTAACTGGCTGGGAAATGAATTTCCCAGTCTGACAGTCTTTTTGCTCAGTAGCTACTCCCATTTGGAGAACTGCTCTTTGAGTTTTCTTTGCTTCCTAGTTCTACCAGCAAATCTTTTCAGGAAATCTAGCTCTTATTTACCCTTCACACCAAAAGTGATTGAAAAGAAATTTTACACTAGTAACTATTTTTTGAAGGGCATTACATTTTCAATGTGTTTTCTTCCCAAGTCCCCCTTTTCTGAGAATTTCTCACTGTTTTCTGAATCTTTCTTTGTTTTCATACATTTTGATTCCCTTAGTAATTAGGCCACAAACACAGTCAGACTGTTTTATGAGTTCTTCGTCCTGGTCCTCTGTATTTCCCTCTTTTTCATTCTAATCTTGCAAGGACTGCTTTGCAATGCAAATTTTTGACAAGAAACTCCTCTCTGGGCTCCAATCGAGTACAGAGACTTTGTGGATTATCCATGTCCCCAAGGCCCTGATCCCAGGATCAAAGGGGCAAGAAGCTTCTCTCTATCCAGTGACTTTGTTTACAGGTTCCTTTTTTCTCTAAAACTCAGAAGCTTTTTTAAGACACTCTTCTCTGAAAGGGGGGCTTTCAGGCTAAGACACAAATGAAAACAAAAAGATAAATAAGCAAAGATCTGAGGGTAAAGGTGTTCTGGGCAAAAAAAAAAAACAACTTCCCAGATAAAGATCTTAGGATCTTGGGATCAGTGTGAACATGGAGTTTTTGTGGGAAAACGTGGGACCATGGGGCCAGAGTACAGTAAAAACAAAGAAACAAGAAATGGAAATGACACTGAAGAAGAAGAAGGGAAAAGACAGATATCTAGGTGTCAGAGAGCTTCTCAAACAATAGAAAGAATATTTGTTTTACTCTTTAGTGTTGTAGAAAGTCACTGGAGATCTTTAGACATGAGGGATATAGTTTTTTTAAACATTTATTATTTATGCATAGAAGAATTGGAGTGGGAGTGCAGGCCAAAGGATGAGAGGATTCACAAGACACAAAGTGTGGAGCAGAACAGGTGGACCTACTAAAATACACTGCTGAGGGGCACAGTAGGAAGACAGGAGAGGTTTACTGTGCATGTGGGTCAGCTCCTTGGTCAGGGGTTGAACTCAGGCTGCAGCACAGAGCTATAACCTCTAGGCCACCAGGGAGACCCATAAACTTGAGGGCTGTCCTTTGGCATATGTTTGAGATAATCACGCAAGCAGAGTTTTGCAGAGCAAGCTGTAGGTGTTCAGGAGTACAAGCAGTGAGATCATTTTAATATCACTGCCACTACTCAGAAAGGACATAATTCAAGAGCCAGAAGGAGAGCAAGGAGATGGGGAGAAATGAGTGGATTGGAGATATATGTTGTATTTAGAACTGATTAACTATTGGATTGGTTATGGCATCAATGATAAAAGACCTCCAGGTTTTTACCTTATACATAGAGTAGGACAATTTAATGAAACTGGAGGACACCCTAGAAACAGATTGGGAAGTGAGTGGGAGAATTGGAGAGTTCCATTTCAGACATAGTTAAGATCTATTGGCTATCCAAGTGGAAGTGTTGGATAGGGAATTGCGTGCACATCGGTGGATATCAGGCAAGCATGGAGTTATGCACCTACAATATTTATGTAAATCCATGGGTAAGGTGAAGTCACCTGACTATGGCTGAAGAACAAACAGATGAGAAGGAAGGTGACTTTATCACCTATCCTTTATCACCACAGGAGAAAGAGGAATACAGCAGACTGGAAAAGAGGTATAGGATAGGAAAGAAACTGTTAATGTCACAGAAGTCAAGAAAAGAATGTTTTCAAAGAATTTCAGTGGGTTAACTGGCTGGATCAGATGTCTAGTTATGTTCTTTCTGGCCTTTGTGCCCAGGGAGTAGGAATGAAACACATCCTGGCTACCAGCTACCTCTTCTATTTATGAAAATATTCTCTGCCCCTCCCCTGAGGATCATCTATGGGATCAACCAGTAAGCTTGGCCTTCTGCTCCTGGTGAAACACGTTGAGTTTAGTAGTAAACTTAAAACCAGAGGTGGAATCATCAAAAGAGACCTCCTTCTACCATCCCCCTTCCCCGTCAAAGGAGTCTTCCAGATTTTGCAAAGGAGACAAATGCCTATATCCCTCCACATTGTGGTTCAAACTTCCTGCACAGTCATGTTAGATTCAGAAGGACTGAAGTATCCTTCCATGGACCCCCTATTTTGATGAAGATCCCAAAGAAAATCAGTTTGAGTTGGGTTCCGGCAGCTTAATAATTTACCCCAATTTATCTTTTGGGTTTCATAAATTCTTTCCAGAAACTATCAGCTGTGGTTAAATGTGGTTCCTGTTTTATTTTCTTTCACTACTATAGACAGGTAAAAAGTCTTTTTAGGTCATGATGCTCCTTAATTAGCTACATTATTAATAAGCCCAAAACAGGAAATTTCAGCATCTCCTTTAGGAAGTGGCGGGTGGAAGAGACCCATCATTGATTTGTCTCTCACCATCTTCAGAATGAGGAAGAAGGTCCCCATCACATCACTTCATAGAGAAGACACCCAGCGATGGGTCATTGTTGGAGGTTGACTGGTCACACCAATTTCCACTTGTCTCGCATGACCAGTCATGTTCCAGGTTTACAGAGTTACCATCTCCTCTTTTCATCCTTTCTTTCCTAAATTTCTTCTTAAAGTCCTGTTTGAGTCACTACCCCCAGTTGGCACTGTGACTCATTCTACGCTGACGTGAATGAACGAGGTAGGTTATCATTTCCACTCCATTTCCTCACCTCTAATGTATAAAGACCTCACAGAATATGCATCAGATTGTTATGCTGCTGTGTCTTCATTTTGGTATTTTCTGACAATATTTTTTATGGTATTGGTCTCTTGTTCTTTTTGTTAAAGAGCTTTCTACTTAATATGTGTATGTTCTGGTGTGTGTGTATTCAGCGGAAGCAGGACAGACATTGATTGGAAGGAAATACTGCTTTTTTCCATGAGGGAATGAAGTCTGACAGTTCAGCAGAGCTATAAAACTCCAATCACAGTAGGATGAAGAATTCTTCACTTCCCTTTCATTGCAGCTCAGGAGGAAAGCTATGATTAAATCAGTAATGGGCATATGACTAGGAGGAAAACAGCAATGATGGTATATGAATATGTGATTCATTTTCTGGTACAATTGCAAGGAATTCCAGGCTTTGGAGGACAGGACACTTTGTTCCAATGTCTGCTCCTCCCTAGACAGGCTGATGCTAAAGCTCTATGCTTAGGAAAACCACAGCAAGAATTCTCTTTCTCATAATGTCTCCAAATATAACCGATAGAATAAAACCATTGCTCTGTCCAAGACTGGAGAAAGAATGCAGTCACCTAGTAACTGCAAAAGACCCTGAAGCAGTGAGCTCAGAGTTAGTGGGGTCTTTGTTTTAAGAGAAGACAAAGCTGCTCCTTTTTTTGACTTAAGGTACAGACAGTTTCAGAAGACGGAACAGAAGGCCAAGCTCATTAACCCTGTGACAGTTATCTCCTCTTACTCCTTTTTTTTTAAAATATCATTATTCATTTTCATACGATATTTGATTTCTCCCCCTAGGTTTAGTCCTCATAATCCACCCCCCACACCACATTACCCGTGAACCATCATCACAGTCCCTTGTCTTTTTCCCTCCCCTGTTTTGACACCTTCTTTCCCCCTCCCCTGTTGGATGCCTCAGATCTATGGTCAGTCTGCAAGTTTTGTCTTTTTCCTGACCCTTTGTTCAGTTTCCCTGTATTCCACCTATTATCTCCTTTCAAGGTACTAAAAGGCTTCACAATCAAATCATACAGACCAGCCTTCCTATGACGTTTGTACGGGCACAGAATGCTTTCAGCTGTCTGTGCCTCTGTCAGCAGCCAGCCCGATGTGACTTTCACTGCTGCTCTTAACTGACATCCAGGTTTCTGTCCTGCTGTCTCGTGTCAAGATAGTCTTTCTTTCCATACTATTCAAATGTGGGCCCCAGTTGGATGCCTTTGGCAACATCTGTGTTGGTGTTCAGGGATCACTGGACTGTTGGAATGCAAACCGACCTCCTTTACCCTGCTCTGGGACCCAAAATCCACTTTTGCTCCATGACTCTGGTTCTTCACTAGATGAAGGGAAGAAAAGATTCCTTCCTGCCTTGCTCCCGGTGACTGTCAGCATCACCCCAGAATGGCAGCTCACTCTGGTAAGGCAGTGGTTTCAGCACAGCAGGTTTATCTGCCCTTCGAGATGTGAAGCGAGCTCCTCAGGCAGGACCCTCCTCGCAGGCTGGGTCTCATTCCACAGGGTTCTTCCTCCAAGCTTTTAAGCTTAAGTGGTCCTGGCCTCTTCCTTGTTCTTCAGATCCAGATGTGGCGGTTACTTCCTATACTTACTTCCTCGATGAGACTTCAATGTCACCCTTTGGTCTTTGAAAGTCTCTAAAACATGGTCAACAATCATCTATATCAAATACTCTCTATTAAAATAATTAGGTGGTTTCAATATCCTGGCTGCACTCTGCCAATATGTAGACAAACTTCATTAGTGTCCCGCATTCATATCTTCCTGACCCAGGCCAGAGAATGAGGCAGTCTGAATGGGAGGCAGGAGAAAGGGTTGATGACCTCTGCATGCCCTGTCTCTCCTGGATGGGCAGGGTCATTTATATCCCTGGGGCATTTAATGAAAATCCTGTTTCCTTGCAATTTACCTATAACCTCCCAGGCCTGACCACATTTTTCTTTGAAAATTCAGGCTTCTGGGAAGTTAAACACTGTGCTGAGAAACTGTCACCCTAGAGGAAGTCATATTTAAATGGCCAAAGAATTCCTCGGAATGAAGTGGTTGAAGGTAAAATGAAAACAAATGAATTGATTATGCTTATGAAGTTTAAATGGTATACATGTGGGAAATTCATGCTCTTTCCAAGGAGATGGCGGGTTCTACAAAATGCATGTAGATTGTCCATTTAGACCTTGGTCTGTTTGCTATATGAGTAAGAGATTTTTCTAAATAGCTACACTTGAATTTCAATTTTTAGCTTAATTTACTATAATTTCTGTTCACAATAAGAAGCATGGTTTGTTTATGGCTTTATTTATTTTCATTTGTTACTGGAGATACATGCATTTATTAAAATTCTCATGATTCATCAGATGCCCACTGTATTCCTGAACATTTTTACATACCTCAACATCCTAATCAGGAAAGAGATAGAGGGCAAGGTTGTGAGGCAATAGCAGTGCCTGTGGGAAATACATGGAGATTACAATTTATGTCAAATATATATAAATTAAAAAAAAAAATACCAGTGCCTGTGCCATGGCTAGAGCTGCAGCAGGGAGGAAGAGAGGTGGTGTGGGCTCTCAATTTTTCAATTCAGCAGAATTCTGGAGGAGAAGCATTTTGTGAAAATAGCTCATTTTTCAACTTTTGTTAGAGACTGGATGACAATCTTTTAGAGTGACAAATGAGTAGAATGGTTTAAAAAATCTCCTATTTGTCAAATATCAAAAATCTCAAATTTGAACAGGATTGTGTGTGTTTTACTAAGTCCATCCAGTCATAAGTTATCTAGTCATAGAAAGAAGTGAATTTATTTTATTATGTTTATATACACTTATAGTATATTACACACACGTGTGTATACATGTATGTATACATATGTGTGCACACATATATACATACATATACACATACAAATATACACTTTTATATACCTTTTTAGAATAGTTTTTGGTTCAAAGAAAAAACAGAAAAATTGAGGGGAAGTAAAGAGTGCTTCCCTACATCCTCTGTTGTCCTCACATATGCATGACCCTACATAATTAGGAAAACTGAGTAAAAACACATTTATTCAACTTTTTAAGACAAGGAAAACAAGTAATATAAAACTACTCATTAAAAATGCTTTCATCTGCTACTTTCTCAATTGTCCATGTTTTATAAAATGTTCACTCAGTAAAATGAAAAGCTTCAACATATTTTTTTAATTTCTGCTGCAATAAATAAAACACAAGTTTCTTCTATATTCATATTAAAAGTAGAATTAATGATTTTTATGAAGTTCATATATTTTTTACTCACATAATAATATCAGTGCCAATACAAATCTACACTGAGGCACATTTGCTACAATCAAAGAATCTACATTGAGGTGTTAGTATCACCCAAAACTCATAGGTTACATTAGGATTCACTCTTGGTTTTGTACATTTTATAAATTTTGACAATGGTAGAATGACATAAATGACATATCTAATGGCAATAGTTTCACTGACCTGAAAACTCTATCCCCTGACAGTCTTTCCTCCTGCCCTGCACCCAACTCCTAGCAAACACTCATCTTTTTACCATCTCCATAGTTTTGCCTTTTCCAAATTGCCATACAGTTAGAATTATACACTATGTAGCCTTTACAGACTGGCTTCTTTCACTTAGTAATATGCATTTAAGTTGCCTTCTCTCTTAGCATGACTTGTTATTTCATTTCTTTTTATTGCTCAATAGTATTTCATAGTCTAGAATGAATATGTCATTCCAGATTTCAGACTTCATTCCAGACTTATTAATTCACCTACAGAAGATCATCTAAATACCTTCCAATTTTTGCAATTTTGAGTAAATTTGGGAGAAACACCTGTGTACAGATTTTTTGTGGGTACAAATATTCAGCTCCTTGATATCAAAGAACACAATTGCTAGATCATATGATAAGAATGTGCTTAATTAAAAGAAATCGCCAAACTGTCTTCCAAAATTGGGTATGCCATTTTGCATTTCTACCAACATCCTTTCCAGCATCTGGAGTTGTCAGTGTTCCAAATATTGGCCATTATAATAATCCTGTTCACTTTTAACAATAACAGTTAGCATTTTTTGAGCACTAATTGGGTTTTCAGTGCTTTCCAACTAATCTTAAAATTCTCACAACAACCCTCTGTGGACATACCTATCATTATGCCCCCCGTATAGATAGTAAAACTAAGGGAAAAAAAACTGGGAAAAATAAGCACAACACTATGTGCATGGTCACAGCTAGTAGGAGGGGCTATTAGAATTCTAGAAGGAAATGCCCTTTTAACCATTACTCCTTACCTCCTCTCAAATAGAAACTTCAGAACTCACCAAAATCCATCCTTACATCTCCTCCCCTTCACGATTTCTTTCTTTTTCCACATTATAATTTCATTTCTTTTGACAATTCCTTGTGCATTGTCAAAATGGAAAGTCCAATACAAAGCTGTCTTAACAAGTACAGGAAATATATTTTCATGTCTCTATTAATTTAGTTATCCAAATATTTAACAGTGTAGTACATTGGGTTCTCATTTCTTATTTATATGAAATTTCTCCAAGAGTCCTTAAGAAATAGGTCAAAGGTTTAACTTAACATGACAGCAAAATGTTCAGTAGGACTTACTCAAAATATATAGTCTCTAAGTTTGATTTGTTAAAAGACAAACACATTTTAAAACACTGAGTACTATTGTTTCTTCCAGAATATACTAAGAGAAAGAGACAAAGAAATAGCATTTACCAGAAACCTGCTGAATGTCTCCATACTAAAATATGGTCCTTGGCCAGCAGCATTAGTATCATCTGAAAGATTTGTAGAAATGCAGTCTCAGGTCACACCCCAGACAGTGAATCAGAACATGCATTTTAACCAGTCTCCAGGAGATGTTCATACATAATAGTTTGAGACACACTGTAGCAAAGAACCATAGCACAGTTATCCCGCTTCAGCTACCACATTCTCCAGCAAGGAGCCATCCCCAAAACACCAAAGCAGACAGAAATAGTGACAGTTACCGCCCTTGATTCATCTTATCCCATTAGGCAGAAAGACACAGGTTATCAATAGGTACATAGTAGGAAACAGCTACTGTCAGTAGAACATTTGTTGATTTGATCACAAGTTAAAGAAATTTCAGTTCAGCATAAAAACCATGAGGATTCATTAAAGGATTTTGAGAAAAGAAGTCATATTGCCAGATTGCATTTCAGAAGATCACTCTGGATGTGGGGAGGAGAATGAATCATATGGGGCCAAGTCTGCATCCAGATAACCCATTAGTGCAGTAAAGAGATAGTGGTGACCTAAAGTAAGCAAGAACAGTGGGAGCAGAAAGATGAGATGGACTCAGATGGCATTTCAAGAGTAGGATTTTCAGAATTTATTGGTTACTTTTCGATGAAGAGTTTTGAGTGTGGGAGAAGAAAAAAGAAATCAAGGATTCTTAGAAAAGGTCATTTTTTTAAAAAGAAGAATTTTCTCTAAATATTTAAATAGTGTACTAGCTCAAGATCATAAAGTTAAAACTGTAGAGAAATATATTTAATATTTTCTATGCTGAAATCAGAAACAATCATTTTCTACATTATAGTCTTTCTATGTTTAAGGCTATTAGCAAAAAAAAAATTGCCTTTTTCTAAGATGCACTCATTTAAAATGACTGTAATCAGAAGAGAGCAAGGACTTGATACCAGTTGCTTTGGTTTCTTATTTTACTCTGTAAAACACTTCTAATTAACAGCTCGCTATTTTCACTGAAAGCAAACACTTTACCTCAATGATAGTGAAAAATTCCTGAGATAAATTGTGCAGTAATCAAGAAACTGAATTTAATTTTCTGCAGCATTGAAATCACTTCTTGAGAAATTCAATGTGCCTGTTTCACCAGGAGAAAATCTTTTGCCAGCACTCTATTGAAAGACTACTAGGCTATGATCTGTTGTTCCATAAAAGCAGGTGGTTTCAAGTTCAGACATCCCATAACCTACTAATAGCAGGTAAACTACCCATTTTCAACTTCAGTATCATATGGCAAAAATTTGTCCTGAATTCAAGTCCAGGACTTCTTTTCCTCTGTCTCCCCCTTTAATAATCTCATCATAGGAGCTCAGAAAAACAAACCAAAATGAAATCCTTCTGTCAGCCCTAAACACAGATCACCTGTTATGGAATTGAACTGAACTGGAATCTAAGAAGTTAGTTGTATAGTAAGCTTTACATAATGACACTGTGTTCTAGAGAAAGCTAACCTGAGGTCAGTTCACAAAATAGTGGAGGATGCTACCAATCTGTTTAAAAGTTTGTTTGTAAAAAAATAAAATATTTATTTGTAAATCTTTTATACCCTAAATTTTGAGAGTCTTTGTCCCAACAGCCCAAGTTCTTTGCCATTATTCCCAATACAATGTTTTTATGTATGGAAACTGCTTCAGTTAAACCCAGGTTACTTTGTCTATAAATTCCTTTTCATTATGATATTTTCCCTTCATGAACTTTAAGTTTTGATATTTGTTCATAAAGCTTTAATTATGCTCACGTGCACATTATTCTCTTCTCTAGACTTTTACCATAGAATCTTGTTTCCAATAATTCACATAGCATTCTGGGCAAAAGTTCCTATTGATCCTCACACTTATGTCTTGAGAACATTAGTGGAACATTCTTTGTGAATAATACCTGCAATTTGTGTCCTATTACTGCTCTAATAAATGACCACAAACCTATTCCCTTAAAACATCATACAGTCTCTTAAAGTTCTGGAGGTCAGAATTCTGAAATGTTTCTTCATGTTTTAAATTAAGGCATTGAGAGAGATGCCTTAAGAGATGAAGTTTCCAGGAAAGAGTCAATTTCTTTGTCTTTCAGCTTCCAATGACTATCTCATTCCTTGACTTGTGGCCCCTTCCACAATGTTTATTCATACCATTACTTCACCTTCCACTCTGCGGCTAGTCAGGTCACCCTCTGTCTCCCTCATATGATGATAATTGTAATAACATTAAGGCTCAACCCGATAGCACAGAAAAATCCCTACAGAGCCTAAACTTACTCACAATGCAAAATCCCCTTCACCTTACATGGTAACATATTCACAGGTTTTGGAGATTAGAGCAGGGACATCTTGAGCAGCCATCTCTCAGCCTACCATGAACCCCATAATCTTGATATCTTCAATATCACACTTTGGTCAATTCACATGAAACCAGCAAGATAGCTAGAGTCCAACCCAGTCAATATAAGCTAAGCTCACTTAGCACTTTATCAAGTAACAAAAGTCCATAATTTAGGCTGAAAGTGCAGGTTCTACCAATGATGAACCTGTAGAAGCCTCCTCCCCAGCATCTCTCTCCACCAACTGCAAATACAGCCCTCAGCTACCCAGAACCCAGTATAATGCTAAATGAGAGCTCCTGGATTTAAAAAGCATTTGTTTTTTAAACAAATGTTTAAATGAAAACAAATGTTTTTTTAAAAACCAGGAACCAAAAAACAAAATTTCATACTACAAATAGCCACCAATTCATATAGGACAATCACTCGATAATAATAAAACATTGTTTGTCTCTGTTTTTACTAGATAGAAAGGAGGAAAGACTGAACTTTTAAGCCATTATCCTGAAAACAATTTTTTAAGGACCCAAGAGGACTCATGAGAAGAAAAAGTATAATTCATTATAAATTCTGTAAGTCAAAAAAAAAAAAAAAAGAGTATGTGAACAATCAATGTGTAGATTTATTTGAATCCTAATTCAAAGAAATGAAATAATTTTTTATTACAATTTTTGAAAATTTGGATATGTGAACACAGACTAGATATTTGCTATTAAATTGTTTTTGATGGGACATGGTATTGTATTTATATTTTAAGAGTCCTTATCTCTAAAAGAAAAAGAAAAAAAAATTCTGTAGGTCATTTCAGAAACCTGGAGATATTTCTTTGGCTATTTATAATCCTAAAACACCATGTAATTCTCCTTCTACCCCCAGGACTATGCATACCAACACCAACACAACCTTAAAAAAAAAAAAAAAAAAACTTTTCAAATATTTAAAGTAGCTGATTCCAGCCTTCAGCAATCTTCTCTGGAAAGAACCTCTAAACATGAAGTTAGGTCCTTTGCCAATGCTTCAAAATGCAACATAGCAGCTTCCTCTCACATCTTGGAGGAGCTATTTTCATCCTGTTGTGCAATTTAATACATGCCAGTACAAAATAGTTAACAGAGACTGGTTTCCACATTCTAGAGGGAACAAACTTTGAAAGTTAATGCAACTTATTTTTAACTTATATATGAAATTACCTACAAAGATGGACTTGAGGGTATTTACAATGACCAAAGCTTTTCTGGGTGATTTCTGCTTATGCCTTACTTCAAGGTATCAGGGAATGAATGAAAAAGATAAAAAAATTAATTTATGGTTACTTAGATTTTATCAAACCCACTGAGATACAGTCTCTCTGCCTCTCCTCCACTGGAACTTGGCATCATTAATTAGCATAAGCCAGCTTCATGCCCATTTTCTGAAGCACTGCTTTGAACATCTTGCTGCAGTTTTAATGCACCAATGACCATCATTGTTCTTTCTTTATGGGATTTCAGCCCAAACTGAGCCCTTGTGACAATATACACATCTGAGTTAATGTGACTTAATTTTGCAACTTAGCTTCATGTAGCAAGTATTTTATTAAAATTGAGATAATAAAATTAACCCATTTATCTATTAATTATGTTTTCATCACATGACTAAACCCAATTTTTATGCTAAACAATAAATTATTTTGGTGCAGTAAACAAGGTTTAGTAAAAAAAATCATACACATTTCTGGTTCTTTTTTTTTTTCCATATTAGGCAGAATTTTTAAGGTTAGCACTTGGCAGGTAGCCTAAGATATAAAGTGTTACTTAACCTTTACTGAGGTGACACTCAAATTGCTAGGAGTAGAAAGTTAGGAGATTTGAAATATTATTTTAATAGATATTCTTGGGTGTTGGGAAGAAAGGTTCTTTAAACTCTATTGAACTAAGAAGAATGTCTCCAAAATATGATTTTTTTTATTGTGGTAGGAAGACAGATTAGGCAGGTGGGACCAGTGTAAGAAAAGATGGCATCAACTCTTGGTGCTTCCATTTTCCATTTCTTCTTTTTTTTAATATTTATTTATGCATACAGGAACTGGAGTACAGGCCAGAGGTGTGGTGGGTAAGAGAACTCACCAGAGACAGATTAGGGAACAGAACAGGCAGATTGACTGAAATGCACTGCTGAGAGGAGCGTGGACGACACTGGAGAGGTCTGCTGTGCCATGTAGGTCATCTCCCTGGCTGGGGATCGAATTTATGTGCAGTGGCTGCAGATGCTTCACAGTGAAATTTTTAACCCCTTGCGCCACCAGGGAGGCCCCAAGATGCTTCCATTTCTAATACTTGATCTCACACAAGTTAAACAGCTTGAACTGCAGTTCTAAGAAATTGTAACAGGAATAATATACCATAAGAAGTGAGTTTGATAAGTGAATCAACCTCACAGAAGTATGTCTTAACAGGATGAGTTTTAAGTGTTCAGATTTATGTCATCACTAATCTGGATAGTCTCATACGAGTTCAGCCCAAAACCAAATACAGAGGATTTAAGAGAATATCTGAAAGAATATTTGACTCCAAACTTTACCTTTTCCCCAGAATCCATCTACCTAGAATTTCTAACCACCTAGAATCTTTGGAGATTGACACTGCCCCAAACAATTTCACTAAGAAGGAGAAAATGTAGCTTAGGTCAGGGCTAAATTTATCAGTTGAAGAATGAGCAATGATTTACTGATGAATTTTCAAATTTTAGCTTCTCAGTAGACACAAACCAGACAGACAGGGAATTTTTTATCCATTCTTTAGTGAAGAATACTAAGTGCACTTCAACAGGCTGGGAAACCAGTCAAGTCCAGCCCTGCCAGCTCACTTCCTCCCCCACTCCAGAGTCCAGAATATTGTGAAAAGAAACTTTCTGATTCTCAGAGAAAGCATTTTCTTATTTCTTATACAGAATACCAATTAGAAAGACTCTGCATCTTTTAGGAAACAGTGATAAATTGTTGCAAGAGAGCTACATGTCTTTAATATGAGGGGGTGATTTATTTTTTTCTCTATCTTAACTAGAACAATTAATTGGTAACATAATAGAAACTATCAGCAGTAAATGACAAATGGCCTAATCCCTGATTAGAGTATTAAGGGACAGAGAAAAAAAAACAGATTTTTTTTTCCTGGTTTAATTGCAAGAGTGGTGTTCAGGAAATTCCTGCACTTTTGTTTCTGCGTATTGCTGATCGGAAGACTTAAATATTTGAGATGCACAACTTGTTAGGACAAAGAATAATTAAAAACAAAAGCCTCAATTCTCCTTGTTAAAAATATGACAAAAAAGTTCCCTATCCCTTTTGTTAAATATATATTAATATTAATTACAAATATATATGTAATTGTAAATTCTCTCAGCCCTCTAAAGACATATGTAAGGATTTCTTTTTTAGTATCTCGCCAGTTTACAACCCAGACATGTCTTTCTTCCTTAAGAACCTGTGAGCCTTCCCCATGAATCCCCCAGTCTCTGAGGAAAGTGACAGGTACCTCCTCCAAACTGCAAAGCTACCTTCATAAAGATGTGAGTTTACTTTTCCTTTGTATAAGTCAAATAGTTAATGGAGATGGTCAACCCAATTATCAGATAATTTAGGATGAACTATAGGGGACTAACGTGTTGTCAGGTTCTTGACTTGAGAACTACTCATTATTTATTTACCTTGACACCATATCAGAAATGCTCTTAGCTATTCTGCTTGACTATATAAGAGGATTAGAGTTCTTTCAGTCTGCTCAACTTCTTAGCAATTGGCTGTGATAAGACACATTCTGGTGTCTCTACTACCTTGTTAGAGAGATTTTTTGGGGTTGGGAGATTTTGGTTTTCAATCATTCCCTCCAGCATTAAGCCTTTTATCCTAAAATCCTAATCCAAACCTGCCAAGAATATAGAAACTGAAAAGTTCAGGAAAAAAATACATTAATTCCCCTCCCACCTCCCCACATTTCATGGATTAGCCCTTAGACTACACAAATAAATCTGTGTGAGCATGTTTCTCTTTCAGGGAGAGTGTGGTGGGTAGTGGAGTTTCTATCCTTTTGATAGTTGGGTAGGATATAAGTTAGTCATCGATCACCAAACAATGGGTATGTTCTAAAAAATGTGCCCATGGGAAATTTTATCATTATGTTGATGTCACAGAGTTCTTGGTGTTCTCTAAACAGAGCTTCTCCATTTCACTGGCACAGCAATTTAGGAGGGCATCTTGGAAGAGGAGCTGGTCATTCAGGACTTCTCGTTCTTCCTGGCAGTATGTGCTACAGTGTCACTAGCAGTAGAAATCGGGGTTCATTGTTGTGTATTTCTTTACCCCAACACTGTTATGTCTCTCATGAATGTATTTTTTTTTATTTTTTCTGCTATTTAATGTAATCCAAAGACATTTTACACCTTCTTTATTAATATGCACTCACGAAAACCCTAATTCAAATATACTGACTATATTTCTAATCATAAACCAAATTTTTCCAAGACTCACCAATTTTTGAAACAACCTAGACCATTTTTTAAAAGCAGTTCATGTTTTAATGGCTTACCATTGTGCATTAGTCATCTATTCACTACTTTAGGAGGCCCAGAAAAGGAAAAGAGACTGTTGTCCTAATAGCAGAAAAAATGGGAAACATCTCAAATATGAGGCAAAAACATCATTGTCAGAACTGAGACTGGAGGTCAGAGTTGGGTGAAAAGCAGAGGTGAACCCCACTACTGGTCATTCATCGCTCCTTTGATAAATCAGAACAGGTTCTAGAAACTGAGACAGGACTGCATCCACAGTAGGACTAGAGGGATCCTAGCCATAGGAAAGGGATAGAGCCAGACCTAGGAATTCATCACTCACTCCTTCATTCACTCTTACCTACGATAGAGCAGTCACTATTCTAAATGCTGAAAATGTAAAGATGCATTCAATCACAAAAAATCCCTGTTTTCATGGGGCATTCTGTCCAGTAAAGTATATAGATGGCAAACAAGGAGACAGAAAATTACAGATAATAAATGTTTGGGGGAAAAACTACAGAGAATTATAAACTAGAGAGTGACAGGAGAAAAGAGAGGCCAGAAGGATGGTCAGGACTTCCTAAAGGATAACACTTGATTTGAGTCCTGAAAAACAAGCAGGCAGTTCAACAACCCAAGAGAATTCCAGACTCTAAGAACAGCAAGGGAGAGGAAGGGAGAGACTACAATGTGAGGGAGCATAATGGACTTTGGTAGAGGACTGTGGGTGTTTGGGTGGTGGATGTGATGTTGTGACAACTATATCCTATATTTCTATGTTATATTTCTAAATCATAAGAAACTCTACATGCCAATACTACTCAGTGAAAAGAAAAAAGGATCAGCAAGTTAAAAGGCTAAAGTAAAAAAAAAAATTTTTTTGACCTATTTGAAAAATGGAAGGAGAAATAAGCTTAGTTGATAAGGAGGCTGGAAGTTGAGGTGGAAAATGGGTCATATAGGGTCTCACCAATTTTGTAAGAAGTAGATGACAAAATCAAGGGCATTTTAAGTAGAAAAGTGATAGATTTTGATTTATATTTTAAAGCATCTCCTTATGGAAAATACATTATAGGTCAGTGTGTTAGTCTGCTAGGGCTGCCCTAACAAAATACCACAGACTGGGAGGTTTAAACAACAGAAATTATTTTCTCACCATTTTCTTAAGCTAGAAATCTGTGATCAAGATGCCATCAAGGCTGGTTTCTGATGAGACCACTTCTTGGTTTGCAGATGTCTGCCTCCTCCTAATAACCTCACATAGCCTTTCCTGAATCTCTTCCTCTTCTCCTAATGATACCTCTCTTTTTAGATTAAGCCCCTACCTTTATAATCTCATGTAACTTCAGTTACTTCACTAAAGGTCCTTCTCCAAATATAGTTGCTATGGGCATAAGGACTTCAACATAAAAATTTTGGAGGGACATCGTGTGTACCATAAAAGTGGCCAAGACTACAATCTCCTGGATATGTCCAAATGAGAACTGATAGTGATTTGGACTTGGGCAAACAAACAGTGAAAATAGGCAGAGAGATTCTAGACACAATGGGCAGAGGAACTTATAGGACTTGCTGACGGCTAAAAGAGAAAGAGAAAAAACCTGAAAATAACATATATGAGAAAATGGATGGAACTAAACTCCTACTTTTTATATGAGACTCTCTCATGACACAATATTCTTCTTCCCATAAAACAACAGTTGTGTTCTATCATATTCAGTTTTCTAATTCTGCCAGTGTTTTTCTTTATCTCCCTCAATTTTTTCATCATTCTTGATCAAAAAGTCTCAACCTCAATCTCATTAGAAGAACACCCTTCCTTTCCTTGATTCTTACATTCACATCTTTTGGGTTCTGATGGTAATAGGCTCAAATCATTCTTCATCTATCCCAGAGTGACCTTTCTAAGATGCAGGCATGATTATAATATCATCCTGTGTAAAATTCCTTAATGATTCGCATTAATTTCTGTCTGAAGTTCAAATCCATAGCTAACGTCCCAAGACCTCTGATCTCTTTCATCACCCATCTTTTACCTCTTTTCCTTCCAGTTCCCAAAATCTCTCATAACTCCTGTCATTGCAAAATAGTTCTAAGAATGCAAATTTTTTGCTTTAAGCATGCTATGCACTCAACCAGAAATGTCCTTCCACACATTATATCTAGCTAACTCAGCTCAAGGTACATCATCTATGGAAAAATTTCTTTTTGAACCCCATGTCTCTTTCTCTGCTATCATAGCACCCTGGACATAGTGCTACTGTATTATTTATCACTCTATGTGTTATTTGATTTACTACTCTCTTACCCATTTGACTAAAATCCATTTTTAAAAAAGAATTATGTATAATTTAGTTATTTTTATGTTCTTTAGTAAAAGGTAGATATGGCATAATGTTGATGAATAGATTACCTATTTATGACTACTTAGATTTATATAAAAGTAAGACAATCTTTACCATCTATGAAAATACCCATTAATTACATTAATTTATTAATTACATACATTAATTAATTTTATTAATTTATTACACTCTCCTTCATTTTCCAAAGACCCAACTGATGATACTAACCATATCCTCAAATATGTCAATGGTCATACATATAACACAGCTTCCCAAGTTTTTTGTTGGGATCATTTCTTCACTCATGAGTTTGGAGTGAGCAGCAGTTATAGTAGTTTATTAAGTCCAAAGACATTCAGTCACATCTCAGACTCTGAGGCCAGAAACAGAACTGACCCAATGGATAACCATGTTAAAGCCATGCAAGGTGACATCTCTCCTTCCAGGAAAGGGGCTGGTGCTGGGCAGTCTCAAAAGAGGAAACATGTGGCTTCTTCTTGTTTAAATTGGTTTAATGTACTACTTATTTATGCTACCAGTATTTCCATCTACAAAATAGAGCTTATTTGGAAACAAGGAGAGGGCAAGTTGGAAAGTGCATTCATGACAAAACCCACATGCAAATCCCTGAACTCTAGGCTAACACCCCCACTACCTCTGGAGATCCTCCCCCTCAGTTCCACCAGAAGGGAAAGAGCATGGGAGATCCAAGGTCTGTAGCTGCTAATTTTTTCATGCAAGGCATCCTTTCTAGCACCCAAAGTTCATCTAAATAAGGTTCTATATATTGATGTTCACACTTCTTTCTCTTCTGGATAACATCCTTCTCTTTGAAATATTTGCTCCTTGTATAAATATAATTTTCTTCCTTTTATCATCATAGTCTTAATTTTCTGTCTCTTCAATTTCTGTCTTATAGCCTATCTGGGAATGTTTTGTCCTGTCTAATAAATTAAATTTTTCTTGGGCAAGGGTTCAGTCCCACACTGTCAGGCTTTCACAGCTACTGTAGCACAAGTTCAATCCTCAGCCAGGGAGAGGACCCACATGGTGCAGCAGACCTCTCCTGCTTCTCCCGCTACTACCCTCAGCAGTGTACTTCAATCCATCTCCTTGTTCTGCTCCTCACTTTGTCTTTGGTGAATCTTCTCACCCCCTGTGCTTCTGGCCTATACCCCAGCTCATGTATGCATAAATACAATCTTAAAAAAAATTAAATTTCTCAAGACTTTGTGTCTTAAAAAATGGGATGTATTTATATCATTATATAATGGATGAGTGTTTCAGGTAGAAATAGAAATAGTGTACATTAGAATAATTACCCCAGTGGTAAAATCTCTTAGATAGCAAAATGAGATCATTTGGGAAATGAGAAATGCTCCCTAAAATTTCCCATGGAATACTACTTGGCTTTTTGTTTCTGGACTCCTATAGAATTGAGTTACCTTATCTCTGCTGCAGTCACCACAATCCTAGTCCATCTGAGTATTATAGTGTGAAACACCCTGAGCTTCTGGAATCCTCTGTTATCATATACTTTTCCAGATTATATATGCCCCCTCTTAATTGATTTTCAAAGTATTTTTACTCGGAGTTTAAATATTTACCTTAGACTAAAGGAAAATGTATTTTATGAATGCTAAGTTTTCAAAGATTGCTACTTTTTTGATAAATCATATAATTAATTCATGAGATTTTTACTGTCCTCTAATTTATCTATCAAACAGATCACACAATTTGCTTTAAAAATCCTGACAAGAGGAGGCAGCAACTGCAAATATTATTTGTCACCCTTCCTTTTGGAAGGTAAATGGATTTTTTTATAATAATGATATCAAATGTCAATTCTAATAGTATCAGATGTCATTTTCTATTAATATATGACATCAAAAAAAATTCTGCCTGTTTTATGAGCTTATATTAATATGTTGATATTTATAATAGTCTAGCAAACAAATGTGCTCAGATGAATATTTCCAGTTCTTTACATCTACACTCCTCTTTAGTTATAAAACTGGAACATTTCCTGAATAAGTGATCTTTTTCTTATATGTAATTCAGAGTTTCCATCCCAGGAGAGGTGTTCTAAATGCACGATCAGTATCCCGAAGACATGTACTTGCTTACTAAGAATCAGAGCAACCTCAAAGGGGAATGACATATCCTGGGGATAAGCACTGTGTAGTCTGTGGCTGAACTACACCCACACAGCTGCTCACCAGGCTCCAGGGAGAGATCTCCAGAGAATTGAGAGCATGGTCATATTCCTCAACTTCTCTGTCCCAGCACTGCAAAATAGGCTACATAGGAGGAATGCTTAAAATCTGTATGCATACTTTAGCACACAAATCCAAAATATAACAGAACAATTCAACAAAGTTACAATGTATAGCAGGCCCTAAATAACATTGTTTCAGTCAACACTGTTTAGTTATAACATTGGTGGGGAGAAAATTAATTCCCAGCAAGTGCGGAGCCACTAGAACATTTGCACATTCTACCCATGTTTGCATGGATTTTCTCCAGTTTCCTCCCATATAAAGGTATTAATGTTAAGTTCACTGATATATCAAAGTGTCCTAACCAAAGGTATGTGGGGGTGTGAGAGAATGTCCTATGATGGATGAGCATCCCGGACAGGGTGATTTACTGGCTCATACATGAATGGGAATATTAGATTGGAGAATGAATTAATAAATGAATGAATGAATGAGTACAAATTATTGCTTAATCTTAGAAGTGTTTTCAGTACATAGAAGTTTGGTGATCCTTTTTTTTTATCAAATACAATAATTATTGTTTTAATTTGGGAATGCTATTTTTACTCTCTCTGTGTGCTAGAAATATGGCATAGGAATGTAATTCTTTTTTATATTAATTAGCCTAGGATAAAATTCATTTCATTATACATTGTCATTTTGTCTAAAGTCACAATTTCCAGGCATTTAATAGCCATGTTAAGAGAGAAGTTAGTGTAAATGATTCTGTTTGAGAGGTTTTTCTCTGGATTATAAACTCATTGAGGCCAAGGACATTGTCTCTTTCACATTATCTCTCAACAGCCTAGCAAGCCTAGTATACTTGAGAGCAGGAGCTTAAGAAATATTTATTCCCTTAAGTACACTCAGCCACTGAGGAGACTCAACACTTCCCTAACATACTTGACATGTTCTCAGAACACCACCATCCAACTGCTCTATGTAGGCCAGAAACTGTTTTTTTTTTTTTCTACACCTACTAAGTTATCTCTGAAGATTTCCTTTTACTGTGGATTATCTCCTCACTGACTCATCAAAGGTACTCAATTGAGATGGCCCTTTCAACTTTCTGTTAAAAGATGAAGGTAGAGGACTTCACCTCTCTTCTGGCCTTGTACACTGCTAGTCAAGCTGTTAGAGTACAGAATTGACCTCCCCTCAAATGAACAGAGGGTGCTTACGATAATGTAAGTCACACAGTGAGGTTTATTTCCAGCTAGCTGGGGTCCAAGTATCTGCCCAATGCAGCGGGTTTCAACAAGGACCCCAAGCACTCAAAGTCAAGGATTTATATAGCATTTTCCAAAACATCCAACTCACAGTGATTTTCCATAGCTATACATTTTTCTGGTTTTGAGTCACATCCTGGTGGTCTGACAAGATAAGCTTTACAGCCAAGACAGCTGGTCCCTGAGATATGACCTCCCATTTCCTGATGTTTTCTGATTACTTAGTTTCTCCTTCCCCGAGTTCCACCCCCCTCACATTCTGGTGCCTCAAGATTATCTAGTTTCCCCCTCCCAAGTCATGTACTCAATAAAATGGCTTCCCAGAGTTTAAGATGGCTGTTCTCATGTTACAAAGCTAAGGAGGGGACTTAGCAACCACTGAGTGTGTACCATTCTCTGCAGATACACTCTGTGCCCATTAACTTCCAAATTCCAGAATCTTTGTGATACTCTGCACTGGCCAATATTCAGCAAAGTTCAAAAGAAAACCAATGATATAATCTATATATCCTATAGCATATATATAGAAAACCTCAGCAGAATAAGCCAACATTTATGAGGTACCTACTGTGGGCCAGGCTGTTTTTAGAATGTCTTACCCTGTATAGAATTAAAAAACAAAACAAAACTGAATTCTTCAGGATTTCCAGCTCTCAGGAATTTAACCAAAAAAATGCTATTTTAAGGTAAAGTTGAGTTGTAAATAATAACAAGTTGCCATAAAGTGATTCTCAAGTGGTTTCATTCAGATGGAGGCTTTGTTGACACAGGGCCACTGCTCAGCTCTGGCCTGTCAGATATGCACGGTGATACTGGAGGAGCCTGGGAGCTATGGACTTGCTATTAAGCACTGACAGTTTCTGAGGACACAGAAAAGTGAAATGTTGATAGCAAAGAAAATTTGGAAGTGGCCACAATAGGATCTGCAAGGTACTTTCTTCTTCAATCCTTTTTCCAATTTCAACAACCAAACCCTTGTTCTCTTGCTCCAGATACAGCCTCTGCCCAAAAAGTCATTAGCAAACAGCCATGCAGAAGGACCCCCACACATTTATAAAGGAATGAGTCCTGGTGAGGATAGTGTCTCCTCCCATATCCTCTCCTATCCTCCTTCGTTATGAGAAAAATGATACACATCTATTACTAATAAGAAAACAGTCAAAGCAGTTTTATTAGGAGGAATGACAGGAAGATAATTGTTTTGTTCAATTCTCACTTGAAGAATGGCACTTCTCTGATGTTAAAGTGCCTCACAGGGACTTCTTAGGAAAGTCTAGTAAATGGTTCAACTGCTATTTAGATCTTTATGAATTTCTTTGACCTAGATCAGTAGACAGCTGAGAGTTGTAGCTCTAGTCACAAAGTCCACATCTGGAAGCCCCTCAGCAAGCAACTACAGAAAGTTCCAGACATGCAAGGGGACCTCCATGGCACCTCAGGAGAAAAAGGATCCTGGAGTGAAGCCAGACACAATTTTATACCCATGCTGTTGCTAAATATTTCTAGTGACAATGAGAAAATCAGGTCTCCCCAGATTACTGTAGGTACACGATAAGGAGATTAAGCTCATGACTGTATTTTTTTAAATATAACAAAGCAGGAAAAAAAGCTACAAGAACTCAGAAAACTCAACATTTAGTAAACCCTGGGTAGGGAAGTATGACATGACCTCAAATTATAGAATAAATTCTGGAACCAAACAGACCACAAAAGGGAAATTAGAAAAAGAAGAATTCCCAGAAACCTAAAAGAAAGCAAAGACTGCAGATGTGTCACAAAATATTTAGGGAAAAGGGTAATCTTTATGCTGAAAAAAATTTTTATGCCACTTTCAAACAAAGCTCTTATTTAAGATTTACTTTCTAAATATAGTAAAACTGCTACCTTTAAAACCAAACAAATTGTTAAACACAACTCAGCTGGCTATACCAGGAGATGGGTTAATCCCTCCTGAAAAAGGTTAGGCAGTAAATATTTTAGGTTTTATAGGTCATACTGTCTATTTCAGGTGCTCAACTCAAAAGTAGCACAACAGCAGCCCGTAGACCTATGTAAACAAACAGCACAGCTATGTTCCAATAATACTTTATTTACAAAAACAGGAAATAGGCTGGATTTGCCTTGTAGGCCATTGTTTATGGAGCCCTGAACCAGAAATACAATTCAGACCTGTAAAAGTAACACCCAAAAAAGTACATTTTAATGTTTATTTCAATATTCAGATCTATCAAAGCATCCTCAACCCTCCTTTATAAAGCAAACTCAGCTCCCAAACTTGCAGAGATTTTAAATCTCTTTACTCAGGTCCACAGTTTTCTGAGTTTCATTTTCCAGGTAATATGAAATCTCAGTAACAGGTCTACTGGTATCATTGAGAAACTAAATGATGGCTTTCTCTGTGTATGAGGGTGGATAGTGGGAAATTCTGTTACAAAAACAAAAGCTAAAATCGGAAGTGTCTTTGCTTTATGGCACTTGGAGAATTCTCATTTCCAGTAGCCACTACTCTGAGCTCTGTGCAATTAAGTGCTAGTGGTGATAAGGGGATGCGTCCAGCAGGGCACCCAGTAAAGGAATCTACCATTAAAATCTCAGCTATATCTTCCACCCATCATTTTGTGGTCCCCAAGTCAAGGAAAAGAGTTGTCATCCAGGAAGGGATACAGAGCATGATCATCAGGAGGCCGAAGAACTGCAATTACACCACAGAAGCAGATAAGGGACACCATTGGTATATATCTGGTTCTCTCTAGCTCGGTACTGATAGCAAACAAATGATTATGATAGCAACGACCTGATACAGGCATGGTTGTAAGGGACTCAAATCCCTCAGCAATAAAAAATCTGATGCACCACCAGATAAACCACCTCAAGGGTGATGGGAATGAATAAGAGGGGTGGAGATGAAAAGTATCAGTGTGGTCTGAAGCTAACTGTAGAAGCAGGATTTTGGATTCTTCTGATTATTCTCCCACTCCTAAGTTCTCCCAGAAAAAGAGGCATATCAGAATCATGGAGGAGCTGTTCTCACATGAAATGTCCTTATCATCAAAAGCAAGTAGATGTAAACAACACAAGAGGGAGGCTTTAGTGGATGCTGGATGTGCCACTGGATGCCCTCTTCAGAACCAATGCTCTTGTTGCTAGCCAAAAAAAGTAGTAACAGCTGATGATTCAAAGCTGAGACCCCCCCCTTGGGAATGCTACGAATCCAATATAGTGGTCTTACCCTAGGTAACATTTCCTTTCTGGGGGCAGTCCTCATCCAATAACTGGTTGATGCAGGGGTACACAGGCCTCTCCCTTGCCACAATAAAGGATGACTCTAAATGGTCATCCCAACACCAGAAATTGCCATTAGATTTCCTGAAAACATTATTGCAACTGCACTGCATTTGTCACTCTGCCCAACCCTCCCATACATCTTCAATGGTTGTGGCTCTTGGGAGCAGCCAATAAATTACTTACATGAACATTTCTACACAGATACCTTTTCTCAGGACATCCACTAAAAATCAGCAAATAGGGGGTCTCCCTGGTGGCGCAGTGGGTTAAGCAACGCACTATGAAGCAAACCGCAGCCACTGCAGCACAAGTTCGATCCCTGCTGCTGGCCAGGGAGGGGACCCACATGGCACGGCAGACCTTTCCTACTGTGCCCACTGCTCCCCTCAGCAGTGTACTTCGGTTGATCTGCCTGTTCTGCTCCCTGCTCTCTGTGGTGAATCCTCTTACCACCACCCCCACTCCGCCACACACACACCTCTGGCCTGTACCCCAGTGTTTATATGCATAAATAAATAAATCTTTTAAAAAAAAATCAGCAGATATATGTGAAGATTCTTCTGGCACTCTGTTTTTACATGAAATAAGAGGATAATAACAACTGCTTCCTCACACCATTGTTGTGAAGGAGTTTAGTGAAAACTATGCAAAACTGTGAAGCACAACATAAATTTTACATGGCATTATCATAAAAATTATTATTATTAATTTTCTGCCTCAGTATGGATTCAACAAATATAGATTAGTAGTCCAGTCATGCTTGTCTTCAACAAAGAAATTTTCAAAATTGTATCAATAAACACAGTATGAACTAATGTTTTGAACTTGGTCTCTGAAGCTAGGAAACCTTCATCTCTATCTTTTACTAAATTTTTTTGAATTAATGATACTAGTCTTTATAAAATATATTTTATCTGCTAATCATAGAATAAAAGAACCAATATAAATTTAATTAGCTATTAATTTTGATCAGATAGATCACTTCTGATCTATGAAAGAATATGTGAAAAAAATTGGCTACAGTATTTCTAAAACTTGTTCACTCTTCTGAGTTGCTTTAAACTCAGTCAGTCACAGATGGTCATATTGGTCCACCCTGTGTCATCTAATGTCCATCAAGAGCACAGACAGTGTAGCATTTCTTAAAAGGCAATCCACAGACAAGCAAAGCCACACTGCTGCACATATTAACCTGTTTTTATTTTTAGAATAATGTGCCTCCTTTCTTGTTCCCACAACCATTTGGTTCATGAGGATTAAATTCCCATAGAGGCCTCTGGAATTTCCTTCCAAATACTTGGCACACATTTTGCAAGTTTCCATCCTGGCATTCAATGTTTATAACTAAACAGATGATGACAACTGTCTTGACAACATGTCACTAGCTGGCTGGAGCAATCATAAAATTTCATCCATTTTAAGATATGGCATAATAAGTGAGAAAATAAAATGTCTTAAAAAGTTGCTAATGAATCCATGAAATGGAGTGCCTTCCTTAATACTCTGTTTCCTTATAAAATAGATTACAGTACCAGACTCTAAGGATGTCATAAGATAATCCAGAGGCAGTGACCAGCAGTGTCTGGCACATAGTGAACATGTAACAATGTTCATTATTGATATAATTTTAATTCAACATCAGAAGAAAGATACTTTTTCATCAATACATGCATTGGTGAACTCAACTGAGGATCAGTAGCTGAAAAATAGCTTACTTACTTCATATCTTACCACACTGAACAGGAAACTGCTTATTAACTCTTGGAGTCTTCGTTCTCTAATTTGGTTTTCTATTTTATCCCTGATATAAGTTTCCTCTCATGCCAGTCTTGAAATTCTTACATTATACTTTTTCTAAGGAAAACATCGAAAATAAAGAGACTAAGTCTAGATCACGTGTGCACACACTTGTCCATTAGCATTCTCTCATTAGCTACTATTAAATTTGTTAATGAGACTGCATGACTCTCATAAAAACTACTGAGAAAATTTAATATAGAATATAGCTCAATTTTTTGAGGTATGAATTTAATTTTCTATATTATTAGAAAATTTTTGGATCAAAGATAGATCCTCAAAGAACATTCAAGTCATCATATTGCGTGGTCCAATTTTTGCTTAAAAAAATACAGTTACCAAACAGGTATTCATTTCCAAGAAAAAAAAATGTCTTTGCAACTGCTCTTTCAACTTTGTTGCTGACTTCATGACCAGTTCACTGAAGTTCATATTTCTTACAAAAGTCAGAAAATGGCTGGTTTTATTCTCTTTGATTAGCTTATTTTTCAGAAGCTTCTTTGCTTCCTAGTTACTTTCTATTCTTCCTTTTACAAGTTGCAAATATACCAGGGATCATTTTCAAGCACCCCAATTTTACTAATAATCAATGGTACAAATCAGGAAAGAGAAACTTCAAGTAAGGAGTTTTTGTTTTTCCCAGCCTAGAACAAAGTATATACAAATCCAAATTTCAAATTCACAGACAAATAGGATGTTGTAGTTGACAATACACCAAACACTAGGTGGAACACCAGAGTCATTTGTTGTCTGTAGAATTTCATTTGTCAATTGGTTGTAGAGGTACTCATACCATGGTTAAAAAATATGAGCTGTGATTATAAGTTAATGAGACAGATTCTGTTAAACATGCATAAAAATAGGAATTATGTGCATAAGTATAAATATATTTATAAATTAGTATGAATATCCAAATCCCACATTTTTCTTTTTTAGTTTTTAATTTATTTTTTCATAGAAGAGCTGTGGTATAGGCCAGGTAGGGGAGGGGAATGAGAGGATTCATCCCAAGACAGAAAGTGGGGAACAGAACAGGCAGATCTGCTGAAAGACACTACTGAAAGGGAAGCAACAGTAGACAAGACCGGAGAGATCTGCTGCACCATGTGGGTTAGCTCCATGGCCAGGGATCAAACTCTTGCCTCAGCAATGATAGCTCTGAGACTTAAACCCTAGTTTACCAGGGAGGCCCATATCCTACATTTCCTTAATGCCAAAAATGGCATATTAAATTTAGTCACTTGTTTTCCTCTCTGTCCCCTACCCAGACCAGCAGCGATTTCACAACTTTCCTCAAGACCCTGCTAAGAACCTTCCACACCAGTGAGACCCTGGAATCACATCAGGGAGGGTGCCAAAGCAGCCAGAGGCCTCACAAATTTCCATGAGACCCCACTGACCCCCACAGACACCAACAGAGGCCTCACCACCTTCCACAAACCCTGACAACCCACAATTTTCTATGATATCACCCTGTCCCTGTGGGTATGCACCCAGGCTAGTGAGACCCGAACCCTGTTAGTGAAGGTGCCAGAGTGACCAGAAGCCGGAGGTGACACTGCCAGATGCGGCACCTCCCCCAGCCCTACAGAAAACTTGTTTGCTCCCACAAGATCCACTCCAGGACCTTCACAGATTGATGTGACCCTGGGCACATGTCAGAAAGATAACTAGAGTGTCCAGAGCCTTCAAGACCCCCATAAGACCCCACTAGCTCACCTAGATAGCTAAGACCCCTTACCAGTGAGGGGGAAGAAGCCAAGCTCAGAGGAAACCCTGAACACAGCAGTCGGGTTCCAAGCTAATAATAGGCATAAGGCTACATGAGTCCTTAAGGGAGTAGTACAACACACACAGAGAGAACAAATCATCAGAACCCCAACACATAGACATGGAATCTACATTCTCCCTATCAAATACAAAGTTCAGAACAGCAATGATAAAGAAATTCAAAGATGTGGAAGACAAGTCAGAAAAATAAAAGGGCAGAACCTAGAGAAGAGAATAAATGTACAAATCCAGGAAACTAAAAGAAAACCATCATACCTAGATAAAATGAGATAAACACATAGACATATGGTAGTGGAATTTCTAAGAGTTCAGGACAAAGAAAGAATATTGAATATAGCAAGGGGAAGAAGCGGATACCATATAAAGGTACTCTAATCAAGCTAACATCAGACTTCTCTGAAGAAACACCACAAGCAAGGAGAGAAAGAAAAGGCATATCCCAAAAACTTAAAAATAAAAATTGCCAGCCAAGAGTACACCCTCCTGTGAGACTCTCCTTCAGACATGAGAGAGGAAAAAAGGCTTTTTCAGACAGAGAAGCTCAAGGAGTTTTCAAACACTAGATAACACCTCCAACGTATATTGAAAGGAGTTAACACATTGAAACTAAAACAGGAACATATACAAAGAATTAAATAAGGAGATAGATTTATTCACACGAAAAATAAGAATTAAATGGTAGCAACAGACTACTAACAATCACTTTAAAGGTAAATGGACTGAACTCACCTTTAGGTATTTGTTGCCAACAGCAAGGAAAACTAGAGAACATAAACAGCTGGAACTATATCAAACTAAAAGCTTCTGTACAGTGAAAGAAACCACAACTAAAATGAAAAGACACACTACTGAATGGGAGAAAAATTTGTATACCGTACATCTAACGAAGGATTGATACCAAAGATATACAAAGAACTCATAAAACTTTGCAAAAATAGAAAAATAACCCAATGAAAAATGGGCAAAAGAAATAAACAGACACTTCTCCAAAGAAGAGATTCAAACAGACAGCAGGCACAGGAAAAAAAAATATTTTTATTATTGGAAAAGGGTAGCTCAAGACCACAATGAGATATTATCTCACACCTGTAAGGATGACCCATATTGAAAAGACCAGAAGCAATAAGTACAGTGAGGATGCAAAGTGAACCCTCCACTGCCAGAAGGAATTCAAACTGCCGCAGTCCCTATGGAAAGCAGTATGGAGTTGTCTCAAAATGTTAAATATGGATCTCCCATTCAACCTAGTAATTCCATAACTAGGGATCTTCCAAAAAATTCAAAAACTCTAATTTGAAAGGAAAATTTCACTTCCAAGTCTATTGCAGCTATTTGCTATAGCTAACCTATGGCAATAATTGAAGTTCCCCAGAACATATTAGTGGATCAAGAAGATGTGATACATGTACACAATAAAATATTACTCAGCTATCAGAAAAAAAAAATTGTGGCAACGTGTATGGAGCTGGAAGGAATAATGCAAAAGTCAGGAGAAGAAGTAATGCTAGATGGTATCACTAATTTGTAGAATATAAAGTAACTAAACTAAGATCAAGGCAAACTTAAAACTAACCATTGATAGTGGACTATCGAACTGAAACACCAAAGGGGATGAGGGGAGGGAGAAGGGTAAGAACAAAGAAACACAATGGACTGTTGTGATGGAGTAAGGGTAAGTGGGTGGTTGGTGCACTATGGTGGTAATACCTTATGGGAATATCCCCATGTTACCTCACTTAAAAAATAAATTAATTTTTTAAAAAGCCACATATAGGGAGCTGGTGCTCAATGATAAATCTGTTTTGATGATCTGACTAACCAGTAAGTGCGGGTGCCAAAGAAATAGAGAGGAAGCGTCTCTTTCTTTGGATGTAGGTTCTTTGTACCCTCTCCTGTTTACAGGAAATAAGACAAATTCTAAAATTTAGACAGAAAAAAGATGAATAAGTATCAATCATGATTTTTTTTCTTGTAGTTGGTTTTTCCTTTGAGCCCACAAATTAGAGGAACACAATGCACCAAGTAAAGGGAAATGAAAGTGCAGCTGTAGCACCGAGACCCAGCGGCATGAGCATAAGAGCCCTCAGGCCCCATGTCACTGACAGGACGCACTGCTGCTCCAACCGAGCTCCTGCCAGGTTCTTTATCTGCTTGGAAGCAGTGGTGTTAAACTTTGCATGCACAACGGTACCTCTCACCTCAGTGTGGCTTCCATTCATTCTCCTTCAGTCCCCTTTCGGAATATGGGACACTCCGATGAGTCTTCTAGCAGGACGAGTAGGAAGGCCTTCAAAAGCACAGGGTTTAAGAGAACAGCATGGAGGTGGGAGAGCACAATGGACTGCAGTGGAGGATTATGGGTGCTTTGGTGACGGGTGTGCTATAGTGACTACGCCTGCGGGACAGATCCTATACTTCCAAAATAGTAACAAGTATGTAAACTAATGATACTACAATTAAAAATTTAAAAAGGAAAAAGGAAATGTATTATCCAGATCATGATCTAGCAAAGAACAATGTAAACTCTTCCTACTTCCACATTATTGAGCTTGTGAAACATACACAATTAGAAAGGAAGAAAATCATGCTGAAGGACACATAATCCTACAGGAGAAAAAAAAAAAGTAACTATACATGTGAACAAAAACAATGGGAAAATTATTTATCAATAATATGAAAAAATCTTCTATTTTGATTGGAATCATTGAATCTATAGATAAATTTCAAGAGGATGGAGTCTAAATAATATAGCATATTCTTCAAGTCTTCGTTCAATTTTTCATCAATAATTTTCAGTTATAATTTTTATTATTTTAATTAGTATTAAAAAGAAAAAAAGGAAAGTCAAAAGTTGGAAAGTATCCAAAGTAGTTCCATTAATATTTGAAATTTACTAAATCAGCATTATCAGCAACTAAGCTAAAACCTCAATAAGCACTCAGTTGGTACTAGAAATAGTTTCAAATATCAGTGACCCTGAACCCACATTATTCATTCCCCCAGCAACATCGGGGTCTGGCAGGAAGAACAGGTTAGGTTATAAGAATCAGTCATACAAATAATCCACTAGAGAAACTGGTTCAGTAGTGATGGAATGGCTGAAATTGATATGAAGCCTGGACTTTAAATATACAGAAAGGCCAAATGAAACTTGAATTACTCAGCTAGCATGAATGAGAAAGAAAAAAGAAAGCCTATGAATTATAATAATATGCATAGAAAGAAAAGCACCTCAGCCAGGAAGGTGACATAGGAGCAGCCATCTAATCCCAAAACTTAGTTGAGAGCAAAACCCTGGTCTGAGAGAGAAAAGGGTCACTTCAGGACAGTTGCTGCTACCAAAATCAGGTGGTGATTAGCAGTCTGATGGAAAAGGGAAAACTCAAGCAGAAAACTTTGTAGGAATTTGAAATTGCTTCGATTAAAAGGTGCCCATTTCTCTCCCTGCCCCTGACTTACTCCAGGTCTGGTCCCATTCATCTAAACTCAGGGGAACAAAAACAAGACTTGAGTAAGGTCACAAAGAGAGCGCTATGGAGAAAATGAATTGTCTTATTGTGATTCTCTAAAAATCAAACAAAATTATATTAATTGAAGAATTTAAAACACTTGAATTTCTTAGGTTATAAAGGATGGCATGCTGTTCCTATGAATTGTTGCTGAAAAGCGTGTTACTTATATAATATTTAATCATTTTAAGTGTTGCTGAAGAGAAGCTTTATGTTTTCCCCAGCAAAAACAGAAACAAACAAAAAACTTTCCATAGCCATCATTATCTTTAAAGAAGAGCTTTAACCATGCTACACTCTGCATTTCCCATCCTTATCTGTCTGTGTGAAGAGCTAATGACAGTGTTCTTTCTCTCAATTTCTCCACCAGGCTTTATTGTGTTGTTTCCTGCATTATTGCCACAGTACATGGTCCACAGTAATTTGTAGTTTCTGTGGCTCCTTTGATGCCCATGATGGATCATCTGAGCTTATTGCTTATTCACTCCCTGCATCTGAATAAGGGTTTCAAGTGAATTAGAAAGACATCCAGCAGAAAAGCTCCCATGGGGTCACTTTGGAGAAGTGATAAAAACCCCATATAGAAAGCCATGGGAGAAGCTTCATAAGTTTGAATTTCCCGGCCAAACACCAATTCTGTGTCTATTAGAACTGCAAATGCTACAGAAAATAAAAGGAAGAAGAGAAATGTATCCTGCTCTTAGAGCAGGAAAGTGTATTTGAAGTGTCACTGGGGGAAACACAGAAACAAACTAACCAAAGAACACCTCTCAGAAAGTATAAGTACTCTTTCCAAAAGAAAAGGGCTGACAAATTTAAGGGCTACAGAGACTTAACAGAAAAAAACTGGGGAGATGGGTTGATGGGGATACAACTGGGAGGTGATACAACGAGACAGAGTTAGAGCCAGGCCAAGAGCTGCCATTCACTGTATCATGAAATTGCTTTTTCAGAGAGGCCAGATATGTGTGAGTGCACATGTAAGCATGTGTGTGTATATGTAAGCATATGTAGTGACTGTAAATCCATATGATTTTATATTTTTGTTTTTGCAGTTCCAAAGATAGAAACTCCTAAGATTACAAATCAGAAATTGATGGGGTCATTTAGAGCACAACTGTCTTTTTTGGTTTGGTCTTGTGTGGTTATTAGAAATCACATGGGTTTACAGTCAGTGCATATGTTCATGTACACACACACACACGTGCATGCACACACACACAATAACACACAGTCCAAACCAAAAAAGCAGCTATCCTCTGAACAGCCCCATCAGTCTCTGATTCATAAACTTTGGAGTTTCTATCTTTGGAACTGTAAAAACAAAAGCATACATTCAATAGGTAGTTCATAAAAGAATAAGTATCCATAAACAATTGATATTATAGTTAGGTACCTCACCTATTTCCCCAGGCCCACAATGACTTGAGCACATTTATTAATAAGATGCTTGCTAGCTACCATACCAGATTAGGCTCAAAATCTCACTGACTTCACCCTAAAAGATGACATAAAATAAATTACTTTTTCTCACTTAAAAGTATTCTTGCACTTACACAAAGAAAACTATAAAACACTATTAAAAGAAATAGAGGAGGACACACAAAAAAATGGAAAGGCATCCCCTGCTCATGGATTGGAAGAATTAACATTATCAAAATGTCCATTCTACCAAAAGCAATCTACAGATTCAATGTTATTCCGACAAAAATTTCAATGACATTCTTCAAAGAAATAGAACAAATACTAATAAAAATCATAGGTAAAAACACAAAAACCTCGAATAGCCAAAGCTCTCATGATTAAAAAGGAGAATGGAGGCATCACAATTCTGGACTTTAGACTATAGTACAAAGCCATAATAATTAAAACCACATGGTACTGGGGGAAAAACAGGCACACAGACCAATGGAATCAAATAGGAAACCCCAAACTAAACCCACAGATCTTTGAACAAATAAAATTTGACAAAGGAGCAAAGAATATGCAATGGAACAAAGACAGTCTGTTCAATAAACAGTGCTGGGAAAACTGGACTGCTTACATGCAGAAAAATGAAGCTAAACTAATACCTCTCACCATGCACAAAAACCAACTCAAAAATGGATCAAAGACCTAGACATACAACTTGAAACTACAAAATATATAGAAGAAAATATAAGTAAAACACTACATGACTTACATCTCAATAACATCTTTAAAGATATATCACCTAAAGCAAAGATAGTGAAGGAGAAGATAAACAACTGGGACAAAAACAAATTAAAGAGCTTCTGTACAGCAAGAGAGACATTAACCAAAACAAAGAGATACTCCACTGACTGGGAAAAAATGTTTTGCACTCCATACAACTGATAAGGAACTGATCACAAAGATATACAAAGAACTCACAAAACTCAACAAAAACAAAGTAAACAATCCATTCAAAAAATGGGCAGAAGAACCTAAAAGACACTTCTCCAAAGAGGAAATGCAAATGACCAACATGAAGAAATGTTCAACATCCTTCATAATCAGGGAAATGCAAAACCACACCTTACACAAAAAAATATCACCTTACACAGTAAGAATGGCACTTACTAAAAAAAAACAAAAAACAAAAACTAGCAACTATAAGTGCTGATGAGGATGTGGTGAAAAAAGAACCCTCCTATATTATTGGTGGGAATGCAAACTGGTCCAACCACTCTGGAAAGCCATATGGAGCTTCCTCAGTCTACTGAAAATGGAGTTACCGTATGACCCAGTGATCCTGCTCCTAGGTATTTACCCAAAGGACACAAAAATATTAATTCAAAAGAATACACGCACCCCTATGTTAATCTCAGCATTATTTATAATAGATAAGACTTGGAATCAACCCAAATGCCCAAAAATAGATGACTGGAGCAAGAAAATGTGGTATATATACACAATGGAATATTATTCAGCAATCAAAAAAGTTAAACTAAAGATACTCATAGAAACTGTTCAGTGAAATAAGTCAGAAGGAAAAAGAAAAATACCAGATGGTCTCATTCATAGGAGGAATATAAGGGAACAAGAAAAATAATAACATCAAAAATGATGACAAGGCCACAACTAAACAAAACAAAAATAAACAGACAACTACAAATCAGAGACATTACGGAGGAAAGAAGTAGGGCTTGGGGTCAGGGCAGGAACTGGAAGAGCAAAAGGGACTGGTGATGGTGCACATGTGAAGTGGTAGTGGAAATTCTAAGGGAACTATGCCAAGAAAGAAAACATTGTAAGGAAAACAAATAAACTTATATTAAAAAATAAAATTATTCTTGCTTGGGCTTCCGTGGTGGTGCCAAGGTTTGAGCACCACACTGTGGGGCTTCTGCAGCCACTGCTGTGCAAGTTCAATCCCTGGCCAGCGAGAAGAACCACCTAGCTCAGCAGACCTCTCCTGCCTTGCCACCCCTCAGCAGTGTATTTCAGTAGATCTGCCTGTTCTGCTCCCTGCTCTGTTTCTGGTGAATCTTCTCACCCCCTGAGCCTCTGGCCTGTAGCCTGTCCCCCAGCTCTTGTATGCATAAAAAATTTTTTTTAATTATTCTTGCTTCTCTGACAGTTTAATCTTGTGTTATGTGTGTCAGGGGAAGAAACAAGGGGATTCTTCCTGGGACAGAGGGTCTATTCCAATACTTTGTCCATCTGTGGGTGTTGTCTTTGACCCATTGTTCCCTAGGAAGAGGCTCTGGTGAGAGGGACCTAAAATTTGTCTCCATTCAACCAGTCAAAAAAGAAGAGTGGATTGATGGTGAAGGGAGAACATGTGTATATGTGGTGCAATTCACTTCCATGCATAACCCATTGGCCAATCTAGTCCTCTAGCCATATCCAAAGTGAAAAAATCAGAAAATGTTGTTGGTGTGTCTGCAAAAAAGAAAAAAAAATAAGGAAAGTATTTTGGGGGTGTGTGTGGCGCACACACCACCACCACCAGTAGGCATCATAATAGTGTTGCTTTAACAAGTGCCAAACAGGCGTTTCTCTCATTCTCATCCCAATTTGCTATGGTGAACCCTTATTCTTAAACATTTATTTCTGGAAGGAAAGGAAAATACCTGTTGCCTTTCCTAGAGGGATGTGTCATTTGCTCAATCTAGATTCCTTCAAATGGCTTTGAAGATTCACAACATAACTTCAACAGGGTACCTAACCCATTGGAAGTGCCAAGAGTTTTCTCCCCACAAGTGTTTGGGGTTTGTTATTTTTTTCTTTAATATGTGGGCTCTCTATTATTTTCTTGACCACACTTATTTTCTAGACCACAAGCTGTCCAGAGAAAACTATAAATTTCAGTTACTTTATTCAGAATGTCCTCATTCTTCACACTTTTCTGTTCAGCTTAACGTGACTGATTATCTTTTGACTATTTTACCTCAAAAGTTATCTTTAACCAATATAAAAAAGATCAAATGATTTGCCTGGAAAATCCATATTACCAGTTTCCAAGAAGGCTCAAACTTGTTTACATTCCATCATTAGGTGCAATTTTTATTCAAATTTAATTTTATTTAAATTAAATTTGTACAACTGTGAAATTATACTATGAAAATTGTTTCTAAAGGTTATCAGACACTTTAAATTAACCAGATGATTTTTTAAATTTTAAATATTTCATAGTTCTATGATATCAAAGCACATAGCAATTTGTGGGTATATTTCCTATTAGAAAGTTATTGAATAGTATAAAGAATGAACAAGAGCCATGCTCCACTGAGGGCATTTATATCAGCACCAGCAAACTTTCCAATCTAAGATGAAGTTTTACTCAAAGGGATATACTCTCTATGCTAGCAGAGGCCAATCTGATAGTCTTTAGTGAGTTAGTATAAATGATCTAACAATATTCTTTAGCAAGTAACTGTAAAATTGTGTGCATATAACTATAAATAAGAGGGAATTTTGTGACCTCAAATCCTACCTAGCCACATCAATTTATCATTTGACAAACCTGTGGTTTTGAGAGGTAACTTGTTTATCCAAGATCACACAGTTGGCAAGTGAAAGAACTTGTCCAGGATCCAAGTGTTGTGTTGACACATCCAATCCATTCCCCATACCTTACTCTTCTGCATTTGCATAGACAGTTCTAAGAAAAGTCTGAGCATTTATCACTTTGCCTTCTTTGTTCTTCCTCCCCAATAATCAATTTTTTACTCCTTTAACTCATTTATTTTACTTCCATGAGATTAATTCTCTTCATTTTTCCCATCTTGTAGCTATCCCACTAGGTATATCCAAAATTTATACATGGAACGGAACTTCCAGTGTACCATCCATCTTGACTTCCACATATGTTTTGTTCATTACAGCTGTCTTCTAATTAATTCAGCCATCAGCTACATGACTAGGAAGCAGAGAGTTGATGCTTTTCCATCACTTTCTTTTGGTATTACAAATATTTATTATCCACTTAACAGAATCCATCTGTTAAGCTGAATATATTTATCAACTAAAATATGCCTTTGTGATATCAGTACATCCTTGCACATGTCATGACTCTATCAATCACAAGACCTAAGTTATGAGAAACCCAGGTAGAAAGCAGGGATTTGAATTGAAAAGTGTGTTCTAGAAATGGGATGGATATTAGATTCAAAAGTAAAATTGGAGACATAATCTCAGTGAGTCAGCAGTTTGAGGGTAGGAAAGAGAGTCTTTGTGCCCCTTATATGAACTAATCATGCAGTTGAGTAGGTGTGTTTTCTTATAGCTGTCTCTTTCTCCAAGAATTGCAATCACCAAAGGAAAATGCCTCCTTTAAAATTACACCCCTCCCTTCAGTCTGCATGAATGATAGCTCAATATGAGGGGGACAAAGACCCAAATCCATTACCTCATTCTGGGAGCTTCAGAGTTCCCTATGGGATTGGAGTAAGTGTTTTTAGCACCTTCATTAGAGCTCAGCTTCTCCTTCTGCCCAATCCTTCTTCCATTATCCCCTCACAGGTTGTTTCTGAGAAAACTTCCTAATAAATCTCCCTCAACCAAATCTCACAGTCTATTTCCAAGACAAAAAAAATTATGAGTGGTACATAACTGTAACAATACCTGGAAAAAAATCTTTATTCCTCTGCTATTTCACTTCATTTAATTTATGAATATGAATAACAGAATAAACATGCTTATATGTGTGTGTAATGCATCGATTGCTTCCTACACGCCAGCTGTTCTACATTCTTTTCTTATACTAAATCACTTAATATTCCAAACACCACAAGTGTGTACTATTATTATCCTTATTTTCAGATAAGGAACCTGTATTAATTGCCCATATCATAAAGCAGTAACTGATAGAAGATTTTAACACAAGCCAAAAGACACACAAAACACTGAGGGACAAAAGACTCTGAGACTGTTGCTTTGTTTGGGGCAGGATTACAGCTTCTGGGTGATTAAAAGTTCTGTACATCTCTTGATGTCATCTACATTCCCAGAGGAGGCTAGATATAGACAGGCTGCTTTTTGTTAACATAAAATTATGCATTTTACTTATGAAGCCAGTGACATTAATCCTATTCCTCTTGCTAAAGGTTGACTTATGAATTGCTGTATTTTGCCATTCCTGCTACTGGGAATGAGAAAAGGCCTCTAGGTAGGAGCTTCCAGGAAATTATTCTTTGGTTATAAAAAGATACAAAGAGAAACCCTTTTTTTTTTTAATCTGTATGTTGTTTTGTGATATGACAACTGGAACAGCAACAGCCATCTGTGATCATTAGGGATGATAACTTCAGAACAAAACCAAAAAGCTGCAAAGGGTAGAAAGGAACAGTGGAAAGGATTTGGGTTCCTAGTTTTTTGTTTCTATTCTACCTTAACCAGTTAGAGACTCATTATACCAATAGTCTTCATCTCATGCAAAATAATAAAGTTGTATGCTGATTTAGCCACTGAGTCTGTGTTGGGTAGGAGAGTGCTTACATGTAGCCAAAAGGATTCTAACTGTACAAAGTCTATAAAGTTAGAAGAAAAATAAGATTTTAGGATAAGTAAAATGAACAAATATCCAAAGAATTCAGTAATGAATAAATAATAGGAAATGAACAGGAAATTGAAAGTAATAGAAATATAAGAATAAAAACTAGGGTAAATGATGACAGGAAAAAATAGGTCAGATATAACAATTAAAAGAGTGAAATGAATTTTGTAAATCTTCATATAATACTGAAACTAGGTAACAAAAGTTTTCATGGAAAATCTATACCTCTAGGAGTCAAGAATATGGGTATTATTTGACAAAACATGTTTTTTTATATTATTATTATATTTTGCTACCACTTACCCACTCTCTGCAATTATTGTTGTCTTACTCTCTTTCCAAGATCTCCTTACAGGTAAAACTGTTCTTTTCATTTTTTAGTCCTGTTATCTATTATCTAACATACTGCTGGAACAGTCATAAATGTGGCCTCCCAGTTACTGCTTTCTAGATATCACCACAACTTAGCCAGTTTTCCTCAGCCTCACTCCTCCTCAGACACACAGGTACATAACAGCACTCCAGGGTTAGGAACCCCTTCTCCTGAAATCCAGTCTTTGGAATCATTCTGTGTGGGTCTATGTAACCACTCATGATCTCTATAGTACAGAATTTGATGATGCAGAATTATAACAATATAAAACTTTTTTATAGCTATAGGCTTATATTTACTAAAAATGTACATGCTACTATTCATCATTGTTAACAAAATATAGGATCCATATATGGTTTTGTATATGGTCTTCAGCATCCTTTTCCCAGTTGCTTCTATTTTTAAAAAAATAGAAAAGTCCATTTTATTTGTCTGTTATAAAATTAATGCATATTGAGAAAAGATTGATAAATATCAAAATAATAAGAAAATATTATTCATAGATATGCCATAGTAATAGGCTTATTGTTAGAGACTTAGTGTATTTTGTCCAGATGTTTTCATTGCGCTTTCTATCATGATTTATATTGTGAACTTATAACACTTATAATTCTATCATTATAATTGTATTTTTTAATTTTATAATTATAACTATATAATTATAATCAAATTTAGTGACTGACCATTATGTTTCATGTCATTAAAATTTCTGTGTAACATTCTCTAATGGTTTCATAACACAATGTGTTAGTCATTGCTCTGTATATAAACATTTAAGATCACTCCATTAAAATTCATACAATGTTATATGACATTGACATGAGTCAATTATTTTTCAAAAAACTTTAAATACTAAATTACATCTGTTTCAACCACAAAAAGATGTTTCCATTGTTGCTAATATCATTAATGATATCTGTTATGAGCATCATGTGGAATAAGCATTTTCCATATCCTTAGAATGGAGCTCCATTCACAAAAATGTTGGGTTAAATGAAATAAAACTACAGTAGGAGTCAAATGACTCAGGCTTCCCAATAGTCCTATCTGTATGTAGTTTCCTGCCCTTGAGTGTTACAACTCTGTGACCTGCTTAAACCAATGGAATTCAGCAGAAATGACAGCTAGTTCCAGATATCAGCATTAAGAAAGCTTGTCAGCTTCTCCTTTTGTGCTCCCTTGGGGTGTCTGACTACCCTGAGGTGACCTTGCTCTGAAAAGACCAGCTGAGCCCTGTTGACAGGCCACAAGAAGGCACACTTAGGTCAGAGGCCAACAGATCAGCTGGCCATATGTGCTCTCACCTCATCACCAGCATCAGTGCACCAGCTTTGAATGGTGCCACCAGAGTTGACCCAAGTAGGACATGAGAAATCCCTGAAAACCCTGCTTAAATTACAGAATTGAAAGCAAATAAATTAAATGGTTGTTGTTTTAAACCTCTAAATATAAGATACCTTTGTTATAGAGAATAATTAAAAGAGTAGTTTTTTTTTATTTCAAAAAAGGGAATAGTTCATTATTTAAAAGCCTAGGTTTAATATACTTAAAATCAACACACAGAAAAAAAAATTTGTCCAGAGAAACTGAATAAATGTATTTGTAGCATCTTAGTCTCAGTGAGGAATACATTGTTTAAGATAAATGTAAATCATACAGAGCTATAAGAAAGCAATAATGATTTTTGTGAAACCTTAGAAATGAAAAATATATACCTTAAATCTTGGCTATCAGGCAAAATAATCAAGATTTAACCAACAAACAAAGAGATCACAGTACATTATATAACTTGCACAAATATCACAGTCTCCTGTTTTTTATAAACCATTTGTTAAACATTTTTAATGTGCACTGCTGCTTCAGCAAATCTTCTAAACAATTATGTATATCTTTTAAAACAACTTGCAGAATATGCCAAATTACAAATATATTCCACCTACACTCCCTTCCCAACATCCACTAAACCACTTCTCTGCAAAAGATGAGCAGGGCCAAGGTAGCTGATGCAACTGAAACCAGAACAGTTTGGAGCCACAGTCCCCAGGAAGTCCACTGGAGAAGAGATGATGCTTGAGACCAACTTCCTTCTGGGTCATAAGGGAGCCACCAACAATTAGTCTGGGGATAATCACTGAGGTTTGGGACTTGTGGGTCACAAGTAGATTCTCATTTTCTAAACTTTGAGTTCAATGACCAAATCAAAATTTGTTGGTTGTATCAAATGGGGTAAATGTAAATCTATTTTGTGAGTGACATATGAATCTAATTGTTGAACAGGTGGTGGTAATAACAATTACTGAACAACTTTGCTTTTTCCCCATGTCAGCACAAGGTGGGATAGCACTTACTGGTCACTTTATGGATGAATGGGCTATAGGACTCATTCTGATTGTGAGAAGAAATGCTGTGTGACATTCCTGGAACAAAGTTCTTAAGTGATGATGCAAAGACCCTGTAAGACCCTCCAGAGTTTCCTTTTCTCCCTACCCTCACTTGACTTGGCAACCATCAATTTCCACAATGTGCTGAGTGAAAATTAATAGATCTCCCTGTGCACACACAAAAGACATGGAACATGGCCAAAAAACCTTTATTTGTTCTTAGCTATAGATGTTTGGGAGTTATTACCACAATATCATTGAGTTCATCCTCCTTATTATTACATAAACTCCACCCTAGACTGTGCCAAAAAAAAAAGTAAGAATATTTTATGGTATCTCCTCCTTAAATTACTATTTACTTCATTTGCCTGTGGTTCTTTTTATTATGCCATTACCTCATAATGTGGGACCTCAGTGTAGTGAGTATACAATAAAAACATTTATTCTACTGCTACTCGGTTTATCGTTGACTAGAAAAACTGGCTTTTGGCTCATCTACTCCTGCTGCGGTAAGAACATTACCAGTAGTTATCCTCTGAAATCTACCTATCAATCATCCTTCCATTTGCTTATCTATACTTTGATGTCTATCCATATATATATTATATAATATAATATATATATTATATATATATAAAATATCTTTTCTAACCAACCTTTACAGCTTCTCCAGGAAGACTATAAGGAAAAAGATGGAGGAATCTCTTTGTAAGAGTCTTTGTTGACAATAAATCAACCCTGGGTCCCCTACCAGGGTTAGAGAGCATGTCATAACCTAACATACATTGGGGCTATGTGTAGAGAGGGCACTGGGGAATATCTGAGGAGATATGAAAGCTGATGGGCAGATGGAATTGGGAAACAGAATTGATGTCCCAGGCAATAGCCGTGGGACATCAAAGGAACTAAATTGGTCTCACAAGATCAGGAGAAGGACTGATGAATAAGGCCCATTCATAGGTAGATGCTATGTGGAGAAGCTAGGAATACCCTGGTTTTCATGTCATTTCACTAGCTCTACTCTCAGAATAGGACCTGAGTGAGAATGGCTCCTACTAAGGACCACACCCTTTACAAATCATTTTCAATGTCCATGTGCATACTAGTCTCCATTTGAAGAACAAGAGGAGTATGGTTATATTCCAGCTCCACAAATCAGTTGCTATAATTTCTATATTTAAAAAATGTATATCATTTGAAGCTAAACAGAACTTTTAAAATATTTGTTGTTGAATTAGAGAAGATAGGTCAGTATTCTCATACACCGACACTGGATTTTATGAATATCCAAGAATGGTGAATGTCCATTGAATGAAATATGTCCATTGTTAGGCATATTCTTCTTTGAAGCAAGAAAGGACAAATGTTGCCATTTCTATAACTAAAATTGAAGTCAGAAGACAATCCATTCAACTCTATCATTTTACAAAGAAAGAAATATTGACACAAACTACTAGAGCCTGAATCAATAGTTACCCTCAAAATTGCTGGGTCTTCAGACTTACACAGAGCAGCAATAAGAATGTATTTATTTTCTTATGTTCAGGGTTATTATCATTTATACGGAACTAAGCTATAATATTGTTTTCCTAATCATCTTAATTATTATCTTTAAAGTGGTTGGATACTACTTTCCTTTAGGCATGAAATTTCACTCTTTAAAAACTCAAATCAGAAGAACCACAAAGTAATTCAAACCCTAATGTCTAAAGATTGTCAGGGATTACATTCATATTTCATATTGCGAGTTATGTTTCTTTTATGAGTCAGTTTTTTCATATTCATAGTACTGAATAAATTTTATTTTGAAAAAAAATAATTACTTTGAATTTGTGGCATTATGAAATGGAAATTAAATGCATAATCACATCTACTCAGCTTCTCTAAGTTATAATTTCCTTGTGCCCTCAGATTCTAGCATACAGTGCAGAACTTGAGTTTAATAAAAACCCAAAATATTTACAGCGATGGTTCCAAGACCTTGAACATTAACACTTAGTGCAGTAAATCTACGTTTTAGCATCAAGGAATCCAGTTATTTCTCAAAATCTTGATCCAGTCCACCACCATTCTCACTTGAATTAGTGTAGTACCTTTCCCAGTGATCTCCCCATTTCTTTCCTTGCTTCCTATAAACTTTTATCAACACATAAAAAGTAAAGTACTAAACACATGTTAGGTCATGGCATCCTTCAACCCAACTTTCTAATACCATCCCATTTCCTTCAGAGGAAATAAAACCTACAGCCTTACAACAGTCCATAGTTCTGCATTATCTTATCCCTCACTGTCTCCTTACCTCACATCTACTATTCTCCCCTTACCCATTTGTCTTCAGCCACAGAGACTTCCTTGCTAGTCCTCCAAAATAGCAGGCATGTGCTACATTGAGTTTTCTCCACTTCTGCTCCCTCTAATTGAAATGTCCCTCTCTCAAATGCCCACATGTATTACTTTCTAATATACAAATCTCTGCTCAGATATTATCATCTCAATAAGGGCTTCCTTTGACACTCTAAATTTCCATCAAACTGAATCTTTCCTACTTTATTGCTTTCCATAGCAATTAGTGACATCCATGTGCTGTATTTCCACTACTATGTGCCTTCCCTCACTAGCAGATGAAAGTACAATTGTGTTCATTATAACATAGTGCCTAGGAACAGTGATTTTCATATAATGGATACCAATAAAAATTACTGAATTCATCTTATCTATAAATTAATTGAACTTAAAATAATAAAGACAGTCAAAGAAAATTTTAAGCCTAAGGCAAAAAGCAAGTGCTACAAAAAGAATAGAAAAAATTAAATTTAACAGATGTTTTAGAAGTAAAAAACATTGTCATGGAAGCTAAATACTTAGTGACCTCATGAACTAACTGATTAGGCACAGCCAGAGTGATAATTAGGACACTTGAAGAAATCACTAAAAAAAGCAGAAGCTAATAAATTAAGAAAATACAGAAGTCAACTCTACCCACAAAACAGGGGTATAGGGAAGTTCTGATAAACCTCTCCTAAACACAACTATGGAAAAATTAAATTGTGTTCTTAGGAAAGTTCACTAACTCATCACCCATAATGAAGACTGGAACAGAGATATCTATCTTGTTCTCAGGTTGGTGATTTGCTGTTGAAGCAGAACAAGGAAAGAGTAGGATTTTTGTGGCCTGGGCAATAGCCCTACCAGTGAACCAAACAAGCTGAGGACCAGATAGAGTGAATGGGCACCATACTGTGCATGGGGAGTTTGGTTCAGTGAGGGAAGAGTACAGCCCTGCTTTCACATGGGTTCTGACTCTGGTGGGTCATGGAGAATCTAGCTGCTGGCAGAGCAGATGATGGTACTCCTTCCTTTCTCCCTGCTAGGAGACCTGAGAGAAAAATATGCTGTGTGCCATGTACTGGCCTTCTGAGAGGAACAGCAAGGTGGCAGGGCCCTGGAATTTGGGCTACAAGAAGCAATGAACAACATTTGATTTGCAGACAAGGGAGGAAAGAGCAGAGTAAATCTTTCTGCCTAGAAAAACCCTCTCTCCCAAACAAGACTGAAACCAACTCTTTAGACTATGAGAGGATTCCCTGTCCTCCCTTTCCTGCCAAAAAATTAAACAATGATAAACAAACAAAATTAAAGTTACTAGGTCTTAACTGTATAAAGCAAATAAGACAACACACATGCCTAGTATACAAGGAGCATCTGAAAAAAGATGGAAAAGCTAAAAGAGAAGCACAGACATTCAGAGTTATATAAAGGATGTGGAATTCAAGAACCTAACAAAGATTTTAGAATAACTTTTTTTTTAAAACTCAACATAGTTTAATCAAACACAGAAAGGTAGATAAAAGATCTTAGGAAAAATACTCAAGTACAAAAAGTGTTTTTCACTAAAGATTTCATTAAAGATGATAAAAGCACTCACACGTAAAAATACATGTTGAATGAAATGAAGAAAAAATATGGAGAACTTATTAAATAGACTTAAAATGACAGAAGAGGAAATTTTGGAAATGGAAGGTACAAATGTACAAATGAACTAAGTAACAGGAGACAGAAATAACATTTAAGAAAAATGAAGACACTCAACAAGAAATATCAAACTCCATTAGAAGAGAAATATAAGGATAATGGGTATTTCAGAAGGTGAAGAAGAAAAGAATAGAATAGAGACCTTAATCAAGAAAATAATAACTGAGAAGTTCCCAAACTTAAGTACAGAATACAAATGTCAGGAAGCTGGAAAAAAAAAAAAAAAAAAACAAGCCCAACTTCCAAATGCAACAGAATCTTCATCAACATATATCATTGATAGGTACTCCCTGGTGGCGCAGTGGGTTGAGCACTGCTCTGTGAAGCATCCACAGCACAGCAGCACGAGTTCAATCCCTGGCCAGGGAGGGGACCCCCATGGCACAGCAGACCTCTCCTGCCTCTCCCGCTACTCCCCTCAGCAGTGTATTTCAGTGTGCCTGTTCTGCTCCCCATCTGTCTCTGGTGAATTCTCTCATGCCCCCGCAACTCTGGCCTGTACCCCGGCTCTTGTGTGCATCAATAAATAAATCTTAAAAAATAAATAAATAAAAATGTTTTTTAAAAAAAGATACATCATTGATATTATCAAAAGTCAAATACAAAAATATTAAAGCATGCTAGGAAAAAAATGTAAGTAACATACAAAACCACCTTGATCCAGCTTTCATCGTGTTTCTCATCAGATACTTTAAGACCAAGAAATATCAATGACATAATTACAATTCTAAAATATAAATTCTGCCAGCAAAATATGTGCTAGCCTTCAAATTATTATCCAAATATAATGGATAAATAAGGCTTTCCAAGAGGAACAACAGCATCACTAGATCCGCCCTATAAAATTGTTGAAAGGAGTTTTTCTATGTGGAGAGAAAAAAAACAAAAGAACACAGAACCTTGAGCAAGATGATAAATAGTAATATGGAGCATAAAGTGTAGATAAAAATCATGATGCATTAACAAATATTAAAGGGTAGAAACAACATGACAGAAACTATACATTCAAATAATGATATATCAATACCAGCACAGAAAGGAACTTTCAAATACAGAAAGCTTGATACTCCTCATGATAACCACAAAATAAAGAGACTAGACCACAAACAACAAATAGCCACAAAGTTTTGATAACTACAAAGAAAGTAAACCACAAAAAAAAAAAACTAAAAACTGTAAGACAGTGTCAAAGAAAATAAATGAAGACACAAAGAAACAAAAATGTATTTCATGTCCATGAATTGAAAAGAATAAAAATTTCTTAAATAGCATATTACCTAAAGTAATTTACACATTCAACACAATACCTATCAAAACTTCAATGGCAATGGTCAAAGAAATAGAAAAATGAAAAAATTTTACAGAACCACAAGAGACTCCAGGACATCACTGGTGATGCAGGGGTTAAAAATCTCAGCACTGTCAGGCTATTCTCAGCCATTGCTGCATAAATGCAATCTTAACCAGGTTGCTAACCTACATGGTACAGCAGACCTCTTCTGCTTCTGCCACTGCTCCCCTCAGCAGTGTATTTCAGTTGAACTGCCTGTTCTATCTCTGGTAAATCCTTTCACCCCTTATCCCCACACCCTGGCCTATACCCCAGTTCTTGTACACATAAATAAATCTTTAAAAAAAAAAAAAGACTCCAAACGAACAAAGCAATATTGAGAAAAAAGAAGTAGAGATATCACACTTTCTGACTTCAAACTATACTATCAACAGTATTAATGACAACAGTATGGTACTGAAGCCAAACAGAAATGTAGACCAACAGCATAGAGATTCCAGACATAAACTGACATAAAAATGGACACTTAATCCTTGGCAAAAAGGAGTCATGCTCAGACAACAGACAAAGGAAAGCCTCTTTGAGAACCGGTGTTAGAAAACTTGGATAATGCAATAAAAAAAGACCCACAAAAAAAAAACCTAGATCAAAAGATTAATTCAAAATGGATTTAAGACTTAGACATAAAACCTGCAATCATTAACACAGAAAACATAGGAGGTACACTCCTGAATATAAACCACAGAGATGTGCTTGGGGACACAGTTCCATTGGCAAGGGAAACAAAAGCCTTCACTCACATTTATTTGCTCAAAGTAAACTCCATGTTCATTTTCAATATGTAATCCTACCTTGTCCTTGAATACAGAAATAAAATGGTTAGTATAAAGTATTAATGGCTACTACAGAGTTAAACATTTTGTTCTGTTTTCCATTATTTATGTTTCCTCTTAAAGTGGAATGTATAATGAACAATTGTCTACCTACTAGAATACTTACGATTTTAATAACACTTAATTCATTCTTATCATACCAGAACTTGAGCATGCATATTTCTAACCATAGTCCCCAGACAACTTGAAATGTCCCTTTACCCCTAAATTGGGAGATCCTTTTCCAAAAATATATGTTCTCTTTCCTTTTTAATAGTTTAGTGAAAGTCAAAAAAATGTTGTTTTATTTCAATTAGTATAACCTTCCTCATAATTTCTTAACCTAATTCCTTAAAAAGCCCATATGTCGGGCCTCCCCTGGTGGCGCAGTGGGTTGGGCAGCGCACTATGAAGCAAACCACAGCTACTTGTAGCATGAGTTCGATCCCTGCTGCCGGCCAGGGAGGGGGACCCACATGGCGTGGCAGACCTCTCCTGCTGTGCCCGCTGCTCCCCTCAGCAGTGTACTTCTGTTATCTGCCTGTTCTGCTCCCCACTGTCTGTGGTGAATCCTCTCGCCCCTTCCCCCCCACACCTCTGGTCTGTGCCCCCGTGCTTGTATGCATAAATAAATAAATCTTTAAAAAAAAATCCCATATGTCTTTATTTATTTCACCATTCCATTCCCCACCTCCATTCACAAACCAGCATCTAATCTATGGATTTACCTATCAATTCACAAAAATCTGGAAGGAGAGCTCTTCAGAAAGAGCAATAAGATTTTTTGATACAGCAATAACAAAGATGATGAGAAGGATGCTGGAAGCCCACTCACTCAAATATCTCAGTCTGTGCATCTTTTGTAAGTCTCATTTTGTTACAGCAACAGCAGGAAGAAAAAATGCCGACAAGATCTCAATACAATATAGCATTTTATTTATTTTCTGCGTATTCTCCAAATGTTCTAAAAGTGCTAGCTCTATACTGCTGCAAAGTAGGTATTCAAAATGTTGAATCTTGGGGCCTCCCTAGTGACATTGGGATAACGTCTCACTGCTATCATGCTGTCACCAGTGCGACCTGAGCTTGATCCCAGCACCTCTCCTGCATCTCCCGCTGCTCCCCTCAGCAGTATATTTCAGTAGACCTGTCTGTTCTGCTCCTGACTCTGGTGAATCCTCTCACCCACTCACCTCTGGCCTGCACCCCAATTCTTTTGTGCAAAATTAGAGAAATTTTTAAGAAGTTGAATAAATCAAATAGGGAGGGAACCACAATCACAAAGTTCATGATATGAAAGAGATATTATATATTATCCCCAATAAGTCTATTACTTATAGATATTCAGAATAATGAGAAAAAAATAAGAAACAAAATATTTTAAGATTTATTCTGCAAATATTCTGCAATTTATCTACCTTAACTTTTGGCTAATCAACACATTTTGTGATTAAAATTATAATACAGTTTTTGTACAATAATTTAAGTAGAACCTATCACATGTTAAAAGTAGGTGCAGGTGGGAGGAATCAATCTACTAAGCAAAGTTCTTCCTTGGTTGCATTGTATAAACCATTACAATTTGTTCAGATGTCTATGATTCAGAGGTCTGGTTATTCATGAGAAAATTCTATTATTCCTTTTTACTTATTTTTTATTATTGAGATAACATTGGTATCATGTAATCATCCCAGGCCAATGAATTCACTGATTTGGGCAGAAATCTTAGATCCATTGGTATATCTAACATGCCTTTTATGCTGGATCAGGGACCCAAATACACAGACCAGCAGCAGGGAGGCACACAGGCAGCAACTGAGCCCCCTAGCTCCCAAGAATCTCCCCTTTACACCAGCTTCTCAGCCCATGTATCCATGATCACTGGTGTGCAAACTCCATGCTCAAGCTCCCAAGCACCCTTAAATAACATAGTACCACATGTGGGTAATGAAAGCTGGGAACAAAGCAAAGCCACATATGGTGACTGTAGGCTAGTAGCAGGAAGGCAAAACAGAGCCTGAATACCCAATGTTCCTTAAAATTGGTTTACAGTAATGTCTATGAATTTAGTGAAATAGGTTTGTGTCACCTCAGATGTATATCAACACAGTATACCCACTACCAATCCACCCTAATCCCTTTACCATAGACTATTGCCCCCGCACTTTTGTTCCCACACCCAAAATCTCTCAGTAATCTGAATCCTACAGTTTTACTTCTAAGGGACTTATTTTGGGTTTAAATTGTCTGCTCCTTTGTTTTATTTCTGTCCATTCCACATGTGAGTGAAATCATCTGATATTTACCTTTCATTTCTCACTTATTTCAATTAGCATAATATCCTATAGTTCCATCAATGTTGCAGCAAATGGCAAGATCACCTTTGTTTAATAACTAAAGAGTATTCTATCATGGATATGTACCACATCTTAATCTACTCATCTATTGCTGGCAATGTAGGTTATTTATATGTTGTGGCTATTGAAAATAGTGGAGCAGTCAATATAGGAGAGCATAAATGTCTTTGAATTCATGTTTTTGCAGTCTTTGGATAAATACCAAGGAGTACAATTGCTGGATCATATATCTATTTTTAATGTTCTGCAAAACCTCCATATCATTTTCCAAAAGGGCTATCTCAGTTTACATTCTACCAACAGTGTTAGGGTTTCCTTTTCTCCACATCCCAGCCAACATTTGTTGTTTCTGGGTTTTTCGATATAGACCATTCCTGTCGGTGTGAGATGCTATCTCACTGTGCTTTAGATTTGTATTTCTCTGATGATAATTTATGACAACATTTTCCACATGCCTGTTGGCCATCTGTATGTCTATTTTTGAGAAGGCTCTACTTAGCTCTTCTGCTCATTTTTTGATGGGTTATTTGATTTTATTTGTACAAGTTCTTCGTAGGTTTTAGATATTAGCCCCTTAATTTTAAAAGTGTACATAGCATCTGCTCTTACAGGTGTTCTTTTTATGGTCCATACAGCGACTACACAAATTATCAAGGTATTCGCTTTTAAAAGAAGATCATATACTCTCAAAATTATCCCTTGAAAATACCTTCATTCTCTTGAGAAAGAGTGAGACTACACCTGGTTTGGTGACCTTGGAAGCTTTATAGCATTAAGTCATTTAATAAAGTCATTTAACAAAAATGACTCTCTAAAGTCATTGTCAAATTAGGAACTAAGTCAACCAAATGAACAGTGTGTATTTTGGGCTCCTAAATTATTATTTCTACTTCTTGAAATGTTATCCCCTTGGCTAAACATCTATTGTTGAAATCACAGACGTTTAAGTAACATGTGATAAGTTCTACAATAGATGTTATAAAATTAGAAAAACAGTCTCAAGATGGAGTCCTCATTGCGTATCATCACCCACAATTAATAATTATGGAAGTTTCAACATCTTCTAAAAATATAATCTTAAACAAATTAATTTAGAGTTTCCTAATCAGCAACAGTGAGGTAATTTGCAGAGCAAGAACCTTTGCCTTCCTCTGAGGGAAGATGACTTTACTTGAAATAATCTCTTCTTTAGCTGACAACTTTGTCCCACTCTTTTTGCCTATATGTACCCTTCATTTTAGGCAATCTTGCAGAATCTAGATGGAATTATAGGCAGTTTATCAATCATTAAATAAAACAAATCTAAGCTTTAATAAATTATTAAGTTTTTACATTTAAGACTTAATTATATGTAATAATTTTATTATATATTTGAACTATAAAATTGCTATGAGAAAAAAGCCTACAAACTGTAAATGAAATATATGAGCCCAGATTTTATAGAATCATAGCATTTTATTTCACACTTGCTTAACTTATTAAAAGTCCAACTTTCATAAGAATATAACACCTCTACTTTCAGAAACAGTCAATAGGAACATTAATAGGAGCACTTAAATAAAAACTAGTGACTGTGATTTATAAAAACTGAATATTTAATATTGCCAAAAGTTTAACATCAGTCAAAATGTTGTTCCATATTCTGTAATGTTAAGACTGGTGTTGTCACTAAGAGACTTATTCAAGAGCAGAGAATCAAAACTAATATCAGGCAAAACCAAGGGTACCCAGGGATCCTAAACTGTTAAGGGGAAAAAAGCATGTTGCCTGTTCTAAGGATCTGTGTCACCTGCATGCACAAAGGAAAGTAATCAGACTCTAGTGTGAGCAAAGACTTGTAATAGATAAATAGAATAAGAGTAGGAACAAGAAGGATTTCAAATAACAGAGTTTCAATCAAATTCCAAATCATCCATCCCTTGTGGACAACTGTCCTAACAGGCCAGGTCCAAAGTGGAGCAGCTGAGGCTCTAAAACAAAGATACCAGGGAATGAGTGTAAGGCACATACTGGCAGAAACCATAAGCAAGAAATTAGGCAGGTCTCAGAGAGCTGGGACACAAGGAGAGTCAAAATGTACTATAGAAGCTGAATCCAACACAGGGTTAAGATAATGGCAGCCATTGTCTCTGAAAAGCCTGACTGTGTCAAAGTGCTAAAGTCACAAAAAGCAAAGCCAATAATAGTCTGCCTGTGTTACTTACTATTCTCTCCCAGTTCCATATAATGGCTGCCTCACTCCTTCCTCCTAACCAGCAGTCCCCCATTCAGGAAGGTCAGTTCATGGCATGGTGGGAGTTGTACTCAGAGCATGGAGTTGTACTCAAGAGCATGCAGATGGGAGCGGGGGGAGTGGAGTTAGCCACTTATAAGCTGACATCACCAATTCAACTCCTATAATAGCAGTTACAGAGAATAGTGAAGCAATGAATATTCTTAATATTTTTTTAAATTTTTTAAAAATTTCTATTTACCATACAGGGATTCTGAACTATATATAGTATTGTGTGATATAACGGTTTATTAGTCTTCTGTTTAACTGCCTGAGTGAAAATCGCCTAGGTTTCTGAATAAAAAAGCTTTTAAAATAACATTTGAATAGCATTCTTTGGATGTTCCAGTTGTTTAGTTCAAGGAAATAAAGATAACAAAAGCCTTTATTACTATATACTACTACCATTACTGTATTTTCTTAATGAGAGCTCTGTAAGTTTGATTCACCATGATAAACAATGTTAATACCAAAGTAGAGAAAATCATGAATGATACTGTTTTCCTATCACTTACTAGTCTAGAAATAGACACCCAAATCTAAGATGGAAACACTCATCCTAAATATATTGCTTTCTCTGTCACGATAAGAAAATAACTGCAGTATACTGTACTTAAAGCATTTTCTTTAAAGATGCAAAGTATTACAGAGGAAGAGGTCATTGTGAAATTAATTTGAGAATCAATTCTCATTATGCCACAATGTATACTGGGTTTACTTTGTACTAACCCCAAGTAAAACTCTGAAACATAATTTTTAAAAGTAACTACATACTTGACAACTTCTTGTTTTCTTAGAGCTTGACTCTTCCAAAAGAAATATTTTAAAAATCTGAAAAATCAAAAGCTTGGGTTAATTGTGATATGGCATCAAACTCCTACTGGTTCTGTTTCTACAGAGAATCAAAACTAATACACACACCAACTACATGATCTCGCCAACTCTACTTTTAGGTATTTACCCAAGACAAAAGAAAGCATACGTCTAAACAAAGACTTGTACATGTATAGATTACAAGAAAAAGTCACTAATAATCAAAAACAGAAAGTAATCAAAATGTCCATAAAAAGGTATATCAATAGAAAGTTTTTTTTAAAAGTGGCATGTCCGTATAATGCAATTCAGCAATAAAAATAAATGAACTATTGATATATGTAGCACCATGAATGAATCTCAAAATAATTATGCTGAATGAAAAGTAGTAGTCAAAAATAGTACATAGTACATGATTCCAGTTATGGGAAACTCAAGAAAATGAAACCAATATACAGTAACAGATCAGCAGTCACCTGGAGAGAAGTGGTATGGGGAGGAGGGGTGAGAGGCAGGAATTCCTCAAGACCATGAAAGATCTTTTGGCAGTGATAGATACAGCTCATATTCTGATTAGCATGATAGTTTCATAGGTGTTCATATATTTCAAAATTTACCAAATTTCATGTTAATTACATGTAATATATTTTTAGTCAGTTAAACTTCAATATAAAAGACAATTTTGTATGTAGTTGGTGTTCCAGAGCAGAAATGTTCCTTGAATGAACTAAATACATTCTCAAGAAATAGTCACTTTAGATACATAAATAAATGTCTACTTATGCCTTTTGTTTAGGGATTGCAGAGATGGCATCTTTTTAATATAATTTTCCTTGGCACAGTGTTGAAATATATGTTCATTCTTAGAAGTCTTTGGAAATATTTTTAGGCTTATGATATTATTCTGGGTACCACAATTAAAGTACTTACAAGTTCAGTGCTGTAACATACTTTCAATTATCTAAATTGGCATTCTTGAATTAAGATTGCACATAGTTCTATCAAATCAATCTCAGGTGCACACTAGAGGTGAGAATTGCAGTCTGGAACTTGCCAACATCTGATGCACCAATTGTTCACTCCAAGAAAAAGGGTTATCAATGGACCCTCCTGGATTGTTCTGGAAGGATGTCACAGTCATAGAATGCATTGCCAAAATAATAAATACATAGCATACAATTCACACATATGAACAGACTTGCAGGAAATAAAACACTTTTATAATTTAAATAAAAGCCTTTCCCCCACAGAATTGACACTATCCAGCATTCTGGTCTGAGGCTTCACAGATTTATTTACACCAGGAAGAGAACTGGATTGAAAGGAGGTAGCCTGGCACAGTAACTTGAACTCAGAGAACTTATATAGGGATTAGAACTTGGGATAACCACATGTTTCTTTGAAGTCTTGGCTTTCTCATATACAAAATAAGAATGATTGTATCTGCCTTATAGACATTACAACAAAGTTTGAAATGAAACAACTGAAATGGGATGTATAAATATTGAAAAATTCAGGACAACCAGACAATTAATTCCCTCATATTATACTTCACTAAAATTACTTGTTGTGTGGCCATCTTCCTTTGAAATATAACTGAGGAATAAACAAAATTTCAGAATTATTCATACTATATGCCCTGTGCCTGGTATAGTGTGTAGGATAAAAGCAATGGTATCTTGTGTTTATGTAACCACCCATTAACTTCTAGGTATTTCCAAAGGACCTTAAATATATTGATGGAATTCCTCCCAAACATATCATGAGCTCAATATTATTAATACTATTTTAGAGATGAAAAAGCTGAGGCACAGTGAGTTCAAGAACTAATTAATGAATAAAATATGAGGAACATCCACCATGTGGCTAGCACAGTACCATCACACACGGGGTGTCCACATAACATGTTACATAACTGTAAAATTCTAGTCCAGTGCATTTTCTCTTATAGGTTTAAAAATTGAGTGTTTTGGGAGCATCCTCACAGAATAGGTCATAGTTTATTCAGTGACACTCCCAACAGAGGAGAAATGGAGCATGTGTTTAAAGAAATTTGTTCTGGTAGAAAGGCCATACCAAAAGAGGAGGTATCAAATCTGAGGGAAATTTGAGGAAATGTGGGTAGAGTAAGTAAAAATTGAAGTTCTAAATGGAAAATGGTGAGGAAGTAAAAGACAATATCCCAGAGAATTTTTTTAAATAAGGAGGATCTACATGGAGACAATAAAATGAACTTTTCCCTCCATGAAAATGAAATCTGCCTCCCTTAGGAGCTACTTAGTACCTAGGACTAGGGAGACGAGTTTTTCTGATAATCAGGAGCTAGAATAGGAGAAATGATGCTTTTGAGTTTGGAGAAAGTGTTCAGATTTTATCAGGACTGCCCCAAAATGCAGGGTGTCTGTGACACATGTGAACACATTCACATAAAACATAAACACACTCTCATACACACACATGCCAACACCCCTAGTATCAGTTTAGTGACAAGATATATGATAATGAAATGGGCCCTGAATGTGCCCACCAATGTCCAGACTCAAGAAGTCTTTGCACAGTACTAGGCACTGAATACTTTGTGATCTCGCCTTGGCCAAAATTCAAAAAGTCAGTAAGATGAGGTGCATGGTTAAAGTTTTTTGCAGAGGTGCTAGTAACAGATAAAGCAATAATTGATTGCATTGACACTATTTACAATAGCTAAGATACAGAAACAACCTAAATGCTCAAAAACAGGTGACTAGATCACAAAGACATGGTATATATACATAGTGGAATACTATTCAGTGATAAAAAAAAAACAAAAACACAAACTCATCCCATTTGTAGCAATGTGGATGAAGCAGGAAGGGATTATGCTCAGTAAAATAAGGAGGAAAAATGATATCCAATGGTTTCACTTATAAGAGGAATATAAAGGAACCAAACAAAGGATCAGGGGAAAAACAGACTAAATAAATAAGCAAACTATAAATCATAGATGTTCAGCAAGGAAGAGAGCTGGAGAGAGATTAAAACAGGGATGGGAAGAGCACAAGAAACTATGGTGATACATGGGTGACATAGTGGTGGGAATTATGTGGGGACTATACCTGAGAGGAGAAATCAATCATTGTACAAAAATGAACAATGATGTAAAATATATAAACATATATATTTTAAAATATAATTGACTGCATTGTCATGGAGGAGGGTAAGCTTCTCCTAGAATGGGATAGGGAGAGGCAGAGGTGATTCTCAGATATGCCCAATATAGCCAATATTGAGGATTGAATTGAGTGCATCAAAAGGAGGGGAGACTTTGAACTTCATCTTGTAGCTATGGAGGATCAATGGTGGCAGAAGTTACACAATTCACTTTTTGTTCTGTTTTGTCTTTTAGAAAAAACATAGTGCATAAACCAGATTTCCATGACTATATAGTACTGTTATAAAGTTTTTAACTATCTCCTTTTTGTTGTTGTTGCTAGTTACACTAAATCGTCTGAGAATTAGTACTTGTTCCAGGTCCACAGGTTCATAGTTATTCCTAAAGATGTGTTATGTAAACTCTGATGATAAAGTTCAGTGATCTCAGGCACTTGAAGTTGCTGATACACTTAATAAGAGTATCAAGAGATCAGCAAGAAATAAACTTCATCCTCCATGGCTCACCAGACAATATATCCTCATTATGAAGGAGGGAAAAAGCGCAACACCTGCATGATCAGCAGGAGAGAAGGAATTACAGACTGCATTTAGCTGGGGTAGGGTCTGAGATCAGCCTGCATTTAAACCAAAGAATTCATACACACAGGAGATGTTCATTTGAGTTTGATGAAGTGATAATAAACTAGAGCTGTTTTAATTATTTTTTTGTTTTTGTTTACATTTCTTTTTTTAAAGATTTATTTATTTATGCATACAAGCACTGGGGTACAGGCCAGAGGTGTGGGGGGGGGGTGTGAAGATTCACCAAAGAGAGTGGGGAGCAGAACAGGCAGATCAACAGAAGTACACTGCTGAGGGGAGCAGCGGGCACAGCAGGAGAGGTCTGCCGCACCATGTGGGTCCCCTC
>JAGFMF010011380.1:11906245-11919970 GCA_019455555.1 Galemys pyrenaicus | reverse complement strand
AGTCCCTTGTCAGTAATGTCGTGTGCAAAGACTTTCTCCCAGTTGGTGGGTTGTCGCTTTGTTTTGGTTAGCGTGTCCTTTGCTGTACAGAAGCTTTAAGTTTGCTGTAGTCCCAGCTGTTTATCCTCTCCTTCACTAGCTGTGCTTTAGGTGTTGTGTCTCCAAAGATGTCACTGATGTGTATATCATGAGATGTCATTGATGTGTATGTCATGTAGGGTTTTGCCTACTTTTTCTTCAATATATTTTATGGTTTCAGGTCTTATGTCTAAGTCCATGAAATTTTTTTTCTTTATTTATATATATTTGACATAAATTGCGGTCCCCATGGATTTCCCATTACCATTTCACCAGTGCACCATCACCTCAGTTCCTTGTGTTCTTTCTGCCCTCAACTCATTTCCTCCCTCCTCCCCACAAAGTGTCCCCAATTTGTCCTTGTCTTTTTGTTTTTGTTTTGGTTTTTATTATTATTATTATTCTTTTCCTTTAGATTGAAATTTTTAATCAAATTCAAAGGGATAACAATCAAGTAGATTACAATGTTGTCATGAGTTAGTGGTATTATGATACTCAATATGTACATATACAAAATTGGATAGGTTCTGTTACGCTAGCAAATAAATTCTAAAATCTCAGTGACTTAACTGAAAAAGAAATTATTCCTTACTCAGGCAAAGCATAATACAGATATTTCTGATGGGATTATTCTGCTAGTTTTTTTTTTTTTTTGAGGGAATAATTCAGAGACCCATGTTTCTTTAATCTCACATCTCTATCATCTGTAGCAAATGACCTCAAGGTTGCCACAAAAAGTGTAAGAGGGAATGTGAAGGAATGGGAAGCCTGGAAATAACATATATCATATCTTCCACCATTTCATCAGTGAGAAATCAATCACATAACCCCTACCTAACCACAAGTGAACTAGGAAATGTTGCCTGAAAGTAGAGTCTGGAATAAGGTAAAAAGAGTGGGGAAATGATTCCAAGAACAGGACAACTCAAAGGCATGCCTGGGAAGCAATGGGGGATGAGTGCGGGGGGCGTCTCATCTATAATCAGCTCCTTCAAGCTCCTTCATATAAGCCTACATGCTAAGTGAAAACTTCGTCCCAAAATGCATACCCTAGAAGATCTTTAATTTAACCTTCCAACTACCAGAAAGTTTTTAGAACAATAAGAAAAAATATATGTTGGTAAGACTCAAAACAAGAATGAGGAGAATTATTTTTGTTCATCTGTACCCAACTGAAAAATCTTGGACCAGTCCTCATTGGTCCTCAACTTTCTAGTGTCTGAAATAAAAGGATTAGACTGAAATAAAAGGATCCGTAAGGGCAGCACCAACTTCCGTGAGGACATTTTAGCTCAGTATGGAAGAAGTTTGGGTTGTTGCAGGCTTGTGCAGTGCTGCTGGCATTTAGCAGGTGTGGACAGGGATTCTGGATATGCTGCAAAGCTTAGCACAGTCTAGGACAGACAGAAATTGTTCTACAGTCTGTAAAACCTTGTAATGTCACTCTGAATTTAAGATAGGTGAAAAGCCTTGTTATAATTAATTAGTCTAGAACCTAACTCTGTTTTACATATAAAAGCAAATGTTTTTTGCAGTTTTAATGCACACTAGTCCTACTAGTTTCTTCCACAATATCCACCTATAGTTTCATTTTTGCATTTTTCCTGATCTTCCTTTAAATCTGAACTTACTCATTATAAGTAGCACAAACCTCTGGTTATTTCAATATGTCTTCTAGACTGGTGTGCCATATGAATACTGTGAATTTATGTATTGAAATATTTATTATGATACATTATCTTCATCTTATTTCTCATTTATATTGTAGTTAGGACATTTTTTAGTTATGTATATATACAAGTTATTTACCTATGAATTTTTATTTTAGAATAGTTTGGAAATGTTAGAAAATACTTGCTATAGAAGTGCTGCTCTGGGATTTGAAATGTTGGAATCACTAGATTTCATGTTCTCCCTCTTCCATAACTCAGTATTTGTCCACATTATTGTCCACTTGTAAACTACAAGAAACGAGTATCTTATTCTACTTATGTTCACAGGACTCAATTTGAATATACATTTGGCTATAATTTTACTCAATGATGGTGATGTCAATGTTCTCCTAATAATAGAATTTAAGCAATCTGAGTAAATATCAACAAATAATGGAAACTGAGTTGAGTCACATCCATATTTACTACCAATTTCTTGGCATTTTCACAAGCCACATGCAGAGCATGTCAATTACACTGATCTATGAAGACCACTCTCCTGATAATAATACTCTGAACACCACACCCTGCTTACTTTTCCTCAGCAAGTTTCTACAGTTTATCCTGTTGGAAAACTACTCTTAATTTTGTTTGTCACCAAAAATAGATAGATGAAACTATTTTTCAAGAAAACAGAAACTTTTGATAGAGCTTAAATGACAAGTCAAATACAGACAGCTGAAATAAAATGGTTACTGTCCTGTCTTTATTTCACAAAGAAAATAATCACCATTGGGAGTTATATACAATTCTGCAGTGTTTGAGAAAACTAAGTTAATTATTTTTGTTTCACCTCTGAAAAACATAGCCATGGCAAAAAGCACAAGAGTATGTATATTTTAAAGGATAATGTTACACTCCCTCTCTTTTCATTTCTACAAATACTAACTTCTTTATTTTCTATAACTAAATTAAATTCCTATTTTTACCTACCTCTACTTCCAACTGCTGACACAATACCTAATTGACTCAATTCTAAGAGAAGTGTGCCAAATTCAACAAGCTCTTAATAACTGGAGGTTCAAAATTTAGTTTTTTAAAGGACTTTTCTATCCCTTGTCCCACAGGGTGTAACATTGGTAGGGAGGGTACTGTCCACTCTTGCACCTCCCACTGCAGGCACTAACTGGGAAGTCACTCCCTCCATCATAATTTCTCTGACTACTCTGCTATCTATGCTGCCCAGTCATGACACTTCTGGGTCCATCCTAGTCTCAGTATTTCATTTAAGTCAATCTTTACCAGCAGGGAAAAACATCTATTTCATACATCCCATCAAAGTTAAAGAGTACTCAGAAGAAGGCACATTCAGAGCCACTGCCCAGCGTGCTACCTGCCGTCTTCTCTGTTCTAGTTGTCTTTCCAGGCTCACAGATGCTTTTGTGGCTGTAACTCTATATATTCGGTAACACATGGATGAGAGCAGCAGACAGGATGTCGCAGCAAGGAGATGGAGGGCTACTGGTCTCCTAGGCAAATAGCAATCCTCCCAACCACTCCATGGCCTTTTCTTGAGCATGAGAACAGTTAACAAGCATATGTTACTTGCTACAAGAAGCATAGCCCAGAAGTACAAGGTTGCATAGTTGTGTGCCATGCCCACCTGCATGTAACTAGCCGCTACTATTATCTAACAACTTTTTGTTTCCTTATTTTCTTCTTCTAGAGTAAAAGAGTGTATGCCTCAATCATGGGAGCCATGTGCAGCTCCTATTAGCGTGACTTGTTTGCAAGTCTCGCAATGATCTCGGCATAACACTCTTTTCTGTCGTTGATTGTTGCTTATGGCTCTTGCAGCCTCTGGATTCCCCCAACATACTTTTATAGAAAGAAGTACTTCCCAGAATTCCCAGATCAAAAAGAACCCAAGGGCAACTTTGATCTCTTTCCCACAAGAATCTCAAAATTTAAGGGTAGTGGGGTTCCTTCATTTCTAGCTCTACCAGGACTTGGCCCATAGGGAAAAAATGATGAGACAAACAGCTTTCCACATACCAGGGTAGAACATCTTGCTTTATCTCCCAGTCTCTTGTCTGTCTCTCTCTCTCCACACCCCCACCCCTTATTTTCAGGGGTACTTACCTAATTTTGATTGACAAATAAGGACAGAAATTCTCTCATTCTCTGTATTTCTCAAATGTTGCCATTTCTCACATGATTTAAGGATTTGAGGAATTTTAAAATCTCTTATTTATGGGCAGAGAAGTTAAACAAGCGCTCTCAGACTGTTAATGAAAATTTACATTACAAAGTTTTATTACAAACTTTCAGCATTAAAGTTTGTGAGATCTAAATAGTAAGTCTATGCTATGAATCTGGATTAAGAAAACCATAAAATTGAAACTATTTTTACACAAAAATGCCAAATATCACGTAATTTATAGAAATAGCACAAAATGAAATATCCATGTCCAAAAATATGGAAATAAAAAAATTGCAATAAATTTCTGTGATGCACTGACTTGCAACCATTAAGAACTGTGTCAAGTAAGGGGATTAGTAGCACAGAGAAATACTTTGTGACAGAAAGTTAAATAAAAATGTAAGTGTAGCCCTGGCCTGGTTGTCCCATTTTATTTCTGTTCCTTTTCTCCTCAAAAAACTTTTTCTTTCTCTAAAAAAAAAAAAAAGTATACATATATATAAGTGTAAAATACACATCAGATTTCAAAGACTTGATCTAAAAAATAAAAGTAAAATATACCATTGATAAATTTATATCACATGATATGAAAATATTTTGGGTAACAGGTTAAATAAAATATATTTTAAAAGTTAGTTTCACCTGTTTCCTTTAATTGTTTAATGTGACTACTAGAAGGTATAAGACCACATATCTGATGAGGCACTGGCATGGGGCATGTACATACGGAGGAAGTGAATGGGGCGTGTACATATGGAGGAGCAAAAATGTAAGCCCCGGGTTAAAACTGATTAAAAAATGTATAAGTGGTTTGAATTATATTTCTATAGGGCAGTGCTGTTCTAGAAACTGGTACAGATCAATGAGGGGAATTATATTCTAATAACACAGATCATTCATATAAAGTAAACTACCCCCAACACAAAGATGTGTTCAACAGATACTCCCAACTCCCTTAAAGGTGCTCTGTTTTCTAATATTTCTTTCTGTTCCTATAACCACTAGAGCGAGTGTTTCAAATAGATGTAAGTCTCCCTTAATCTCATTATTCGGATATTTAATGAAATCCACTGGCTCTTCCCCAGGAAGGAGCTGGGCCCTGCTTCTAGGAGCCAGGCAGCAACTACTGAGGAATGAGATCCATTTACCTGAAACCAGGATGAATGAGCAGAGCAATAATAAATTATTTTAACTGCTATTAAAGATTGCCTCTAAGTTTAAAAATACATGGTTAGATCTCCTATTTGTCTACTTCGTTGAAAAATAGTCCCCTCTGGCCTTTCATTCAAAGGATTCTCACAGAAAACATCACAAATCCTAAAAATCTCTTTCAGAGATAGTCTGTCTGTTCAGGTGATGTGAGGCCACTAATGGGAGACAAGGGGCTTTAGAGGACAGATCTGATGCAGAGACCCTGGGTGCTGCTGAGTGATGGGGACTTGGCCCCAGGCAGGCCTATTTATACTCAAAGAGGCAAGAACAATGAACTACTCAACAAATGCTGGTAGCTGGGGTTTTCAATAACTGATTTGTTATTGCTGTTGTTTTTCTTGAGGAGAACTGTGCAAGTCAGCAAAATACAGAAAATAAACTTTCCTCCTTGAGCCTGACAGACCAAATATACCCTGATTAATAGCACATCAATCCTACAAGCTGTCGTCTACTAACCAGCAAACAATTTCATTGTGCTCCTTTATTAAGGAGTGCACATTTCTGTATTTCATCTGTTATAAGATTGCAATTACTCATCAAAAGATGATCTACACGTTATTTTTGGTTTATTTTTGGAAACCATCAATTCATTTCATTTACGAAGTAGGAAGAGTTATAACTAAGTGATGGGAACAGCATTGAACTTCCAAAACTCTGCCTTTGCTAAAAGGCAACCTTGCCAGGTGCATTTGTCTTCTAGGTTTCTTTAGAGCTATATTGCTAACCAGATTAGCAAAGCATTTGCTTGCTCTCCAACTGTCTATTGGTAAAAAGATCTCAATTTTTCAGAAGCTCTACAGAACTTGACCTTCACTGCAATGAACTTGACGTAGCCTCCTGCTACTTTGCATTGCATCCTCCTTTCTGATCAACTTTGTAGTTTTGCCCCAGATCACAGCTCTGAAGCAGGTCCTGAAGTTCTCTGTTATAATGCCTCACACATTTCCTGGCAATACTTCTATCTCAGTCAATTACTGTTCTGTTCTTGCCTCATCTTAGCCAAAACTATACAGTGAGGATCATGGAAGGGGGCATTGGGGAGATTGCAGGTGTGAGATTAAAAAAATGTCTGTGTTTTTCTATGACACAGAAATTATTTAAAGGGCAAGATTATACCTATGATTAACAGACTAACCCTTCAATGTTAGTGTAATTGGAAATTTCATTTCACTGTAATAGCAGGTAAGGAAATTCTACTACTGTCAACTGAAAATTGGCTTAGAGAAGAAACAGGATCAACTAGATCTCCCCTAGCCAAAAGGAAATTTCTTCAGGGTGACCTTTTGACTGTGCAGAGCTCAGTGTAACAAAGGTTTTTTTTCTTCCAGTTGTTGATGCTATTCACAGGCAGATATGGTTACAGTAATGCATTCCTGTTGGAGAGTACAGGGCAAGAAACACATCTTGCTTAGGGACTTTCTCCATCTGAGCTCTTGTGCAGAACCCTAAAACCAGAGTGACTCCCTGAGGGGTTTGAACTGCTTTAAATTTAGAGGAAACTTCTCTCTTTAGAGTAAGTTGCTATCTCATTCCCCTGAGAAATTAGACTACAAAAATGTTTAAAATTATTATATCTTATAAAGGAAATACAGAACCATGCATTAATCTTGCAACCTTTGTGTGACCTTAAGATGATTTCAAATTAAAAATATTTACTTCCCTGGATGATTCTGATAACAACACACCAATGACTGGCATTTGGAGATCACAGAAATAATAGCATGAATGCTACCTTAAGAAAGCTAATGGAATGCTGTCTCATCTTCTTTCCTGTTATTTTTATAATATTCCTTGAATGAATCATCAATGTATTATCTGGAGTTACCATCCAGGTAAACATCCAGGTAAACAACCAGGTGGAAATAATCACAGTATTAAATTAGGAGAAGAAAATGACATGCTCTTATACTTAAGCTTCTGCATAAACTTTTCATGCAATCAATTACTTGTCTCAACACCTTCAGACTTCTCTAAGATAATTGCAAGTGCAATGATAATCTGCTTCTATGCTTATTCATTATGATCATAACATTAAGGATTATAAGAGAAACCTCAAAATTCCACAGACACATATCTTTTTGCTTCATTCTTCTTATTTCATTCTTACTAATGATAAGACACTAAAACAAAAGACCTTAGGAGAATATGCCTAATTGAAGCCTCATAAGATTCCCATTTTAATAATTATATCTTTGAATACTACGTGCCAGAAGCTTTATCAACTGCTTTCTCGCTATATCAGGAAGAGAAATGTTATGCTGCTATCATTAACACCACCAAAGATCTTAGTGGTTTATAATAATGAGGGTTTATGACTTGCTCATACTTCAGGTTTATTGCAGCTCAGCAAAAAGTATTCTGCTTATAGTAGTAATAAAGGGAACAAATTAATAAAGCGGTCACCATTTTGACTATTGATTCACATTGCTAGGGTCAAGGGGTCTCTAGCAGAACTTACACCAGTCACAAAATGATACCCATAGTTTCAGTTCACCATTCACTGGCTAATTAGACACATGATAAGTTCATCATCTATCACAGAAATGCCGAACAAAACAACATTGAGCTATCACCTCATACCAGTGAGAATAGCTATTAACCAAGACAAGGACTAAGGTTGGAGAGGATGTGGAAAGATCTGTTGGTACGATTGCAATTTGTAAATTGGTACTGTAACATGGTGGTCCCCAAGAAAATTGGGGGCAAGTTCCCAGATTCCCTGACCCATACAAGAGAGAGTGGAGCTAAGCAGAGAGGAAGAGAAGTTGGAGAGGAGACTGGGAGAAGGAAGAGAATGCAGAGCAAGAAACAGACCTGAAGGAGGCACATGGAGCAGAGAAACCTGTGAAAAAACTGCACTTGCTTCTTGGTCTTAGACTGGTTGAAACGGGTACAGGTGAGACCACTGGGGAGGTTAACAATGGCAGCATCTATCTTGATTTTGATTTTGCTTTCTTCCTTCCAGATTTGTCTTGTTGTTTCTGACCCTTCTGTATGGGTCCCCACCAGAAGGGGCTTTAGATTTGGGGCAGGCTTTCAGGCATCAGTGGCCCTATCTTGAACCAACCCTGTTTGGGCATTTACCCATGAGGGGAAGAGTAACTTTGAGTGCTTGATATGAAAACCATATTCTTTGTCTTTTCTTTGTTGCACACTAATTGTATTAAAGTTCCTCTTTTTTTTTTAAGATTTACTTATGCACTAGGGTACAGGCCAGAGGTGTGGGGGTAAGAGGATTTACCAGAGACAGAGTGGGGAGCAGAACAGGCAGATCTACACTGCTGAGGGGAGCAGCGGACAAGGCAGGAGAGGTCTGCCACACCATGTGGGTCACCTTCCTGGCTGGCGGCAGGGATCGAATTCATGCTGCAGTGGCCACAAGTTCCTTTCTATTAAAGCTCTTATGCACTAAAGTATTTTTTGTCTTGATATGGAAGATGGCAGAACCTATTTAGAGGGGACAGGCTTAAGGGTTCTGGGGTGCCCCTCACCCTGCCCTGTAACAGTGCAGCCATTATGAAAAGCAGTATGGAGATTCTTTTTTAAAAGTTAAAAATAGAAATTCTATATGATCCATTTATCCCACATATGGCTATTCACCAAAAAGAGAAAAATACCAAAACGCTAATTTGAAGAGATCTATGCAAACCCCATGTGTATGACAGGTGGAAACAAACTAAATGTTTACCAACTGACTAACAGATGAAGAAGATGTAGCATATATATGCAATGGAATTCTTTCCATAAAGAAACTATTAAAAAAGGTGAAATCCTGCCGCGCACAACAACGTGGACTGACCTAGAGGTAATTACACTTAGTGAAATAAGCCAGACAGAGAAAGACAAACATTATATGATTTCACTTACATGTGAAATATGGAGAAAAGAAATGAAAATTGAATTATTTTGTATTAAATAAAACAAAAATAAACTTTGGACTACATAAATAAATTCATTGGCCAGAGTAGGATGCCAGGGCTCACCTAAGCATCAGGAGCTAGGAGGCCGTGCTACACGGACTGGGAGGACCTCCCCTCCACCAGTGCTAACGACTACAAAACATGCATTATATCGCTCCTCCTTAGCCTTGCCCAAGGACACAACCATGACTTTCATTGTCCTCATGTTACTTATGATAAACTAAGAGTTACAGATATTTAGATAACTGTCCACAGTTACACAGAAAATGAGGCAAGATTTGAACCCAGATCTATGTGATTCCCAAGTTTATGATCAGTCACTAAAATTCGCTGCTCAGTTGCTCAGTCTTAGTGAAGATTTAGTGTACAGTTTTAAGAGGTATTACTCAGTGACATGACATGGGAGGGGCATCTTACCTGTGAGAGAAAGAACTCTTACTCTAGGTACCTGGAGTTGCCTAACTTGTTCCCACCCTTCCATCATTATAATACTTTGCTTCAGCTTCTCAGATTCCTACTATCTTTCCACTGACATCCACTGTCAGCATTTTTCCCTCCATCTGCAAGGTCTATTTGCCTCAAATATACTCTCAGTCAAGTACATGAGCCCTGATTTCACCAATTCCTGTACACTGGTTTTTAGGTGTCTGGGTACAACTGAACTGGGTAAGAGTTCTCTGTGCTCAGAACCAATTTAGGATTCTGTAATCCAGGCTTTAGCAGCCTGGGTGTAATCTTGCCAAAGAGCACTGTTGTCATGTTTTTCAGCACTGGGCCAGTAAGACACTCTACAATAAGAGTGGTTAAGGATAACATCAATGAGGTGAAGAAATACATTCTGTCCAATCAACTTTGTAGGACAGCAAAGGCACATGACAATATGTCTAGGGATGCATATGTCTACAAAAGAGTATAATAAATAATCAGGAACAACAATGATCCCATAGTAACAGGAGATGAAGTTGCTGATGGACAAATTCTTTGCCCTTTCTTCCTTCCACTCATTTACCCCAAGAATTGTTCCTAGGCAAGGTGGTCCCTTTGGAATCTTTAGTAAAGCCATTACAGGTAAAAAAAAACAATGAACAGGGGCCTCGCTGATAGCATAAGGGGTTCACTTGCAGCACTGTGAAGCATCCACCCAGCAAAGCAATGAGTTTGATCCCCTGCCAGAGAGCTGACCCACATGGTGCAGCAGACCTCTCCTGTTTTGCCTGCTGCCCCCATCAGCAGTGTTTTCAGTCAGTCTGCCTGTTCTGTTTCCACTCTGTCTCTGGTGAATCCTGTCACCCCCCATACCTCTAGCCTACACCCCATCTCTTGTATGCATAAAAAATCTTTAAAAACAACAGCAAAAAAAAAAAAACAAGCAACGAGGAACTTCTTGCAGGACCAACACAAATAGCATGGTAACACCACACCTTGTATTTGTAATAAAACTTTAGATTGTAAGATAATCCTCAGTCTCACTTTTCTAGGGAACTGTAGCGACAAGAGTAAGTTTATGAGATAAACATTCCCAAAGTGTTTTCCATAATGGTGGGCTATATCTATGTTGATCTGTATCTAGACAGAGAGAATACAATTTTTTTCACTGACACAAAAATGCAGCCCTATGATTTAGAGTCACCATCATAGTTAACTTTACCCCAAACCTATATGGAAGTGAAGATTTTTAAATGTGTTCACAGAAGAAAGCTTTCAAGCCTCCCCTGTGCCTGGGACACTTTTTCCTCTTCACATAATGCTATTGTCCTACTTGCAGAAATATAGCTGTCCTTCCAGGTTCTGATGTCACTACCTCCCCCACTCTGAAACCTTCCTTGATAGACTTTTATCTTCCTAGTTGTCGTGCATTATTTTGTTTTTCATAGACTTTATTAGAAGTGAATGTATATTCAATTCTATTAACATGTGTATTTATCATGTTAAAACCAAGCAACACTGACAGTTTAAAAAACTGCTTTTATGAAATACTGTTAGTTTAAATACTACCAGAAAATAAGGATTTTCTCAAGAAAAAGAGGAAATGAAGCCATCAATAGCTTTTCAGGTCAATAGCTGCTGTTTCAAGTGATTTTACTCAAAGACTGAAATACTTTTAAAAAAGCTAGAAGACACTAGTGAGGTTTCTGAGATAATAGGGAGGAGGGGGAAGGGGTAAAAAGGGTACAAAAATCAATTATAAAAACTGTTTCCAAATCTATTGATGTCAAAAAATTATCATTATTTCTAACTTCCTTCCAAATAAGATAAGTACATTGGCTGTCTCTGATTGCCTTCTGAGCTCACTTTGACTTCTACACGTTGATATCCTTTAGATTGTTCTTGTCATCTCTAGGGATAGAGTTGTGGGATGAAGTCGGCAACCCATGCTAGATCATGATTTTGTCAGGAAAGAAAGTTCTCCCACAGAAAGTACAGCTAGCTCATTATCTTGTAATCATTTATTTGCAGGTGTTTCTCCCATTACAGAGAGACATTGGTCCTATCTAAAGCACCTGTTCCAGAGTTTTGGTTTGGATTTCTATAATAAGAAATAGAGAACAACTTCTCATACACCCACTGGAATCTCTAAGCCTTCTTTTAAAAAACTGTATTTTCAGATCCTCTGCTCATTTTAAAATCTGGTTGTTTCTTCATTGTTGAGATTAATGAGTTATTTGTGTATTTTGGATGTTAAACATTCTTGGACAATGATGTGTAAATATCTTCTTCTCCCGTGAAGTAGGATTAGTTTTGATGCAAGCTTCTTTTGATAAGGAGAAGCTTTTAAGTTTGATGTGGTTCCTTTTGCTGTTAGAAGTGAGCTCCCAAACACATCAAAAAGGCTGAGGTCAAGGAGTCTATCACCTATATTTTCATATATGTGTTTATGGTTTCAGCTCTTATATCCAAGTTATTAATCCATTTTGAATTAATTTTTTATGGCACTTAATAGTGGTTTAGTTTCATTCTCCATATAGCTGACTGGTTTAACCAACACCGTTAAGTTAAAGATACTTTTCGTTCCATTGTAAGCTTTTTGCTCCTTTTTCATACAGGAGTTGTCCATATAGGTATGGTTTTATTTATTGGCTCTCAATTCTGTTCTGTTGATCAACATTTTTTTATGTTTGAGTACTTTGAATTCCATTTTTCACTTGGCCTGAGAATGAAAACCTGATGGAAGTACCTTTATAAGTTATCTACCTCTTGTCTCTAGCTGCCTTCAGTATTCTCTTTGTTTTGAACTCGTGCTAGTTTCACTATTATGTGTCTGAAGTGTAAGACTCATTGCATTTAGGTAATGAGGAGTTCTGATAGCATCATGAGTGTGTACATTTAGATCCTTCTGCATGCTTGTGATTGTTCGTCTATTAATTCTTTGAATAATTTCTTTGTTCCCCTTTATCTTCCTTCTACTTCTGGGATACCCATGTCCTTATTTTTCCTTTCCTGATGGAGTCAAATAATTCTCTTTTTCCTTCTACCTGAATCTTTTGTGCATTACTATTTTTGGTATCATTGAATTAATACTCCATTTGGTCACTGAATAGATCCTTCATTTGCATCTATGGCTTTTTCTAAAACTCAATATTTCATCTTTTTTTTGAGTTCTTTACATCCTAAATAGCTGTTATTTCTTTTCTTTTCTTTTTTTTTTTTTTTGGATATCTGTTATTGTCTTATTTAAGACTTCAATTTCTACATTCTTGTTATTAACTTTTTTTTAATCTGTGCTCATTTATTTGTTTCTCTGAGTTTTGTTGTGTCTCTGAATAGCTTCTCTATTTCTCTAAAATATCACTTTGACTTGCCTTTCTGATTTTCTGATAATGAAATATAATTATTTATGCCTTTACAATTTGATCAGCGAGTCAGTTGCCTCCATGTACAGGTCTATTTCTGGGCACTCTATTCAATTTTTTTCATCTGTGTCTATTTTTTAGACCAATATCATTCCTTTACCTTTATACTTAGTCCTGAAATGACATATTATCCCCTAACTTTATTCTTCCTTTTCAGTTTTTGTGTTTTATAAACCTTACATATTCATATAAATTTTTAAATCAGCTTATCAATTTCGAAAAAAAAGCCTATACTTGTTAGGAATTGTATTGAATCTATAGAACCATTTAAAGGAAACATAAAGAAATAACATGCCTGTGGTATATATCTCCATTTTAGACATTTTAATTTTTTTCAGGAACTTTTCTAGTTTATTTTTGCACAATTTTATACATGTTTTCTCTTATTTATCCCTAAATGATAGAAAGTGATAGTAAATGATTTGTTTAATGTGCTCATTTGTCCTAAAAGCTTTTTAATTGATTCTATCAATTTCTATACATAGATGATCATGTCACATGAAAAAAAATTATTTTTGATCTTTTTTTAGTATTTATTTTTTTATTAATATAAAATATTTTAAAATTTACATATACTTGCCATTAATTGTAATCCCCATGTATTCCCCGTCACCATCTCACCAGTGCACCATCACCTCAGTCCCCCGTGCTCCCATCTTCCCTCAACCCTCCCCCACCCCTCCCCACCAGGGGTCCGCAGTCTGTCCTTATCTCCTCATTTTTGGTTTCTGTGTCTTTATTGCTGTTATTGTTATTATTATTGTTCTTATTCCTTTCCTTGATCCTTATTTGGTTCCCTTATGTTCCTC
>JAGFMF010011380.1:11886704-11897080 GCA_019455555.1 Galemys pyrenaicus | reverse complement strand
AAGCTGGTCCAACCATTATGGAAAGCAGTATGGCGGTTCCTCAATCTACTAAGAACGGAACTTCCATAGGATCCAGCAATCCCACTCCTAGGAATATACTCAATAATAATAATAATAATAACAACAATAAAGACACAAAAACCAAAAATGAAAAGATAAGGACAAATTGGGGACACTTGGTGGGGAGAGGGGAGGGGGAGGGTTGAGGGAAGATGGGAGCACGAGGGATTGAGGAGATGGTGCACTGGTGATGTGGTGATGAGTAATACATGGGGATTACAATTTATGTCAAATATATATAAATTAAAGGGAAAAATAAAACTAATGCAGTTTCATTAAAAAAAATAAATCCAGTTTCTGACAATGAAGATGAAAAAGTTTTGGAGGTAGCTAGTGATAATGAATATAAAGTGCAGTAAATATACTTAATATAATTGAATCACACACTTTAAAATTGCTAAAATGGTAAATTTTAGGTTAGTTATATCTTATCACAATAAAACTAAACACACATGGGTACAGCACCATCTCCCACTTCTAGTACTCAAAGTCCTTGGATAAACCACTAAATTTCTAAAACTCAGTTTCTTAATTTGTAAATTAATGAGGTGCTTGAATGTGAAATAATTAGAAATCACAAAAACTATGCAATAGGTCAATGGACCAAATTTTGTCCTTTTAAAAAAATCTAACAGATAATTGAATGAAATTTGTATGTAAGATACAAAATTGCAGCTTTTATTTTAAAAGATCAACAAATTCATTTCAATTCAGGAATTTCAATCCAACTCATATCCAAAAACAAAAGCCCAATTGCAAGTTCACAATTTTTTGGAAGCAATCAGATAGCTTAAGTAATAGAGAATCAAATAAGCCCAAAATATGAAAAGAGAGAAGTGCTTGCAAGAAGAGACAGGACATGGATACTTGCTCACCGGAGGCAGACCCACTGGACACCAGTAGGAAAAATTCAGCTACAATAGTGAATTACTGGAAGATGTGAAACTGGAAGAATAGTGATTACTGGAAGATGAGAGTCGACCAGCAGAAAGTTGGAATCACAGGGACCTGCAGATGTAACAGAATTTTCATCCTCTTACCAAATTTTTCTCTAGAGGCTCTCGCTCTGAAACTTCTGTGAGAAAAAGTTTCCTGTAGTACAGGCCTATGAAAGAACAGTAGTTATACATGAAGGACACAAAATGCCATCAAATGTTTCCCTCCCCAAAGCACAAGAGACTGTGGTGACAGTTCATGGGTGTTTTGGTGATAGTAATTTCATGGAGATTACACCTGAGAAGAGAATAAATAATGATATAAAAAATATATAAATTAAAATTTTTTAAAAAGAACAAGAAAATGAAAAACCAAGACAATACCCACACACAAAAATACTTCTCTCCCCCTCAACACCCTGTGCGGTACCAAAGGCTTAGTTAGTGGGGACAGGGAGGCACACTGTTAGGGCATTGTGAAAAAAAAAACACTGCAGCTAGGAAAAGAAATCAAATAGCTGACAAGGCTCTACAAAGGACTCATACAACTCAGCATAAAGAAAACAACCCTATCAATAAGTGAGCAGAAAAGCTAAATAAACACTTGTTCAAATAAGACATACAGATGGCCAACAGACACATGAAAAAATACTCATCATAACTTATCACCAGTGAAATGCACACCAAAACCATAATAAGATGGCAACTCACACCCTGGAGAGTGGCCAACATGAGAGATGAGAAATAAAAAGTGTTGTCAAGAGCAAGGAGAAAAAGGAACCCTCATACACTACACTGTTGGTGGGAATGTAGATTGGTTCAGCCCCTTTGGAAAACAGCACTGAGTTTCTCAAAATATTAAAAATAGAACTACATATGATCCAGCACTTCCACTAATTCAAATAGATGTATGGACTCCTATATTCATTAGAATAACAAAGTTACTGATAACCTCATACCTAAGGACAGGTGAATGGATAAACTATGGTATACATACACAATGAAATATTACTGTTATTTTTTTTTAAAAAAGTTGCAATCATGCCATTTGTGACAACACGAATGAAACTGGAATATATGATGCTAAGCAAAATAAGGAATAAAATTACTGGAATATAAATAATCAAACAAAGGAACAGACTAGTTAAACTGAAGCAAGCTCTATAAATTTGACTGCAGATTTGAGGCTACCAGAAGGGGAAGGTGGATGAGAAGCATGGGGTAGAACCAAGTAGACTGTGTTAGAGATTATTAGTGCTTTGGTGGTGGACAGCATGTGATAGTATACATCTGCAGCAGTGTGAATTTACACAATGTGGTAAACTAACATTACCTGAATAAAAAATAACATAGCTTTAAAAATATATAAATATATTTTTATTTTAAAAACTATTAAAAAGAGTCTATCAATATTAAAAACTTTGACTCTGACTAAATACTACTGAAAGAATGAAGGACAACCCACACATTTGCAAATCACATTTGGGAAGAAATACAGACAAATCACATTTCTGATAAAGTACCTATTATCAAAATACATAAAGAACCCTCAAACTCAATAGGATGAAAACAAGCACTTCAATTTTTTTAAAAGGAGGGAACAAAGACTCTGAAAAGGTTTCACCATAGATATATTCATAGTTGAAATAAATAAAACATGAAAAGATGAACAAACATTAATCACTAGGCAATTCAAATTAGAAACAAGAGATACCTATCTCTTAAAATGGCTAAAATTTTGAATAACATTTACCCAATAAGAAAGGAAAGGTGATTAAGTGTTAATAATTGTTAAAGTTGAAAGAAGACACTCAATAGTTTTTTGTACCACTCCTGCAACTTTTCTGTAAATTTGAAATCATTTCAAAATAAAATTTAAAAAGACAAATATTTAACTAAGAAACAAGTAGTGAAAAATCATTATGAATCTCCTTTATTCAAAAATGGCATTTGTTATTTGCAGTTTTTAAAGTAGACTGAATAATTTAAACTGTAATAATCTAAAAGTCACATCTACTATGAAAGTAACTCTATAATATTTGACTTTGTAATTTTGACATTAAACAATATTATATTTCTATCTGAGTAGTCAATAAAGCAGTTTTTAAAATAGAAAACTAACATATTTTTCTTTAAATATTAAAAAGCTACCTATTAAATAACAAAGAAATTAAAAAGATTTGTGCAAACTGAATGTATCACCATAGCAACAACAGGCTAGAGCCAAATAGTGACTGCCTGCTTTAGACAATGAGTGTGTTTTGGAGTTTGCCTCAGTCCCTGTATCACCTAGTCTACTAAGGCTGTACATTTTCTTTTTAGTCCTTGCCAATATTTGAGTTTGGGATCCATTCTTATGACATCATATGGTGTCATTCAACTCTAGCAATTGTGATACACATTCATCTCAATATTTTGCAAAAGATTTCAGACACCATAAACTCCTCCCCTTGGAATAACTCCTGCCTCAGAATGGCTATCTTTTGTCTTACTTCCGCCATTAAAGTACATTGCAATGCTTATCCGAATTTCCTACACTATTTTCAATTTGTTCTTACCACCACTTCAATCCCTGAATTGCAAGGCAACATATTGTTCTACTTGGTGAGCTTTGAGCAGCTCTCTAACCATTTTTGATATAGCGAGAAAAACCTGCCTTGCTGCCCTTGGAAGAGGCTGTCCATTTCCCTGTGTTCTTCACCTTGCTGAGTGACCAAACTGAAGTACATAAAAGCATTCTCCTTCATGCTACCACTGTAACCAAGGAGGGCTTGATCAAATGGAAGGAGGCTCAAATTTATAGCACGGCAGTAAAAGTCAGGCTGTTTTCTTAGTTTGAAAAATTCTATGATAGTTTGTGGGAGTCAGGAGAAGGAAGATAAACCATATTCAGAACATTTTATGTTTCATCTTTTTCCAATTAGATGGCTGTCAGTACTCTGAAACTGACTCATTAAGGTGGTCCCCTCTTGCCTAAATTAGAAGTAAATATTAAGGGAAAAAATTGTGCAAGTAAATATGAGTTGACACTTTTACTTTTGTATCTGTGGACAAAGTTCCCTGATGACATAAGGGAAGTAATTTAAATAAAGAAATTGGCAATTAGTTAATTCTCTTTGATTTACATGGGGCCAGCATTGAGTTTGATTGAGTTCCTTGAAATAATTAACCATGTAAGGGGAAAGGATCCCGAAGTCAACCCCTGCCAATGGCACATGGCTTATAACCTTGCATGTCACAGTACTATTTGCAATATGACCAACCTCCTCTCTGACATCAGTTTGTACTTTTTCCCTTTGGTAGTCATGAAAAAGCAAAGGCTGAACACCCTCAGTTCCCCCCAGGGCAGAGCAGAAGGAAGAAAGTTTGACATTATCAGAATTTACTGTCCAGGACTGATTACGTCCCCAGGGAAAGACATCACTTCTAATCAGTTCTGAAAGCAGTGACCATTTTCCTTTTACAGGGGAAACAAAATCATCCTTCTATGGAGTTCTAATAGATCCATTTAAGATTTCAAAAAGGTATAAAAAGAACTGACTCAAGGGGAAAGGCAGAGAGGTAAAGCTTGTGTAATGGACAGCTTATTTGAAAGGAAGAAAGGTGACATTGTGATGCTGCACTCAAGACAATGCTATTATGAAAGCATCAATGGCCTGTCAATCAAAAATGCTGGAATCAAGTGCAGCTCTGCATTTACTAGTCATGAGGCAAGGGGTAACTCACTTGAGCTCACTGAGCCACAAATTTCTTTTTATCAATGAGGTATATACCACTCCTTGATATACTGCAAATTTTAAATGAGAATAGATTTGAAATATCTTTGCATTATTCTTGCTATCAGGATACAAAATTGAGCAACACTGACATGGATCATTATCATTTAAATTTAAAATTTAGTAAAGGCAATATATTCAACTTGTAGGCATATTGATAGACTACTGAGTAGAGGGAGAAGGGAATGAAACAGTATAAAGTGATTGGTGAAAGGTAGTATTGTAGACTGAGAACTGAAGGATGAGAATGTGTCAGTTGTGATTAATAGCTTGGGAGAGACACTGGGCAGAGTGTGCAGAAGTCCTGTGGTACATAATATAATTGGTGAACTGAAGAAAATGAAGCAAGATCAGTAAATCTAGAACATAATGAGAGGGGGAGTAGCATGAAATGGGACTGGAGTAAGATTTTAGATGCTTCTATTTATATTCTAAGATAGAAAGATTAGGCTTTGACTCTGTGTACAGAGCCAGAAAACAATGATATGGCAGTTTGCATTGAACAATAACAAAGACATAACCAAAAGACTTAAATTCTAAAATTTGCCCTGACCACCCTCAACAAAATTCCAAATCAGCATATACTGTAAGCCTACAACATTCCAACATTCCTCCACTAAAAAAAAAATAATAATAATAAAGATAATCAATTTAAAGGATACATGCTTTCCACTGAGGATCATCATATGAACTAGACTTACAATAGGCCCATCTCCAGTGTGGAAAGTGAATCATTGAGATTACTTTGAAAGTGATCTTAACCAATAACAGACAACCAAAGTCCTTAATCTCAAATCAAGAGCAATCAGTTAGGCCTATCTGTGATTTTCCACTCTAGCATTGTCAGGTTGACAACATGTCAACCTGAGTAACTGATCTATTCAGTTGGAAATGTTCTTAATTCATCGCTGAGAGGCACCCCTATCTGAAAATTGTTTAAAAATATTGGCCAATTTGTTCAGGAGACATTTATCTACATGGGTCATTGACCCAAAATATTTTTTTTTGCTCTTTCAACCCTACTCTATATGAGTTCACCCAAACCACTGGCATTAAAACCAGGAATATTCATATAACTTCCAAATCTATTCTCTGGCTCTGACTTCTCTCATATAACAAAACTATGTGCTAACCACCTTCCAGATAGTCCCATTAGTTTATCCAAACCTAAGATGCCCAAAGCACAAATGACTACCTTTCTCAAACCATTTCCTACCCAGTAAAAACACTACCATAAATCCACCAAATACTCAACCAACAAGGCTGGACTCACCTTCTCTTCTCTCTCTTCTTCATTCAGCCAGTCTTTAGTCCCTATAATTTCTACTGCTGCCTTCATACATCTGTAGTCTCCCCATCTCCCACCTTCCCCATTATGTGAGATCTCCATCTCTTCTTGCCTGGGTCTCCCAGCTTGCCATGTGGCCCACTCAAATGTGCCCACCACAGAAATACCATAATGGTTTTTATCAAAGGCAAACCTAGTAATGTCAGTTCTCTACTAAAAATTATTCAGTGTTAGCCCATACCCACTAGCTTTCAAACTGTGGCCATTTAGAATACAATATCCTTCATGATCTCAATCCTTTCTGTCTAGATGACTTCGCTTTTCTCATCCCCCTACACTACAGACCAACTCAACCATTTAAACCTACACACACACCTTGCAATTTTTTTTCTATTTTCTCCAATTCTTCACTTAATTTCTTTTCCTCCTTCAAAACTTAGTTCAAGGCTTTTATCTCCTTCTGTCTGGATTAGCTATGCCTTAAAGGCACCCTGTTCCTAAACACTCCCACACTGGGCGACTCATACTAGTTTACTTGTTTATTTCACTAAATTGACTGTAAGATCTCTCAGGAAAGAGTTTATTTCATTTGTTTCCCTAATACTTACAACAGGCTCTCTGTAAACATGTGTGCAAATATTTATCTAATACAATATTAACTGTAAACTATAAAGTGATCAAGAAACTATGAAATATAATAGAAGAGTAAATTTTTAGCTTTCTCTGCTATCTCAGCATATTCCAACATATATTTGATGGAAAGGGTTTTTCGTTCATAGTATTCCACCAAATGAAACTCTAAGTAAAGGTAAATTTAAAATGTGAATATTCTTTTCTATTTTTGTAGGCATTCTCTAGAGAGTAAATTATTCCCCATACCCTCACCACAGAGAACAACTATCCTTCTGACACTGATAAATGCAGTGAAAATTATTGCAGAAAAACAGAACTCATGATTTGCAGAACAAAAATCCACAATCCCTTAACTGAAATTCTGCATCCAAAAGTTCTAAAAATAAAAGTGTTTTAGAAACTCATTTGGTGGCAAAACCTGGCCTAATCTGAACACCACTGATGGCAAAACCTGAACTAAGGGCTACTGCAAGTCATGATTTATCACACCCTCAGGAGTACATTCAACACTTCTTTTCAATGATTCTTGCTTAGTTCACACCATAATCTTTACTAGCTTAAAAAAAAAAAAAAAAAAAAAAAACGACCTCACAGTTTTGACTTCAGATTTCAGGTTCCATACATTCACAACATACTAAGATTTCCTAATTTTCTTTTTCCTATTCAATACCTACTCCTAGTCTGAATTCTTTGTGTCTGCCTCCAAGTTAATATTTTGCTATAGTAAAAAAGTATAGAAATGAAATTACTTCTAGTATTTTTGGATATTGAAATCATGGTAGCTACCTTTCATTCAAAATGGTTCTTCAATCACTGTATTCTTTTAGATTTTAAAAAAATCAAATTTCTCATTCTTTATTTCTATTTAAAAACATTTTCTAGTTGTAAACTAATTATTTACCCAGGATATCCTGGGCAAGATCAGAAAAATTACAGTTTTCAAATATACAAACAAAATTATAAAGTATTAAAGGACAAAGAAATTCTCTACAACTTCAGAAAGAGAAAGGGTTCCATAACTATCAAAACTTATAAAATTTTAAAGCAATTTTTAAATAATTGGAAAATCTGACTATATAAAAGGTAAAATTTTCTGCAAAGCAAAAACACAATAGCAAAGTCAAAAGACAGAAAATAAGGGGGGAAATTTAAATATAATTTAATGAATACATATGAAAATCCAATAAAAATTAACAATAAATGATAGAAAAAATATGAATTAATACAGAAAAGGAAATACAAAGTACTCAGATGTAGAAAATGTCCTCAATCCCATTCATAAAAAGAAAAAAAGGTATTCTTTTTAATTTATCAGATTGTCAAAATTTTCAATCTTTAGAAACAGCTTGTTAGCAAAGCAGTGGAAAATACATGAGCACTGTATGTTACTGGTGAGAATATAAACTGGAACATTTCATATAGAGGCGTTTTGGCAATATCTGTTGAAATTGCAAATGCATACATTTAATGTAGCAATTCCACTTTTAGGAATATATCATGCTGCACTATGAGATTGCAAAAAATGACACAAGTACATGGCTACTCATTGCAGCTTTGTTTGAAATGAAAAAGTAGAAATTATCTAAATTTCCAACAATATGGACTTAATTATATATTACCATGCATCTCAGTAAGATACTGCCCAGTCATTTAAAAGAAAAAGTTTAAAATAAGTTCTTTGTGTGCTCACAAGGATAGTCAAGATATATTTTTAATTGAAAGGCAAAGAACAGCACTGAACACAATTTTATTATCTGATATTTAATTTTTAAATGTTTCAGAAACTATTATCTAAAATGTCTCTTCCATAAAATCTATTTTTAACATCAATCTTTTCTTGAGTGAAACTTTTAGGAAAAAAGGAGATTTAATATAAGTGATTTGTACAGCAAAAGACACATTAACCAAAATAAAGAGGCACCCCACCAAATGGAGGAAAATCTTTGCACACAACACTCATGACAGGGACTGATCACAAAGATTTACAAAGAGCTGACTAGGCTAAACAAAAACAAAGTAAACAATCCAGTCAAAAAATGGACAGAAGAGCTTAAAAGACATTTCTCCAAAGAGGAAATGCAAATGACCAACAGGTATATGGTAAAATGCTTCACATCAGAGAAACATAAATCAAACCACAATGAGATACTGCCTCATACCAGTGAGAATGGCACATACCAAAAAAACTAGCAACAGCAAATGTTGGTGAGGATGTGGAGAAAAAGGAACTCTACTACATTGCTGGTGGGAATGCAAACTGGTCCAGCCACTATGGAAAGCTAAGCGGAGGTTCCTGAAACTACTAAAAATGGAGCTTCCATATTATCCAGCAATTCCACTCCTAGGAATTTACCCAAAGGACACAAAAACACTAATTCAAAAGGACACCTGCACACCTATGGCACTTTTCACAATAGGCAAGCAATGGAAAGAACCCAAATGCCCAAAAATAGACAAAAGGAACAAGAGGATGTGGGGTATGTGTGTGTATGTGTGTGTATGTGTATATATATGTATATATATACATATATATACAATGGAATATTATGCAGCAATCAAAAAAGATAAACTCATGCAATTCAAAACAATATGGATGGAGCTAGCAGGACTTATGCTGCATGACATAAGCCAGAAATAAAAGGAAAAATATTGGATGGTTTCACTTATAGGAGGAATATAGAGGAAACAAATAAGAGACTGAAGAAAATAATTACAATAAATTAAAAATCAAAATCAATAGACAACTCTAAATCTGAGACATTCATGAGGGAAGAGGAGAGAGAAGAAACAAATGGGTGGGAAGAGCACAAAGGATTATGGTGATGGTACACGTGTGAATTGGTGATGGGAATTTCACGGGGACAAGAAATATAGACGGCACAAAAATGAAAAAAGAAAAGGTAAAATACATATAAAATTTAAAAATAAGTAAAATTTTAAAAAATAATATAAGTGAGAGAAATAATACATTTTCCAAGTGAACTACTCAAAGAAAATTCTCTGCATGTTGAAGGTTTTTCTATTCTTTGTATTCTAGACCAAACTGACTCCTTACATTGTAAGTTTCCATTGACTTCCCAGGTTTAGTGCAGTGTCTCTTCACACATTCAGTTTTATGATAAATATTCATTCAGCAATATTATTCTGAGCACCAACAATGGACAGATAGATGCTCTAAATGTGTGAAATGTATGTATTCCCTCATTTCATCTGAATTCATTTGCAGAGGTAATTCATTATTTTTTTCAATTCAACCTATGGGATTATAAGTACTTTGCACTGTTAAAAGTTTCTTCTACATTTATGGCAACTCTCTTTGATAACCCTTTTCCTCCTTTTCATGTTTCCAACTGTTGTGTTACTAAGGATCTCTTCGCTCTTTATAATGTACCAAGTGGCCTCATATATTTTAGTGGTTCACATTTTATTATGAGACTGAATTGGTGCACTATAGGTACTTTGGAGGGTGTGCACTATGGCAATAACACATAAAGGGGGGAATCACACACTTGTAAAATGCAAATAATGCAAAACAATACTAACTCAATAAAATATTTTTTTAAAAAATAAGGAGTTTAAAATGAGTAGAGGGCCTCCCTGGTGGCGCAGTGGGTTAAGCAACACACTATGAAGCAAACCGCAGCCACTGCAGCACAAGTTCGATCCCTGCTGCCGGCCAGGGAG
>JAGFMF010011380.1:11827204-11886654 GCA_019455555.1 Galemys pyrenaicus | reverse complement strand
GCTGCTCCCCTCAGCAGTGTACTTCTGTTGATCTGCCTGTTCTGCTCCCTGCTCTCTGTGGTGAATCCTCTCACCTCACCACACCTCTGGCCTGTACCCTAGTGCTTGTATGCATAAATAAATAAATCTTTAAAAAAAAATAAAAAATAAAATGAGTAGAAGAGGTTATAGTACCAGCAAGGCACAGAGCAGGCTCTCTATCAATTTGGGTAGATGGATAAAGGAGAGTCTTGGAGACCTCAGTGGCTTTTCCAGGCTTTAATGATCTTTCTATACCATGCAGTGAGGCAACCAGGCACTGGACAGGAAGGGGGGTGTAGGGTAAAGGTTGATCAGGTATTTCCACCCTCCCACCACTGATGATGGACATCTGTGGTGCTGCGAGCATTCCAGGGTGGGCATGCGCAAGTGGGCGCACCTGTGTTGGACACAGGCATAAATGGGCGGCGTCATGAGGACGCCAGAACAGACAGAACTGTGAGAACGGCGAGGACCAACAGACAGAACCGAGAGAACCGACAGCAGCAGCAGCAGCAGAGAGAAGAAGCAACCGAGAGGGTGAGACGCGCTGGGGGCTGAGAGGGCTGCCAGCCTCCCGGCCCCCCGGCACCCATGCCTGCCATGTACCTGGCCACCTCTACTAAATAAAGTATGAAAAGCCACCAAGGGCTCCAAGACTCTCCTTCCCTCACCCGTCTGCCCAGAACCATCCTGAACCCTGCCTCCAGTGCCACCCCCATCCTGCCGCTACAGGGGGACAGTAAGGGGTTGGGAGGCTGGCAAGCCCCTAGTCCCCAGCATCTTGACTCTCTTTGGATTCTCTCTGGCAACTTCTCATGGTCTCTTCCTCTCAGCTGCTTGCCACCACCTTATAGCCTCAGCCTTGGGATTTAGGTGTGCACATTTATGTATGCCCACACCATACCCCAGGTGTCCACTATTAGGCATGCGAACCCCAAGCCTATGCTCCCAAACACCTCCTGCATTAGCACAATCAAGGCCGCAGGTGATAGACACAAAGATTGGCAGCATAAGCACCTGTCTAGTCTTCATTTACCCTACAGAGGTGAACAAGATTTCATGGCAAATGTTCAAGAGAGAGGACTGAAAACAGTGTGTCTGAAGTCAGGAGTGGGCATGTGGAGGAAAGAAGCATAATTAATATATTCCTCCCAGGAGTTCTGCCAGTAACAACCTTACTTGTATTGCCAAAACCCAGTAGAAAATCAAGACTATTGCATTGTCTTTTCATTGCTTTGGAATCACTAGGAATTTACAGATACAGTGACTCTTAGAAACTGCACTCACATGTTGATCAGTTATCTATTATATCCCATTTCTTGTCACCAGTTGCTGAAAAATTCAATCCAAGTGCTCAACTTCTCCAGTACCTGGGGGAAAAATATCCCTTTGGGGATTAATCCCCAAGTAAACCTTTCCTGTTGCAATTTATATCAACACCACAGGTGTCTAGCTATTTACTTAGATACCACCCCTGTAAAGGTTGGCTCATGATTCATTAAATCCATTGTTAGAAGAAACTTGAATTAGCCACTCTTTCTAGAAACAGCGCAGAAAAGGAATAACGGAATTCTTGCTTCATTCCTATTTGTATTCTCTGTGGCCTTCCTATCAGAAAAGATTCTCTGAAATGTCTGCTCCCCCTTTTCCATGATTGCCTAGCACCCTAATCAGCAAGTCTAGTCCTAGTGTGATTGGCCTTGTAACCTTGGCACCTGCTTCAAATTAAACTGATTTCTTTTTATCAACCACTTCAAAATACTTCCTTTCTCTTTTTACTCTTCTGCACTTTCCCATGACACCCTCCTGATAACTCTCCCTCCCCCTCCCCCTCCCCTCTCCCTCTCTCTCTCACACACAGACACACACAGAGAATTCATACTCACAAGTCTCTATTTGTCTTTCTCAACAATTACTAATGTTCACAAAGCACACGTTTATATTTAAGATGGCGCCAGACTCTCAAGACAGATGTACTTTTAGTTCCAAAAGTGCTTTTAGGAGACAAATTTTTGCCGCCACGATAAATGTCTAAGAAACAAACACTGGAAACTAATTGGAAAGAAAAATGTTTAACAAAATATAAGAAAAGATTTTATTTTTGGCATTCCCAGAATGCATCTGCTTCTGTTCTAAAACACAATGCGTGCAGAAGTGACAGAGGAAAGGATTTACATTCACAGTGGAATGAAATATCTATAGTTTAATAAAAGCAAGTAGAGCGATTGCAGAGTAAAGAGAAATAATAAAGAGATGACAGAGGAAGATAAATATACAAAGCAGTCTCAGAAATGGCCTGACTCTGCTTATACAACAGCATCTAATTATGTATATGGTCAATATATGCTGCTCATAAATACTAATGAATACCTGACTGTAATTTTAAAATCCTTTTCTTAATAATTATTAACATAACCTTCCATCAAAATATTCCTACCCAACTCACCAGTTTATATTCCATATTTTCTTTCAGTCCCTTGAACTCAAAGAATATTTGGTTGAATTTATTCCTGAATCCAATTCCTATTATAAATCTCATTCTACAGCAAATGTGTATATATTAATATATTAGGAAATATATACATATATGTATACTTTAATAAATATAGTAAATATTATCTCTACACATACACACACACAAAAGAAACATAATTTTGACCAAGGTAATTCAACCAGTTCTAAATAGATAAGGATTCAGCAATATATGTATCCCTCATTTTTTTAAATCTCAGCTGAATTGCTAACTGTGCAGGAAGGGCACGGAGCAGGTTCTCAACGATTCTGAGCAGACAGGTCAAGGAGGAGTCCTGGAACCCTCGTGGCTTTTTCAGGCTTTTATTGATATCATTATATCAGCGGTGACTAGGTACAGGACAGGCAGGGGAGGGGGCGGGAGGCCAGGAGGCTGGTAGGCCTCCTAACCCCTGGCGCATCTTCGCGCTTTCTCCCTCTCTTCTGTGTCTATATCTTTTTCTCCTCTCTTCTGCTGAGATCCTCGTGACACTGCCCTTATATGCCCTGTGTCTCAACCCAGGGGCACTCACTGCACATGCCCACTTACACCTGCGTGCAGGACCTCAGGTGTCCATCATCACATCAATGGTGAAGGGCAGAAAAGCCTGATAACTCCCATTTACCCTACACTAACTCACAAAAAACTTTGCTTCAGTAGATTCTGTTTTTCCTATGTCACAATAGTTTATTTTATCTACACATGTGTAATTTTAAAGCTGTACTTCATCGGTATTCTCTGACTTTTTCAATAAATGTAAGTTTCATAAGAGCAAGAAACTTTCTTTCTTTCTTGTTTTGTAATCCCTTCACATAGAATTATACCAAATGCATTGTACAAGTGTTATAATTAATTAATTAACAAGTATGTATTTTATAGAGCAATGGCTAAATTTAACCATTATAAGCAATGAATAAATATTAGTTGTCACAGTCACTAAATTTAGGACTTGTTCATGAGGCAACTTCGCATCAGCAAAAAACTGAATAATAGTGAAGAATTTTTCAGTTACTGATCAACAAAATAAGAATTAGAGCATATTTTCTACAATTAAAACATATTTGTTTCAAGAAGAAAGATTTTATGCTTTTTGGTGTTTTTATAGACCATGTTATATGTATTCTCTGTATTTTTTATACCCCGTATTCTAATTCCTACCAACATTATCATTAACATGTTACTTTTGTTGAAAAGCAAGACTTAAGTGTAAGAGTCAAAGAAGCATATTAACAAAGTTGAGAATTAAGCATTCCATACAGACTCTGCCATAAATGGACACAGTTTTGCTTCTGGAGCAGGATTCTACCACTAAACTCGACACACTGAAGAAAGATGACCTGAGCAGCAGCCTCCCACCTCACATGGTAGAAGAGACCAGACGACCCACTCTAAGGAGTATATATATTGCATAATATTTCTTGCAGAAAATACTAAGATGAGAACTTCTCCTGTTTTTTCTCCAAGTATTCACTTCTCACACTCCAGTACTTTTACAACATCCTAATTATGGCACTTATTAACATGACCTGATGTTTAAGTTATTGACACCTGTTCCTGTTGCCACTAGTTAATGCTGACTCCCTAAATAGCACAGGTCACAGTTCATTCGTCTTTTAAATTTCTTGAGCTACAAAGTACCTGCAGAGAGCAAGCATCAAGAAATGTATGTGGAATGAATATTCTATGTGCTTTGCTAAAATTTCCTTCTTGCTGATCAGTGAGAAACAACCAGAGGGAGGTAATAAATGTGCATAAGGGAAACTGGTGGTGGAGTATCATTTTAGGCAAAACATAAGAAATTCTCAGACTTCCTTGATGATAGAAAGCCAAATATTCCATGTTTAGAGACCTTTAGACCCATAAGCATTAGACTTATGCCAAGATATGCTAATTTTTGACAACACTTATTGAGGTTTATGTTTGCTGAGTTAGCTACACAACATCACAAATCTTGTTAATAAAAAATCATAGTTTGTATATTAAAATATAAGAGACTGTGTATCCACCTTAATGAAATAGATATTAACCTCTTGGGCTATACTATTATTATAAAATTACTCTAGCTGCTATACCAGGCTATGGAAAGAAAAACTAGGTAGCACACAAAGATTTTTGTGAGGACAAGCACTTTATTTCACATTCATATGAATATGGACCCAAATAGGGACCTCTTCCAAAAAATCTGGGCTCCTAATAAAGGCTGGAAACCCTTTTAAACTTAATTAGCTCTACATTTTCTGTATTCATAAAAAAATAGACAAAACCCTATGGTTGAAGGGGAGTTTTTCAGGGAGGAACTTTCCAGAGATTGCCCCACGGAGACAGACCAGCTTGACCAGTTATTGGACCCTTTGAAATGCAACTCTGTTTAGATAGGAGCACTGAGACTGGGCCATGAATCTTGATTTGTAAGCAAACTTGTCCATTGCACCTGCATTGGTATGTTAATTGCACCTAAGTTAATCTCTCTGACTGAAGGTATGGGTCTCTCCACATCCATTTGTCCAGCAATATTTCTTTCACACTATAACATATTTAAAAGTGCATTTTAAATTACCTCCTACATTTTATAACCAATAGGCTATCACTTTTACATAAATATTAGCATAAGACTACATGTTAAGAGGCACACTTTACAAAACAAATCATATAGCCAACCACAGATGAAGTCATGCAGTCCCTCATAATAAAAAGTGCATTTCTATTCTGAAAGAAAACAATGGTAGTAATTGAAAATTCCTAAACTCAATGGAGAGTGGTTCTTTCTCAGAATTGGTTTCAACCTCATAGATGGAAAGGTCAGAGTAAGTGCCTTCTGTGATTCAAAATGTGTATCCAAGCAGGAAATGTGCTAGAATTGGGAAATACCCAGCAAGGAAGTGTCTGAATATAGGAAAGACCCTATTCTCCAATAAGGTTAAAATCATGGCTTTAGCAATCCACTTGAGCTTATAGTAGGCAAGAAAACTTAAACTCTATCTATCATGATCACAAAAATGTGAAAAAGCAAGAGAAACTTCTCTGGAAGTTTGTAGAGAATAAGAAAATGTTATAGCCCTATCTCCCTCCAAGCATGATCAAGGGTGCAATGTAGCTGAAAACAAAATATTATTTGTCTGGCATAAATTGTTTGATTGAAATGGAAACAATTGCAAATTAGATTGTTCTATACTAATGCAAGTTACCAGAGGCACTGGACACAGGCTGTCATATTGAGTAAAAGCTTTGTTTGAATGCATTTATCATAGAACTAGAAGCATGGGAGTTGCACTGCAGAACCAAAAATAAGTTTAGAATTAATAAAACAAGAAATTCAGAGAGGCCTGGCACAGGTAGCTAAATTCAGACTTTAAAGAAGGGTCATTTCTTGGTTGCTGTAAATGTCTCTGAAGGGGTAATGTGGTTCTACAACTATTGGGAGTTGGAGTAGAAATCTCCCTGTAACTTTACAGTTAGTCATCATCTAGTTAATTGGTATCCAGGAAGTACCCAGAATTATGAAAAATCTGAGGAGAGAGATGTTCTCCTGAAAATAAAATAGAAAGTGGTATACTATGAAAAGGTATTGAGATACCATATACTTAACTTGGGAACTAGATAATATGAGATCAATTTGTATAGCAAAATGTTTAGCTACTTTGGTGGGTTTTGGTAACCTGACAGTACAGTTAAAAGGTACAAGACTGATAGGTAATTATATTAAAAGTTATGATGTATGCAGATATAATTGTGTCATGAAAATGTTCACAAGTGAAGACTGGCTCTACTGTTGATATTTATGACTTACTCTTGTTGTGAAACATCAGTCATTCATTCAACAAATACTTATTCAGCATCCACTATGTGCTGAGGACTGTCCTAAAAAATAAATATCCCTGTAGTCTTAAGGTTGACATTCTAGCAGGAGAAGAAAAATAAAGTGAATGACCTAGTACATTAGAAGTGCTAAGAAGACAAGTGCTAAGAAAAAAAAAGAACAAATTTGGGAGGTGGGAGTTGTGCAATTTTAAATTGTGTAAGTTTCCTTAGGAAGGTACTATTTAAACATGATTTCACCAACATATCACTGGTAAATTCTGAAGCCCTGAAAGAGTGCTAAAAAAAAAAAGTCCTCCCACAGTGACAAAATGCTACCAAAGATCTTATCAAATAAGGTTCTAGAAAATACCAGATTCCAAACTTTTGCTCTTCTGTAGTAAAATCAATGTGAAAGTATAGTTGGTATCACCGTAAAATGGTGCATTCTCTTACTGCTGTTATACTAAAAAGTAGTGCATGGAAAACAGCAAAAGTCTGTAGAATTAACAGACCTCTGTTGGAGAAGTGGAGAGTAGACACCACTCATCTATCTTCTTTGCCACCGCCTCTGCTTTAATCTCATATACTTTCTATTGCATTTCTACTGTGTAGTTGGGCTCTTCTGTTGCTTTTTTCCAGATTTCATTTCAAAATAGTCATTTCGACTTGATTTTTTGTATTAATCAAAATTCCTAAATTGAACTCACAATAGACAGAAAGTGTGTGTGTGTGTGTGTGTGTGTGTATTTACTTATTTTAAGCCAGAGCATATAGCAAGGAGGAAAGCATAGTTTCATGATAAATGTTTATGCATCATGAAGTCTGTAAAGATGTAAGTAGGGGTCCAATTATAGAAGATAACAGAATGCAAATTTCAGGAGACTGAGGAAAACACCTGGGATGCATCTATTGTAGAATTTGCCAGCAATTAATATGATGCACATCAGTCAATGTGTAAAGACTAAATGGAGAAGTTACCAAAAGTCCTCCTGGACCTGGTTCTACATCAGCCAACAGAGAACAGGAGAAATGTTAATGGATCTGTGAAGAATGTAATTTGGCAACCTCAGGGATAGTAGTTCCAATTGTAATTCACATTCAAGTTGACTTTTATTGGCAATGTTTTTAAACAAGGAGAATTTTTGTAAAATTAGAAGACAAAAGGGAAAAGTTGGGATTTATGTTAAATTGCTTCCCTTTTAAAATTTAAATGGGAATGAAACATTTTAGGCATCTCTAAAGAGTAGAAGGAGGCAGTTAGTTAGGCAACATAGCTTTGTGTGTGGGCATTTTCTAAAACAATCATCATGGTTAAATGACATCCAACATCCAATCTTTTAACAAATGTATCCAAAACACTTCAGGTATTACTCAATAACTTGCTATAATTAAACTATCTGATGAAATGAATTGAAGAACTCAGAGAGGAGATATAAAACCACACCTGAAGCATCTTTATAATTTATTCTAGCTTGTTTTCTTGTTTTGTTTTGAAACTTCAAATTGCAAAAAAAAAAAAAAAAAAAAAAGATGAGAAGGCATATTACATAGGGAGAAGATTCTTGAGACTGAGCGGGCTAAAAAATGAAGGACCAGTCAGTGAAGTGGACGTCTCCAGAGAGACATTTATTTAAAAACATAAATCAGATTGTATCACTTTCCAGCTTACCAACTTCCAACAGCCTCCCTTCTATCCAGTCAAATCCAAACTGCTTCAAGTGGCATATGAAGCCCTGCACAGCCAGGACATTTCCTTCTCCTTTGCTCACTGCACCCTTGCCAAGCTGGTTTGTTGCTAATCTCAAAAATGGTAAGAGTCTTTGCATGTTCTTTGTCTGGTTCACCCCCCTTCTTTTATCCATGACTTATTCCTTATCACTTGGGGTCTGCTAAATGTAACCTTTTCCAGATCTTACATTACTACATATCTGAACACGAGTTTTCATTCCCTCAATACAGATTCTTAACTCTGTCTTTGTTTGATTTTTGTAGTGCTTATCTCTACCTGAAATTATGATTTCTATTTCACCGTTCCCTTCCCCAAAAACAACATAAGCAGAAATCAAAGGGCCAGATTATTCTTGAAAAAATAATTAATATTTAGTACCCAGAAAAAGCAACACGGAAAATATGTTCATTAATTTAAAATGATCACTTAACACGGTCACTTCACCATCTCACCAAAGGGAAAGACAAACCTCATATGCCTATATCAAAGATGCAGAAGCAAAGAGCATTGGTCAATAGGTGAAATGCATGAAGGGAGTCAAGGGCTGCAAACTTCAGCTACAAAATGAATAAGCCAAGGGCATAAAATAAACAATGTGGGGCCACAATCAATAATAAGGTATAGCTAATTTTAAAGTTGATAAGTGATCATTTTCCAATGTATATAAATGTCAAATCACTCTGTTGTAGACTTGAAACTAAAAAATATGTTATAAGTCAATTATATTTCAATAACAAATCAATATTAAGACAAAGAAGAGGGGGCTTTGGACCTGTCTTCACGGACTAAAGACAGTTTTTGAAGCAGCATGTGATAAAAACTTCAAAAAAAATTGAAATCTCTGATGCCTTATGATAAAACTAAAGAAAAATATTCACTGTTGGCATATTTCATTACTTTGTTTGGTAACTTCAAACCTTCTAGCCAACAGTGTAGATGAGAATTGTGGTGATGAAATCTGATCTTATCTCCCTGCTGATGACATGTAGCATACATTTTTTTATGTGTTTGTTTCATTTAAGCTCATTCTTATTACCAAGTCAGGCTCTTTTCCTCTCTAGTTCTGCTTAACTTAAACAGAGATTAGAATAACTAAGCTAGTAGGTACAAGTAAGGATCTCTCAACTGTCATGTTTCAGTCAAGGAAACCAAGAAGGGAAAGCATTTTCTCCAAGGATCCCCTAAAGCTCAGGAAAGAAAACCACATTTTCTCCTTTGACATTTTTAAAAACTTCGTCTCAGAAGCTGACTGGAATGTGGCCTTAATTTCAGTCCATGAAAAGGCAGTTTCCTAATCCTTTGTTAGGAGTGTATGGGTATACAATCACTGGCATGAGGGTGCCAACTTCCTGTGAAGGGGGATTTTTCAGGGCCTAGGCCAGCCCTCTAGCAATTAATTCAATTTCTAAAATTTTAGCCTGAAGCTAGAAATCACTGAGTATGTGCTCCACTGCATAACATTCTCACTAGCTTAGAAATCTAAGACTCCTTTATGATCCCAATGAAAGACTACTCCATGGCATAAGTTAAAATAATGTCAATTCAATCCCATACACATTAAGCAACTGTGTTCCATATACAAGACTTTCGTCAGGCATTTGGGGAAAGGACAAAGGAGAAAAAGACACTTTATAGCTCTACATCTATAGATAGAGATATATAGATATCCACACACGCTACCTCGTATCGTAAGGCCAAAATGAAAAAGAAAAAAAATAGAGAAAAAATGAAGAGGAAACTCAAGGAGCCAGAATGCATTTTATTACTGCTCATTCTGATTGATAACCAGGGAAACGCAAATTAATTAAAACTAGATACCATATTGAGCCATCAGATGGGGGGGGGGTGCTATTAATTACAGCCAACAAGGATATAATAAAGTAAAATATCAGTGCATTTGAAGATAAAATTTAATTTACTCATCTGCCTAAGAGGATCTCCACATGAATTCCTCACCAAGATAGCCATAGAGGAGATTCCCTGCTTTGCTCCCAAGAGGAACATCTAACATTTAAACAAAAGAACTCTACACCAAGAGTGTTCTGTAGTTCTGGGACTACTGAAGTACAACTTCCACATCAGATACCAGCACAGCCTGTACCAGAAGAGACACAGAAGAGACTAATGCCTTTTTGAAAGTGTTGGGTAGAAATAAATGCCTGGAGACTGTGTACTGAAACAGGAGAGGCTATGGGGCTGTTGGCTCAACCAAGCGGTCATATAAAATGTGTTTGGGAGCATTTCCTCTTCTCCAACTTTTTGAAAGAGGTTGAGAAGCACAGGCTCATCTTTGAAGGTATTCTATCACTCTATTTCTTAGATGTTTAAGTCCTCTTTTGTTTCTGATTTCATTTACTAGTTTTCTCACTTTTTCTTTGTGAGTATAGCAAGCTAAAGATTTGCCTTTTATGTTTAGCTTTTCAAAGTATCCATTTTTGGTTTCATTCATATTTTGATCTATCTTCTTGATTTATGTATTGTTTATTTCTGTTCTGGTTTTTATTACTTCATACATCTAACTGACTTTTAGCTTGCTTTGTTTGACTTTTGGTTTTGTTCATTCTTCTTTTTCTAAATTCTCAAAGTGTAATATTAAATTATTTGAGATATTTCTGGTTATTTATGTGAAGTTGTATCCTATATACATTCCTCTCGCTACAGTTTTTGCTGTGTTTCATACATTGTGGCAGGCCATATCTTCATTTTCATTTGTGAGCATGTCTGTTTTAATTTCTCCTTTAATTTCCTCATTAACCCAATAGCTACTCAGTGGTATGTCAATTGCTCTCCATATATCAGAGATTACTCCTGCTTTCTTTTTTTGTTTGTTTGATTTCTAGTTTGTTTACTTGTTTTTGTTGATTTCCAGTTTGAGACCATTATAATCAAAGAGGATAACTTCTGTAATTTCAATTTTCATTAATTTATTTACACTTGTTTTATGACCCAATATGCAATCTATCCTGGAAAATGTTTCATGTGTACTTAAGAATGTGTACTCAGCTTTTAGGAGGGATGGGTGTGTGGTGCCCTATAAATGTCTGTCAAGTCCATCTATTCTAAGTCCTCACTTAAGGTTATTGTTTATTTGTTGATTTTCTGTCTAGTTGATGAAAACGGGACATATTAGTCACTATTACAATTATATCGCTGCCTAGATCTGCTTTTAGATTTATAAATAGTTTAATAGCTTGCTGCTGCTTAGTTTGGTGTATATATATTAAAAAGTGCTATGTCTTCCTTATATATTGATTTCTTAATCATTATATAATTTCTATCTGTCTCTTCCCTTTTTAACTGAAAATTTCTCTTATATCAATTAAGTATAGCTGTTCCTACCTTTTTGGAGAATTTCTTTCTAACGATTTATTTTGTGTGAAGCTAATATGGTCTCCCAGAAGTTAACAGTTGAGTTCTGTTTTCTGTTCCAACAAGCCACTCTATGCCATTCAACTGGTGAATTCATTTAATTTTAATTTAGGGTGGTTATTGACATATAAGGATTTGCTACTGTCATTTTGTCTTGTTTGTGATTTTATCTATTTCCTGTCAATATTTTGTGTTTTCTTCTGCTTTATTCAGCTAAAAGACCTCCTTTTAACATTTTTTATAAAGGTCTAGTGTTTGCAAATTCCTTAAGCTTCTCTTTGTTTGGAAATGTCTTTATTTCTCACACCTGAAGGAGAATCTTGCAGGATATAGCATCTTGGCTGGTAGTTTTGATCTTTATCTAAAGAAATCTTCTGAATATATCATTCCATACTCTTCTTGCTTGTGGGTTTCTTCTGGAAAAGCATGATGTAAACCTGATGAGAGTGCCCTTAATGTCACCTGCTCTTTTCAATAATCTTTCTTTTTCTTGATTTCTTGGTAGTTTCACAACTATCTTTGTTTGTGTCTCATTGCAGGTGTTTTTCAGTTTCATGGACTTGTAGATTCAGTTCCTTCATCCAGTTTGGGAAATTTTCCCTCTAATATTTCTTTGAATAGGTTCTTTATTACCCTTTTTCTCTCTTTTCCTTTTGGTGTAACCACTATCTTTAAGTTGCCTCTCCTAATGGAGTCACATTGTACTCAAAATATTTCATTTTTTTAATATTTCTCTTTCTTCTCCCATAGCTTTCTCTACATCTTTAATCTCATTTATTGAACTTTTTCTATTTTCCATTCCTAATTTTATTTCTCCAGTCATTCATCTTTTTTTTTTATTTTGTTATATCTCTTAGATTAGTTTTCTGAGTTTTCTTCTATCATTTTTTTCTTGCTTTCTTCATGTTCTTCCATCTCTTTTATTTTCTTTACTTTGTGTATTTCAAACTCTGTATCTGGTAGGAAGATAAAATCTTCCATGTCTTTGTGGTGGGATTCTGGAGAGTTGTTCTCTCCTTATAATTTTTATATTCTCTGAGATCTCAAGTCACCATGCTTATGTTTTCTATCCTGCCCATTTTGCTGTTTCATATTTCTCTATTTAAGTATCAATATCATTAATGTACAGATTTGAACTAATTCCAGCAAGTGCTAATATTTTTTTATGTGATCTTTCTAGCTTCAGTAGGTCCAGAGACCTTATCTGCTGAAACGTGGGTAGGGCAGGGGCTGAGAGCGATCCAGTTGTTGATACAAATGTGCTGGGTTGAGAACAGGCTTGTGTTTGTGGCACTGCTGATATTCCTCCTGAGTTTCCAGAGCCAGTACTCTACAGTTTGCACACTACCAGTGCACTTCACAAGATCACAACTAGTCCTAAGGGCATGCAGGATTAGGACCACTTTGTTCTTTTCACTGAGGACCCAGCCTGCAGTGAGAAACCCAGTTTCCTCAGTCAAGAGTATGTTCTACCACACCATTAGTACTTCCAGCACTGGCAGTGTCACTCCCAACTTCAGACTCCAAGCATTTCTCTCTACCAATCTCTTGTTTGGTTAAACTTGAATCGCCTCCATGTTCCCTTTGATGAAGTCTCTGTTGATCCCTGATGTCTAAGAAATGCTACAGTTTTGCCCCAAGTCACAGAATATTCTGGGTGTAGTTACTGTCTGGTTAACTTAGATGATAGTCTCGGGAGAAAAACAGGGAACCTCCTCTGATTCCATCTTGATCCTCAAAATTCCAATACCACCAATTTTAAGATTCATCACAATTTTTTGAAATTTATAAATATGCATCTTTGAGCCAAAGAAGTGGGTAATAACATTGAGACAAAAATGAATTTTAGACTTAGTATTACTAAATCTCCACAAGCATTTTGAAGTAGTTCTAAAACAGTGAATCTTAAAATAAAGAGGCTGATTATTTATGTATCCCATCTATCCATTATAATTTGTCCTTTCTTCTAAATATGTAAGTAATACAAATACTAGTAGCATTTATTGAGTGATTCTTATGTTGTAGTCATTGCTCTAAATGTGGTGTATGCATGGATCTTCACAGCATACATATAATCTTTATAACATCAAAATGAGATGTGCACCTCTATTGCTCTTATTTTTCTGAGAAAAACAGAGAAACAAAGAGGTTAACCAAATGGCTAAGAGGATATGTGTCAAAATCTGGGTTTATATTCAGGCGCTCTGAATATGAACTCTGTGCGTTTGTCCACTATGCTTCCTATTTCTATTTTTCCTTTTTTCCCATAGGATCAGGACATCACCCAGTACAAGTGCTCATGTCCCTCCAGAGACTTTGTTACTGGAAACTATTTTCTATTCTGTGTCCTGTTTTGCCTCACCTTGTGATCTCACAAAAGCAAGGAATGCCAAAACCAATTTAAAAAAAAACTGACATTATAGTAGTATTTTAAAATACCTAAGACACTTACATACATCATATAACTTAACCCTCAAAACTGCTCTGTCAAGAAGCATGATTTCCCCAATCTTAAAACACAGATGTAAATGCTGTATTAACTAAGGTCAAGAATAACTGCTATAATAAAGAGACCAAAAAATACCATGGATTAAATATTATAGGGAGTAGTTCTTCTTAACTTTATACTTTCAGCTTGGTGGTCCAAGGACAATTACATGTCTTTGGATATAGGTAACTCCATCCTATTGGTTTGTGATCCCCTATGTCAGTTCTCCTCATCTGCACCATAAAAGCTGAGTCACCCCCAGATCCAAGAATCATTCCAAGAGAAGGGGAAGAAGAAAGAGCCAAAAACAGGCAATTTCATTATACATCATCTCTCCTTAAATTCCCTCAGTTAAGAACTTAGTCATGAAGATATACCCAACTGTGAGGGAGTTTGAGAAATATCTCTCACTGGGCAGCCATGTGCTCAGAAAGAAAGAATGAACAGATTTTGGAGGACAACAGATGCTCATAAAGGCTAAGTGACTTTCCTAAGGGCAATTAGTTAATGAATAAAAACTGAAATCTAGACTTCCAATCCAAAACCCAGGGATGATTTTCCTACACTAGTACATCCTCTTAATTAAGAAGTGATAGACCCCTCATATCTCTAGAAAGCATATTAAAAAACCATATTTAAAGAGATGAAGCATATCCTTTTTAAGCTAAAATGAAAAAGAAGCTCAGCACAGGAAAAGTGCCCACTCTAAATGGTCAGCAATAATCCCTAAGGGTCAGTTTATCTGAGGGGTCCCAGAAGAGACAAGTGACATAGTTGCATCGAAATCATACAAGGACTAATTACACTTACCAGTGAATTATTCATATACTTTCTTTTTTTAATGCCATTGTAGTGCCTGAGGCACACTAAGACCATGCAAAGTTTAACACTGGTTGTCATGTGGATTCCAGGAAGGACTGGGTAAAATTCACTGGGATAGGTCCAGTAAATTCTGGTGGGTGTCCCATAAATATGACTCAAAAACAGAGTGGTAAAAAGATGTTGTGAACACCCCCACTTCCTTTCCCACCACACAGAGTGCACTGCTTTGACATAGCCTCAGCACCTTGTCCATCTCCTGATTTAAGCAGTCAGACATCCCTCTTGAGTCTTTTCTAGTGCCTTCTCATCTGCCCTTATGTAGAGGCCCATGCGATTTTCATTCCCAAAATATGCTTAAATTGTCTTTGGAACACACTGGACATGCTCCCCTGTTAGACCTTTATACACCTCAAATTGTCAGATAGCCCTCAGTTCCTAATCTGTCTCTTCTGGATCACTGCCATTTCCTTGAATGTTTGTTCTCTCTCTCTCTCTCATCTCACTCCTTTCTTCCCTCCCTCCCTAGTTTTCAGCTCCCTGTTCCCTGCTATTCATAACTGACTGTAAATGACCCATGCCATCAGAATAGGACATTCAAAGGAAAACTCACCTTTTCTGACATGGAATTTCATTAAATAACAGAGCAGTTTTACATAAATATCATGTTTTCCCATGATAATAAGTCAGTGACAGTGAGCACAGAGACATAGCCTGCTCCCTTCCAAAGGCATATTTTGAGGACTATTCAAGGTGAGGAATAAAAAATTAGTGACTAATATTGCTCCATCCAGTCTACAGAGGGAAAAAAGGAGTCAAAGTTCGGCCACAGAATGACTGAACTAAAAATCTTAGTGTGAACAGCTTTCAACAGTGTTTCCCAAACTCTAAGGTGCATACAAATTAGCTGAAATTTCAGATTCTGCATTTCTAACAAGCTCCCAGAGTATATTGCCCTTCTTCCTACCATTTGATCATTCCCATGTCATCCTGCCCTGTACCTATTTTGCTGTTGTTGTTGTTGTTAGTGGTTATTTTTTTTCTTACAATGTTTGCTTTCTTTTCTAGGAATTCATGGAACTTTGAATTCATGTCAACTCTGACAAAATGTGCTTTGTAAATATGAGAGGTATGTGAAATCAATCTAAAATTATGAATCTCATATTTATATTTTGTTAAGAATCCAAAGTTTTTCATTCACCCTCTACCATGTTTTCCCTCTACCACTAGTTTTATAAAGATGTTTACCTCAAGTCCTAAATTATATCTTGATAGCCCCAAGTAAACTTTTCTGGTTATATTTTCCTTAGGAAACTCTTACTCATATCAGTGAAAGTTTATGTTTATATATGAGGAGAAAAAAATGCTTTAGAACTGATAATCCATATTACAGTTTTGAGTTTTTAAGCCCCATTTGGTCATACTGAGGAGTCCCAGGTCAAGTAGGGCAAGTTAGGGATAACTAGGGAGCTTCAGGGACAGTACAGGTGGGGACCTCAGGAGAGTTAAAGAAGCATCAGAGATAAGGACAAGAGAGATCAGGGAAGATCCAGAGCTAAAGACAAAAAATCTCAAAGGAACAATCAAACGCCCCCAGAATTAGGGACAAAAGGACAGTAGGAATAAGGATAATAAAGAAGAAGAGCATACTGAGATAAGGAATGGGACACAGAGACCTAGTTCTGGGCACAGAGACATTAGGACAGTGAGTGAGAAACAGTGAGTGAGACCACCAAGAACTAACCAATCACAAAGAGACGAGTGGAGCTTTAAAATAATTAGGAAAAGAAGGTATATATTCCCTGAGGAACAACTGCATTTCAGCTCCCTTTCCCCATCCTGGCCTGGTTCCACTGGCCTGGGAGTCCCACTTTCTTTCTGTTCCTTTTCTCCTCAATAAACATTTTCTCTCTCCAAACAAATCTGCCTCTTCTCGCTTGCTTACCTAAGCATCTGCGAAGTTCCTTCTGATGCTTCGTGAGACACCAACCTGTCGTGGTCTAGTGGCTGGAACTCAGCGCTGCCACTGCAGCCTGGGATCCATTTCTGGCTGGAAGCCTAGGCCCAAAACCCTGAAATTACCATATCACTGATAATTTTCCATAAGTACATTATTTCCTCCAATTGCTTCAGACAATATCTAGCAGGTAAGTTATCTTTCATTCAATGTGTTGTCTTTTAATCCTCTGAAGTGAAAGGACATTTCTTAGTGCTCCTTGTGAGGCAGCTAAGAGGTCCCAACAGTTTTCTAGGAGTACCATCTGATCACAGAGTCTGCAAGTGACTGATTCATAAAACAAATGCATTGCTTATGATAAAGCTCTATGTCTTCAAATCACCTATAGGAAATTAACAGATGGTTTCACTGAAAAGTGACATATGTACTAAGGTAAATTACCCTAAAAATGAGACAAAAAATATTCCCTATTCTTTGTAGAGGAACCAAATAAGGGATCGGGGGCAGAGGGGAGGGTAACTATAATAAAGTGAAATCAAAATCACCAGGCAACTATAGAGACATTCTGTAGGTAAGGAGGAGTAAGAAGGATCAGGACAGGGGTGGAAAGAGCCCAGGAGACTATGGTGGTGGCACATGGTGAATTGGTGGTGGGAATTTCACAGAAAATCATACATTGTACAAATATGAAGAATGATGTAATAGATAGTAAAAATAATGTTCAAAAATAATAATGATAAAAAATTCCCTATTCTCACTTCATTTCAAAGTAGGGGTAGAGTGAGAAGAGATTAAAACAACAGTTTAATTTTCAAAAAAAACTAAACCAGATGGATATTTTTCCACTATCAACTTAAGATAATTACTCCTGACATTGTACCATACTTAAATCTTTACCCAATGAGAATTAACTTCCTCACCTCCAGAAATATACTGTATAATGACCCGTTGATATCTTTAAAATCAAAAGCTTTTTCCAAGCAATTTAATCAGTAGATTATATTTGTTCTATCCAATTTCATTTCTTTTATTAAAGTTTCTTGAGTTGTATCATGTATTACTGGAATATATTTTACAAACTTTATAGCAGTGAAATGGACATTTCTTTATCCTTGAACAAATTAGTATAATATACAATTAAATACAGGGTATATATGAACACCTACATAAAGAAAAAGGTGTAGTTTAAACACTGAAAAAAGATAATAACTAATCAATTGCCTAATTCAGTCACTAAATCATTCACTAAACATTTTCTAATGTTTATCATGTGATTGACACAGTAAAATTCACTTGGAATACAAGGATAAATAAGGAATGTTCTCTATTTTCAAGATAGTCAAGGTTTGTTGGAGAATAAAGCTAGTAAGTTTATTTTCTATTCAGTATGATAAGTGCTGCTGTAAAATATGCTTGCAGTTCTGCACGAATATGCTGAAGGAGTATCAAACTATAGAGGTCAAGGAAAAGATATATAGAAGATCCTTACACTTTATGAGTATAAATTACTCATACCTGGGGTGTGGGGGAAGGAGAGAAATAAGCATACCTAACCAGAGGAATTACACCTACAAAGTTCGAGAGTTTATGAGGGCAAAGTACATGAGGAAACTTCTAGTATGTCAGAATGACTGAGACTAGAAAGTGAGAAGGTAGGAATGAAAGAAATGTCAAAAGAATCATTAGAAAGTATATGGAAGAAGATTCAATTTCAGTCTTTCTAACTTCAAATATTTTTGCTTCCTCTATACCAAGCTTTTCAAGGCAGGAATATGAAAAGCTATACATATTGTACATTTTGAAGATTTTTATTTCTTATTTATTAATGTTCTTATTAATAAAAACATGGGTTGTAGGCCAGAAGTTCAGGGGGTGAAATGATTCACCAGAGACAGAGTGGAGAGGAAGACAGGTGGATCTAATGACATGCACTACTGAGGGGAACAGTGAATAAGACAGGAGAGGTCTGCTGCACCATGTGGATTAGCTCTCTGGCCAGGGGTTGAAATCGTGCCACAGTGGCTGGCAAAAATCTTGATAGCACTGGGACTTTAATCACTGTGCCACCAAGGAGGCCCCATATTATACATTTTGTTTGCGACTAAAGGAGGCAGAGATGATTCTTGCTTTATCAATCAGAGAAAGCTCCACTAGGTGAAGAGGAACTGCACTGTATCTAGCTCATGTTGAAGAGATGGACAGTGTCATAGTATGAGTTCTATCATTATCTCTCTTTACTCACTGAATTATTTCCAAGAGTTTATAACAGCTATAGGTGCTTTCCAACTTTAGAAAATCTTCCTTGACTCTACATCCTTACGCCTGCTCCCACTCAACCTTTCCCTGCTCTTCTTCCTATGTAATTTCTTGAAAGTGTCTTAACACCTGATAAACTCACCTCCTCACCTCTTGTTCTATCCTCAACTCACTGCAGTCTGACTTTTCACCCTCAACCCCATAAAACAACTTTTGTCAAGTCCACAAATAGCAGTTATGGTCAACACACCAACCAGTAGCATTCAAATGGTGATTCCTTGAATAACTCTCCACTCTTGGCTTCTTCAAAATTGTGCTTACCTGCATTGCCCCTCCTATTTTTTTCTCAAACACCTTCTCTATACATTCCCTAAATGCTCACTGATAATCTTAAGGCTCAGTCTCTGGTTTACCTCTCCATTATCTACTCTCTCACTCTAAATACTCTCAATAATCCTTCTTCTATTAACTCTGAAACTTCTATCTCTAGCCCACATTTCTCTTTTGAAATCCAGAGGCAGATAAATCTGTACTTGACATCTTTATGTGGATATCTCAAAGACAACTCACTCAGATTAACATCCCCCAAATAAAATTCATCTCTTTATTCCTTGCCTTCTACTTCCAGTCATATATGTTATATATATACATATATATATTACATATGTTATATATAACATATATATAACATATGTAATATATATATATATGACTTTTCTTACAGTGTTTGCTTTCTTTTCTAGGTATAGTCCCCATAGAATTTCCACCAGTCTTACCCATACCATTAGCTATCACCCAGAAAAGTCATGGGAGATTAAGAAATATAGGAAACATCTAGTTTTACAGAGCAATAATGATGGAAAAAGATGAAGTCTAGAATTTGAGGTGGTACATTATATAAACTATCACTAGCTGCTATAACAAATAAACCCTAATTTTCTAATGGCTCACCACAATATAGATACCTCTGACCTGTGGCTCCACTACATACTTAGAGCCAAGGATTCTGTGTATCTATCCAGAGGTAAAGTGTGAAGAATGCACAATAATTTCTTATTACCTCAGATCAGAAAAGAAGCATGTACCTTCTTTTTGTTGTTATTTTTTCCCTTACATCATTGTAGTCTCCATAGTTCTGCCACCATACCAGCCCTGAACCATCACCATATTCCCTTTTGTTTATTCCTCCCATGTTTTGTCCTCCTCTAGCTCCCTCCCTTTTGTATTCCTCAGTTCTATGGCCAGCTGTTAGTTTGGACTTATTCTTGAGCCTTTATTTGGTTTCTCCATCCTACATATATGAGACCATCCAGTATTTATCTTTTTCCTTCTGACAAATTTTGGCTACATAAACCCTTCCAGTTCCATCCATTTTGCCACAAATGACATGAATTTGTCTTTCTTGAATGCTAAGTAATATTCAACTTTTTGAACCATTTGTTCATTTTAGGGCATTTAAGTTGTTTCTATATATTCGCTATTGTAAATAGCGCTGAAATAAACATTGGAGTGTAGTTTCTTTTTAAATTTGTGTTTCATGTCTTTGGATAGATTCCTAGGAGTGGAATTGCTGGATCATATGGTAGACACATTTTCAGTGTTCTGATGAAAATTCACACAGCTTTCCACAGTGCCTGTACATCCCTACTAGCAGTGTAAAGGTGTTCCTTTTCTACACATCCTCACCAGCATTTGTGTTTCTGGTTTTTTTTTATGTGGGCCATTCCTATTGGGGTGAGGCAGTATTTCATTATACTTTTGATTTGCATGTTCCTAATTATAAGTGACACTGAACATTTTTTTCATATGCCTATTGGTCATTGGCACTTATTATTTGGAGAAGTTGCTTTTTAGTTATGTTGCCCATTTTTTGATAGGTTGGTTGCTTTGTTTTTGTTGAGTTGTGTAAGTTCTTTGTAGATCTTTGACATCAGTCCCTTATCTGTCATATAGTGTGTGAATATTTTCTCCCATTCATTAGGATGTCTCTGTTTTGATTATTGTCTCCTTTGAGAAGCATGTTACTTCTGCTTACATTCTATTGGTGAAAACTAGCCATGCAACTCTATTGCTTCAAGGAAACCAAAGAAATGTTGTCCCTGATTGGATTGTTGCCCACAATTTAAAGAGGAACACAAATTTGTGGCAGACAGCTATTTGTCTCTGCCATAGGCAACTAAATCAAGGAACCAAGAAATGGAGATTATCTGAGGATAAATTACATTTTAAAAGAAAAAAGTTTTTCATGGGAAAAAGGAAAAGGTCACTATGAGAGAATAGAAAAGGGAGTGAGGGGACTCCCAGATGGTGTAATGGGTTAAGCAATACACTGTGAAGCAAATGCCACTGCAGCACGAGTTCAATCCCTGCTGCTGGCTGAGGGGGTGATCCACATGGTGCAGCGGACCAGTCCTGCCTCGCCCATTGCTCCCCTCAGTATATTTCAGTAGCTCTGCCTGTTCTGTTCCCACTCTGTCTCTGGTGATGCTCTCACTCCCTCCCACACACACACACACCTCTGGCCTGTACCCAGTTCTTATATGCATAAATAAATCTTTTTAAAAAATTATTTTTAAAAAAGGGAGTGAGAGATTAGATAACTAACATATATTTATAAAATAATACAATATTAATATATTTATAAAGTAATACTATCTATCTCATTCCTTCTATACTTAACATCCCATAGCCCTTGGCTCTTTAGATTCTTGTGGTTCATCACTTCTCGGCCTTTTGGCTAAGATCAAGTTTGGATTCTTGTGGTTCATATCTCTTCAAGCATGAAAAAGGACAATTCCTCCATAAGTTCAACATGGGGGGACATAAAACTAACAACTGAATTTCTGCTTACTCCTGCCTGTGTTTTTCAATGAATGTACACACAAATGTGTTCTGACATTTGCAAGGAAAAGATAAGTTATAAAGTAGATAAAGAAAAAAGTTAGTTGACTAATTGTTCCTTGCTATTCCCTTATGTTCCCTTAGGAGTCTGTTACAAATGAATTTTTTTTTCAGTGCCACTTATTTATAACCATTTAGCACATGATAAAGATAACATTTCAAATTGATAGTGAAAGCTACATGTTCCATATTTGATGCTGATGTATATTACAGATATTTCGAAACACTGAATAAAAAACTAAATCATAATAAGATAGAAAAGAATTTTTATCTGATCTTATTTCTTTTTTTTTTTTGTTAAAGGTGATGGTGCACTGGTGAGATGGTGATGGGGAATACGTGGGGATTACAATTAATGGCAAGTATATGTAAATTTTAAAATATTTTAACAAATAAATTTTTTACTAAAGTTAGTTTTCAAGGTAGCCTGACATCCTGCCTAGAGGTTTTGGCAACCCTGCCACAGAATAGGATGGCAGGCAATGAAGAATGAGTGCTCTAAACCTCTTTTCTTCATCTTTAATTTCATGTTTTTATCATGTAGAAGTGATAAGAGAAAATTAAGAAAATTTTATTTAAAGGTAGTGACATTTGAGGTGACAATGTATGTCCCGGACTTGGAGTAGACATAAGGTCACAAGGTTATAACAGGGCATAAGTCATAGAGGGCACATCAGAATCACAGATAATGAGCAGATTAGCAGACACAAATGCTTTCACCTCTGAGAAGTTTGGCTTTCCCACAGAATCAAGGACTTGCAACACTGGCCACATCAGGACAGAAAACATGGCTGGAGGACAGGTAGTGTCACACCAGAGAGCAGTATGGCCCCCAACCCTGAAATGTAAGGGTCTCAATCTTCCTCAAGACAAAGAATTTGGGGAATAACTCAGTTATAATGAAATGCATTGTGACTTTTTAGGATGAAAAATAAACAACTGCTGTCAGTTTTCCATAAGTCAGGGTGGCTATGGGAAATGTTATCAACCAATTAGCTGCCACAAAGACGCCCAACTAGGTTACCATGGAGACAATCTAGAAATCAAACACAAGACTTACATTATTAAAATCTACTAATCCAAAGAAGAGAAACTCTGATAATTTGAATAGTTTCCCAGTGAGATGAGCAATACTTATCTCAGTACAAAAGAGGAATTAAAATACTTTCCTATGTTGTTTATGAGCTGCGATACCAGATTTATCTTGCTACATTTATTAGTTTAAATCCTGAGCTTTTTATTACACAATAACTTCTGTAGCTTTACAATGTCAATTTATTAATGTATAAAGTATGATTTACAATAAATATTAGACTCACACATAACAAACACACTAGCCACTACCACCACCACTATGTTTTACTCCAATGCTGTATCAAAAGATGGCACAAGCATAATTCATTGGTAAGAAAAATCTCTCATTTGGCTAATATTCAGTGTTGCTGGTGCTTTGTTAATTAAATATGGTCATGAATGTAAGACAGAAAGCTTTTACACTGGAAGTCACTCTATTCAAAGCCTGCTCCCTGGGTGCCTATAGAGCACTGAAGTCTAAGTAGTCAGTGTCACCAAAATGAATTAAAGGACAATGTTCATAGTCAAATACCATTGGTTAGGCCAAGCAGGAAACGTCCAAGTAGCCTCCTAGGTCTCACCAACATAAAAGTATCTAATTCTCTGGTCTGATGGTTCCTCTCTTCCTAACTACTCAGTCTAAACCATTTATTTTTCCTTAGACAGAGTCACTCTTTTTCATTATAGAGCAAATGAGAACATGGAAGTCTAAACCCCAAGAAGTCATTTTGGTTATTTACCGAGTTAACACAGGCCACCAAACAGGTAAGGACCAAAGTAAGTCCTCATAAACCAAGTAATGATGGGTGAACAATTTCTCCTTTCAGAGAAAAAAGGTAGAAGTGACAAGAAGTTTAAGGAATATTTATTTCTTTTGTCTCATCTCTTAAAATTAGAATGAGACCATTAATGCAATAATTATTAAATAAGTTTACTAAAAACAAAGGAAATCCATTCCCCTGGTATCTAATTCCTCTTTTAACAGTCCCCATCACCTTTTCCCATCCCTTTTCCCATGTCCTCAATCTATCTCATCTCTACCATTTCTGTCATCTCTAGCTACCAACTCCAATATATACTAACTCTGGAAAAGAAACAAATCATGAGTAGTCGAAACTCCCAATATTGATTCATCTTTTTTTTTTAAATAGAGAATTCCAATTTTGTTTTAGGAGGCAATATGACTGGTAAAAATATATTCACCTCCCAGATTCTATTCCAGCTTTAAATAACCATAGAACCTATATCCAGTCAATGAGATAAAGCAGAGTATGTTCTTGTTTTCCTAAGAGAGGTAAGAGTTGGCATACACAGGCCTTCCACTTTTGCTTTTTCTGCCTTTATGCTAAAATATGGGCACAAAGTTGTATTTGGGCAAAAGGCCAGTAGAACTTTGCTAAAATCTCACAATCAAAAGTAGGAAAACCACACCCTAGGAATGGTAGTGGATGACTTAAAGTAACTTTTTGGTCCTTGAAATTTCCCTTAAGACCTCAGTCTCAGCTTCCCACCTCAAATTGTTATATAAAAGCAATATCCCTTTTTTAGTTAAAACACTGTATCTGTTTTATGACATTAAAGGTAACTGTGTCTTATATACTAAAACAGTTACTTGACAATGTGACAGTTTCCATGAAAAAGGACAATTAAATATCAGGGATTGATATGAGAATAAACAGTTGAAATAGATGTGGGATGGTGGGGCTGAATGGAGAAAGGAGATGGGAGGTGTAGTTTCTGTATCAGTCAGGGACCCACCAGAAAAACAGAATAAATAACAAATGGGATATATATATATATATATATATATAAATACAATATTCCCATATGCAAGGTATCGGGTAATAGTGGGAGCTGACTAGGCAAATGTAAATCTGTAGGGCAAGCCATTAAGCAGCATAGGCTAACAACTTTCAGACAGCAATTGATCTAAAGTCCACAGCAAGGTATACAAAGTTACTACAGAAGAGAGAAAAGCCAAAATTGTAATTAGAATAGTCTAATATCTTTGATACTGGTTTATTACCCTAGAGTTGAAAAAGATAGGCAACCTACTAAAGACTTACTTGATCTCACTGTATAAGTAGAAAAGCTCGGACCTCCCTGGTGGCGCAGTGGGTTAAGCAATGCACTATGAAGCAAACTGCAGCCACTGCAGCACGAGTTCGATCTCTGCTGCCGGCCGGGGAGGGGACCCACATGGCGCAGCAGACCTCTCCTGCCTCACCCGCTGCTCCCCTCAGCAGTGTACTGGTTGATCTGCCTGTTCTGCTCCCTGCTCTCTGTGGTGAATCCTCTCACCACCCCCCACCCCGCCACACACACACCTCTGGCCTGTACCCCAGCACTTGTATGCATAAATAAATAAATCTTTAAAAAAAAAAAAGTAGAAAAACTCTAGGTATTGAGAGCAAAAATCTGACTTAAATCACCAAAACACAAGCATAGTTTCCTCAATCAATCCTCAGGATTCTGTTATGTTATAATGTATCTTATATTATAGTAATATATATAGTATGTTAATCTTTCTCATTTTGGCAAAATGTACCTGAAGCTATATGCCAAAGTAATTGTGCATTGAGGGAAGAAAATTAGTCAGATTTTCTGGAGGCTTATAAAATACTTACTCTGAACTGATACTAACTCCTGGAGACCTAAATGTCACTGTGACCCATCAGTAAGCTTGTGGGAGCTAGGTGATGCATGGAGCTTGTCTCAGGTCTGTGTCACAGTGGACCCAATGAGTCTGAACGCCATCTGTAGTTATAGTCTCCATTTGAGGAATGCATAATTTGAATAGGCATGTTCACAAACTAGAAGAATCACCAAATTGATTCCCTGACCCACATAATGAAACTGTTACTGGTAGGAAAAGCTAAATAGAAGTCACTAGACCTGCCTCTCTCATAAACTATCAAGCCAAAGGCAATACTGTATTCCCAATAGAAACTGAAACTGTTAATGACATAATCAACGACTTGATGGATGCAGAAATAGTGATTCCCAATTCCTAACAAACCTCTATTCAACTGACCAATGTGCTTGGATGGCAGCCTTCTATCCTAAATGTAATCAGATGTTGGCTCAGAACAGTAGAAAGCGCTGAAGCAGGCCCAGGCTGCTATTTTGATCATGTGACCCAGAAGATCTGATGATGCCTGAAGTGTCTATGGTAAAATAAAACAGATAAAATGCTGTTTGAAGTTTTTGACAAGCACCTATATGTAAATTTTGGCAGTCTCAGGATTTTAGAAAAATATCATGCCATCCTCTACCTGTAACTACTCACTTTGTGAAACAGCTTTCAGTTTGCTACTGGGCCTTTGTAGAGACTGAAAAAATTGTCTCTGAGATTCCGTGAAATATGACCTGCCTGCCATGATTTTGCCTGATTCATCACTCTGAAATTTGTATATAGCACTTCATTATCAAATAGAAATTATATATAGGAAACCAGTGTTAGGCAGGTCCTTACGGCACAAGGAAGAGATCAACATAGCCATGGCCTTCCTTGTTCCTGCCTTTGTCTCTTGCTTTTGTGGACACTTGGGGAGCTCCCAATGACCATTTGACTGATGAAAAAACTCAAGCTTGAACTACATATTGTACTGCACAATAGGCAAGCACCACACCAAGGGGCATATTCCAAACTACAGTACTAGTGCTTCACTCTGCAAGAGCTTAAAGGTGAACTGAAATCCTCCTGGTAAGTAGAACTTAAAGAAATACACTAGGTGTTTGTTTCTTCTGGAAAGGGAGATTCTCAACAGAACATGTACCAATTCATCAACCACAGCTAATGGTTTTGTAAGATAGTCAGGCAATTGGAAGGAACAAGATTCAAAAATTGGCGAGTAGGAGATCTAGAAAAGAAGTGGGCATATATCTTTATATGCACAAAATGTAAAGATATTTGTGTCTCAAGATCTCAAGGGAGAAGTTTAGTATTCAAGTGGTCCAGATGGTCAGTTATGGATATCAATCAATTCCCTTCCCCAACTTCTCCTGTCATTGTCCAATAGATTCATGAACAAAGTGACCATGACAGCAAAGATGGAAGCTTAACAGCACAAACTTCCATTCACCAAGGTCAAACTGACTATAGCAACTACTGAATGTCTGATCTTCCAATAGCCAATAACCTTATAAATAAGCTTGGCAAAAGATCCTTCTGTATTCAAGTCTTGAAATGACTACAATCCCATCAAAATCTTTACTGCAACCTCATCATAGATCCTGAGATTGAACCATCCAGCTAAAACGCTTCCTAATTTTTCACTCACAGAAACACATATATAAGTGCTTATTATTTAAGCTGCTACTCTTGAAGTAACTTGCTACGTAGTGATAACATAAACCTAGTATTTAAAACTCTGATCAGGGAATCTCAGATAACCTACATGTGATAGTGGTAGGGCTCCCCAAGAGATGCACTCACTGCTTGCTTTATTTTAGTTTTCTATCATTGTCTCTTTTAAAAAAAAAGATTTTACTCATTTATGCATAAAGAGCTGTGGTACAGCTGTGGGGGGAGAAAAGGGGGGCAAGGTGAAGGGATGAGAGGATTCACCAGAAACAGAGTGAGGAGCAGAACAGGCAGGCAGAGTGAAATACACTACTGAAGGGAGCAGTGGACAAGGCCGAAGAGGTCTGCTGTACCTCTATCATTGTCTCTTTTTGTGCTTTTTCATTATTTCATTATATGATAAATAGAACCATGCGTATGCTTATCGTTAAGTAACTGATCTCAAAAAATTACATAGTCTTTTAATCTATTTCCCTAATATTTACAACCAGACATTAGCAATTTGGGGAAAAGGATAGCTTCCCTTTATGTTCCGTTCCTTTCAACTGCCACCCAAAGCACTATAATGATGATAGATACTTACAGAAGTAAAAGAGACAGTGAGAAAAAAACAGAAACATAGTGAGAAAGAAAGAAACATAGTGAGAAGAAAGCAGAATCATAGGGATAGATCTGTAATATCTCTCTCTCTCTATCTATCTCTCACTCATTGATTTATTTTGTTTACCCTGATTGATTTGCCTTTCCTATGGAACTGTTCTCAGCACCTGAGTGACCAATGGACTCTGACCTGAGATCAAACCCAATTTCAATGGCTCTTAATCTGACATATTTTTTATTCATGTGTGAGTCCCAAATAACCTGACATTCAAACAGGAACCACAGTCCTTTTTAATAGGTTTATAGCCAAGTATAAATCTATGTCTTTTAATTGCATTTCTGTGGTTGTTATTCAGAGAAAGATCAATTCTGGACCATGTAATATAATTTTTCTTTCTCTTGATTTTCTAACAAAAAAAAAAAAATAGGCCCTTTAAGAAATCATCATTTCGACCAGATTTCTTTTATCAGAAAGTGATTCTCTTTTCTCTTTTCTCTCCTATCTAGTAAGATACAGATCTTATACCACATTAATTCCAAAACTACAGTTCTATCTCAAGCCTTTTAGATTTAATCTATTTCATTTCAGTCTTAGATTCACAATTATTCACTACGAATCACTTGCAAATTACTTTTGATCACTTTACACACTTCAGATGTAAAGAGTTCACTGTAGCTTCTACCTCAGCATTACCCCATAGGAATTTGCTTTAATTTTAAAATGGCACACATTCTTCACTCTGGCAGTTGTTAACATCTGTGTAAAGAATGCAGTAAGTCACCCACTGGCATGATCTAGTGACATTAAGTTGCTGGTAAACTAAAATCAATTTTCCAGGTTATGGACAATCTTCTTTGCCCATTTTCCTAACTAGTATTTTTCCAAATTTAATGAAAATTCAGACCTTACATTTCTGTCTTCCTGTAAGCAAATGATTAAAGAAAAAAACACTGACCTTCTGTCTCTAAGACCCAGTTCTCTAAACTCAGTGTCATCTGATCTTGCTCATTCAAAATTGGTCAGGAGGGGGCTTGAGTGACATTATCAACTGAAGCAGTCACAGCATTAACAGTTAAGACAGTAAATTAAGCTAGCAGCATTGCTTCAAAGTCTAGAAAAATGTCTAAATTAAGATTTCAAAAGAGGGAAATCAGTCAAGAAACTTTAGCTTGGCAATTGCATACAAATGCATAGTGTATTAATTTCGAGTTTGTGATAATAAATTCACACGAACTTTAGTGACTTGAAACAACTGAAATCTACTCTTGGAAAAATCTGAAATCAAAGTATTGAGGGTTGGAAGGTTGTACAGAGCATCATCTTTGTATCTTCCCACTTTTGGTGGACCCAGGCATTACTTGGCTTGTGGCACATCAATATCTATTTAATGGGTCACAATGCCTCTTCTTCACCTAGTCTTTTTCTCTTCTGTCTCAATTCTCCCTCTGCCTATCTTTTATAAACTCACTTCTTGTTGGAGGTAGGACTGATCTGGACAATTCAGGATGATCTTCTCATCTCAAGATCCTTAATTTCATTACACCTGCAAAGGCCCTTTTTACAATTGAGGTTACATTCACAGATTCTGGGAATTGACATCGATATCTTTGAGTGGACCATTTCTCAGCGGCCATATGTGAGTGTGGACAAAGGCACAGACACAAGGGAAACAATCCTACGCTAACTGTGGAGTGGGATATTAGATGTAAGAAAGTAACCACAATAATTTACCCTGAGTTCTTGTCTGCTTTCCGCTCACTAAGTGTGATTCCGTGAGAAAACAGAACTGTAAAAACATGGTCCAGTTCTCAAAATGCTACAATGAATAAAATATACTTAATGTTAACCCTCCTGATACAATAGAAAGAAAAGGAAGCACAGAAAGAACACGTGGGCATATGAATTAGAAAGAACGGCTTAAGGGCCTCCCTGGTGGCGCAATGGGTTAAGCAACGCACTATGAAGCAAACCGCAGCCACTGCAGCACGAGTTCGATCCCTGCTGCCGGCCAGGGAGGGAATCCATGTGGTATAGCAGACCTCTCCTGCCTCGCCCACTGCTCCTCTCAGCAGTGTGTTTCAGTCGATCTGCCTGTTCTGCTCTCCACTCTGTCTGGTAAATCCTCTCACCTCCCACGATTCTGGCCTGTACCCCCAGCTCTTGTATGCATAAATAAATAATCTTTAAAAAAAAAAAGAAAGAAAGAACTGGATTAAATCCTGGTTATATGCAATTCAGGTTCCATGACCTCAGATAAATTGTTTTCTGTTTTTTAACTAGTAAATAAAGATAGTAAGTTTTGTGGTTATAACAGTATGGATAGATGCATGGAGAGGCCAATTACTGAAGCAAAGTGCTATTCATACCCTTAGGTATGTCCTACTTTCTATTTTATTGTATCTTCAGGACAATGCTACAATATAGCTGTTACACACAATTTACAGGTGAGCAAAAGAGGCTCAGAGAAAGTGGGTAGCTTGTCCAAAGTCTCGCAATTATTAACTAACACAGTTTCAATTCAAATGTAAACTTTTCCAACTATAATATCTATTTAAATGACAAAAATAAATGAAAAGTATGTGCTACCTAATCTTATTGTGATAATTTTACAATATATATAAATATCAAATCATTATGCTGTAACCTTAAAATTACACAATGTTATATGTTATTAAATTTCAGTGAAGTGAGGGGAAACTATAAAATTAACATTTTGTGCAATCAATTAGATTTGCATGCCGCCTTATAAGAAGAATATAATTTTCATCTGGGTAGAAGATGGTAAGGAAAGGAAGGAAGTTAAGGTGGTTCAAATACTTGAAAATCTAAATCAGTATCTAAATCTGACTCTTGTCAACTCAAATAAAGAATAAATGTGAGTGCTTTGAGAAAGGAGGAAAAATAAACAATAAAGCCGATAGATGAAAGCTCACTATCTGAAGTATTCATTCAAATGTCACTTGTGGCGTGTTGATAATGTTCACTGCATTTAGTAAAGATTCTGAGACATGGAAGGAATGAGTGAGGCACAGATCCTGTCCTCAAGGAGCAACTGAAAATACGCTAAGATCAGACATTTGGAAGCTCGGCCATGGAACAACAGGAGTCCAGCCTAAAATGAAATTGGAAAGTGTCTGGTTTTCACCCACCTTAAAATGAGTCCTAGAAGTAAATGCACTAAGTGCAATATAAACATGGAGTCACAGCTTTGATGCTTTGTTCCCATTCCAAATCATTTTCCCACCTTGACCAGAATCCACTCCTCTGTCTTTGTCCTAACTCCTTCCCCCTGTCACCTACCACCATTCAAAAGGAACTGCAGCAGTGACCCTCAATTCCAGCCTCACATAGTTGCCCAGTTCTTATGATTCTTCAGGGAGTGGTAGCCAGCTATTAGTTTTTCTCACAGGAGGTAGATCTATATGCCAGCAAAGGTTGGGGTGCCTTTGCCCTTTTGTAGTTCAGGCCAGTTCCAGAGACACAAGTTGGGTTTTTCCACATTTGTTCACATTCTGTTATAAGGTGAAGGTAGTTGCTACTCCCATCCTTATATTTTCCCTCATCACACTGATCTATTCCTCTCAGTAGTCTGCCTAGTGGGACTGGATAGAGGTGTATGACAAGTGAATATGAATGAAATAGACAGGGACATGTTTAACAAATGAAATGAAATGAACAGGGTTATCTGTAATCAATAAATGAATTGAACAGAGTTGTAAAGCAAATGGAATGAATAAGGAAATATAAAAAGTTCAATGAAAAAGGAGTTCATAACAATAAAGTGCAGTGAACAGGTTAGTGTATGACAAATACACAAAAGGAACATGAAGATGTATAACAAATGAATGAAATGAACAGAAGGGCAAGCATCTCTGTGAGTACACAGGTTCAGGCATGACCAGGTACTGAGCAGAATAGTTGAATTTAGAGGGATTCTGTTTCTTTAAATGTTTGTCCTCACATTAGTGAGTCAACTATCATCATGTATTTGAAGAAATGTTTTTGTCAAATTATTGTCTGAGGTCAGTTTAAATAAAGGTAGGGTCAGACTCAAAAGAGCAAAGTATTCCTGGGGCTTAAAAATAAGCTAGTTTCCAAGGAGAGATGGATATGTTAAACTGTTCCACAGATGTTCTGCTTGCTCATATTGATTTCTTGTGAGTTTTTTTTTTCCAAACAATAGTAGAGAAAGTGACCCCCAGATTCCCAGAATAAATCACAGTGAATCTTAATAGCATGTTATTCCAGGAAATGTTCGAACAAAGGTTTGTTTCAGAATCAATCTCAATCTCCTAAAATGTATACCTATCCAAAGCCCTTGTGCCTTCTGTGATTCTGTGTCAGTGGTAATTTTCTTGAATTTTATAAGTTTTATTATTAACAGAGCCAGATCAAAGAGAAAGCAAAACAGGTGCAGGGAACATGTCTCCTGTCATACTTCACAGCCTGAATAAATTGCCCAGAACACATAATGACAAACAGCATTTATAGCAAACACAACCTGGTTTAAGATTTAGATGATCCGGTCCCATTACTTTATATTTTCTTCATCTCAATATGTGTTAGACCCAAAAATATTAGATTAGCAAGAAGGAAAACATAATCCTCAAATTAGTCCATTAAAAATATAGGGTCTCTGAGAAGATGGCTGCTGAAGATTAAAGCAATTGACTGACATTTTTGAATAGCATATGAAAGTCAAGCACCCATGCTGTCCCTGTGTTCATCCAAATTCACTAGCATAGTCACACCTCCAGATTTCCATAAAATTGAGTGTTCATGCACAGATTCTTTTGCACTTCTAAGTTGTGGCCATGGTGAAATGGCAAGACTTCAGCTTGCAAAAAGACAGGATTATGTAATTACACAGCAAAGCAAGAGGAACAAAAATGGATTTATGCCCTATAATCCCCAACACCTACAAGTCATTTGAAAACCACCTCCAAAATGTGTACCCAGCCCTATCTCCTGAAGAGCTGGAGGGTTCACCAAGAGACCTTTCCAGGGATAGCATCCAGGAAGCATCACTCAATGTGAGAGAACATCCCCCTCTTCCATGGGAAACATAACACTGTTATTTGCTGGACACAGATTAAAAGATTTCGTCTTTCCTCTTTCTTTCTTTGGCATTTTCTAAACAGTGAATCTGAGGGTGAACTCTAGAGTGTAATTTGATTAGTGGTATTTTCTTGGATTTTTACATGGGTTCTGGGCATTGCTGCTCTCTGTTGCTCTGTTCTCTAAGTCTGCAGAGGGACCTGACTCATTCCTACACAGGGGAGGACTAAATGATGGTCATAAGAGTGGGCTTTTAGCGTTTACCAAAAATTTGCCATTTACAAGGCACTAGGCCAAATTCTTTGTGATTCATTACCTGAGTTGATCATAGCAAGGATCTAACAGGAACCAGATCTATTTTTTCTCCCATTACTGCCATGCTGTCAAAACCTCCTGCCCCACCCCTAGACAACATCTCAAGTAACCCCTTTTCAAGTAAGTATGTTCATTTACTTTAAGACTCACTTCCAGATACTGAAAAGATCTTTAGAATAATATGAAACCATTGGTTATATCTGATTTACAATGTCTTCCTTCTGCTTAATTCATCTTTTATAGGTGAAACACCTACCATGGGTATGAGGTACATGATCTTGTTTCTCCATCTCTTCTACCTTTCACACTCCATCTTCTCCATCTCCAAGCTTCAGGGGAAGAGAAAGGAAAGGAGAAAACTACATAAATTCCCTCATGAAAGCACCTCAGCTGGACATCAAGACTTGAGGTAACATTAAGTATTCTTCCTACAAAACCTCCTCTCAGCAGTATTGAACTCTGTTCTGCTCAGTTTTCTGACATGGGCACTAGGCTCTCTGGACACCCTCTTTCAATTTCCTCCACTTACTGTGCTCAACCGCCCAACTTCAGCCTTTGAGTGTTGGTGTCTTCCTTACTATGCCACTGGTCTTTAGAGGAGAATCCTTTTAAGATAGCTGGGGTCCACTACCATCTACATAGTTCATATGGTTTGCGGGAACTCAAGCATCAGTGTATATTGGCCCAGCCACTAGCCTCCTCCTTTTCCAGGGAGGGCTGCTCTCAATGGTCTCTACCTTCAGAGTTCCTCCAGGAAGAATGTCAGCATCAGGAATAATGTTCACACGTGAGGTTTCCCAGGAGCTCTCTGTCCATGCCCCATGTGAATAACACTACCCAACTAGTAAGAGACCTTCTATAGACACAATCAACCTCTATATGAAGCTCCTGGGGTTCTTGCTTTGTGGGGAAGGGAATGGATATAGGAAATAAGCTGGGGGCAGGGGAGCCAAAGATTTCCCCATCTGTATGTATTTCTTCCAACAAATTCCTTTCAAATGTTTATTTCTCTTAATAAGCTAAAGGAGATTATTATTTGAAGGGTACAATTTCTTATTAAGACTGACTGGGTGCTTCTTTTGTCTTTAGAATGTTCTAAGCAGTCACTCAGTAGCAGTCTTCAGTATCAAGGATTTGTCCACCACACTCCCTGCTCCCACATGGTCTTCTCCTTAAAGTCCTAATGGCCACACCTGGAAATCCCACTATCTACCCAGCAGGAAGAAGCTTCCTTTCCAAGATGTAGGGAAATAAGATTCTTTTTCCTCTTTACCATCCCATCTTCCGTCTTCCCAGATGACCAAACCCATATATGAATTTCTTCACAAAGCGTTAAGACAGGTTTAAAGAAAACTACAACCTGGGAAAAGAGCAAGGTTAAGCTCCCACTATGCAGTCTGAGCATCTAGAGGAAAAGTTCTCAAGGAAATCAGCCTTCACAAGATGATAGTCCTTGTATGTCCTCCATGTCCTAACCTGGCTGCCCTGCCCCAGGTTCCTGTTTCTCTCTCCCCCAGTCACCTCTCTCCATATTTGAATTTCATCCACCTCTCAGTAAAACCATCCCTATCCACAGGAAGGACTCTATAAATTCCTGGATCTTACCTGGCAGATTTGTTTAATGTATTTTATTGTAAAATATTTCAAACAATGAGAAAACTATGAAGAATCATATACTTAACATCCATGTACTCTGGAAATTAATATTTCAAATATTATATACATTTGCTTGTGATTCTTTCACATAAAACTAGCAACATTTTGTAAATATGGTTGAATCCCTACAACCTCACTACCAGAGCACTGGGTCTTTTCCATTCCCCGTCCCCAAAGGCCCTTCCCCTCCGGGGGAATTGCTTTGTAAGATATTATGTTCTTCCTCACATATTTTTGTCTAAAGAAGTCATCCAAGCTAGAGTAGCCTGGGATTTTCTTCCCATGATACCAGTAGGGTGTCCATGGTCCCCAAAACAATCTGGGTAAGGGGCAGAATTTGGTTCTCCAGATGCCATTGTCTGAAGCAGCTATGGGGTCTTGCAGCTTGGGTTTCCCTTATAAACACCCATCCAGTAATTCATTTATTTACCAGTAAATGTAAGCACCAGGCACAATTCTAGAATCTTGGAACACAGTAATAAATAGATTGGCAAAGTCTCACTCTTCAGGAGCTGTCGTTCTAATGGGGGGAGGGCGGAAGTAAAATATAAACAAATATATCAGACAGTGTTAGAGAATATCTGAGTCCTGGGTAAAAAAGGTAGAGAAACAAGGATTGTGGGGTAGAGGATGATGAGAAGGAAGAGAGGCATTTAGCTGCTTAGGTCCTCTCTCCGAGGAGTGACAATAGACTTAGAACATAGATGATGACAAGGAGCCAGCCTGGGGATGATCTGGAGCCAGTCTGTTTCCTGACCATGGGAAAAGGTAGAGCTAAGAGACAGAGGCAGGACCAGAGTGGAGACCAGTCACATGCCGTCTATGCAAAGTCACATGCACAGACAAGGTTGGGAGGTAGATGGGACGGTCTGCACTTGGCTCAGAGTGGGTTTTTGTCCTCATTGCTTCATAATTGCAATATAGTTCCACTGACCCATAGACCCAATAAGGCATTATGTGCCAAGTTCAGCTCTTTTCCTGCTTGCCTCCTAGACTAAACCAAGAACTGGGCATTATTATACCTTAATGGGACTTTTCAGTAGTTTTCAAGAGACATCATATGGCTTATTCTGGGGGCCTTCTTTAATTCTTCCCATAAGTCTTGACTCCATTCAGTCTCCATCCAGGAGAAAAATAATGGGATGGCCCAGTTTTCTTCTTATATACAATTATTTAATCCCACAGCAATCCAAAAACACAGCTGTATTCGAAAGGATACCTATACCCCTATGTTTACTGCAGCACTATTTACAATAGGTAAGATATGAAAACAACCCAAATGCTCAAAAATAGATGAATGTAGCAAGAAGATGTACTATATATATAAATATATATAATGGAATATTACTCAGTAATCAAAAAAGGATAAATTCATGCCATTCACAGCAACATGGACAGAGCTTGAAGGAACTATGCTCAGTGAAATAAGCCATGAATAAAAAGAAAAATATTGGATGGTTTCACATATAGGAAGGATGTAGAGGAACCAAATAAGTGATCAAGATTAAAAAAATAATTATAATGAATTAAAAATCAAAATCAACAGGCAATTGTAAATTAAAGACATTCTGCAAGGGAGTGGGAGGGAAAAGGATCAAAACAAGGAAGGGAGAAGCAAAAAGTACTATGGTGATAGTACACATGTGAATTGGTGGTGGGAATTTTATGGGGACTATACCTTTGAGAACATATATAGTGTAAAAAAATGAAGAATGATGTAAAATACATATAAAATGTTTAAAAACCACAGCTGTAACTAATCCTGTTTTTCACACAAGCAATGCAAAATGCAGAAATTTTCATCAACTCCCTATGGGACAACATAGCCTTATCCAAAGTCAAACATTTTGCTATTTCAGTGAAACATGAATATTTATGAAAAGGGGGCTAGATAAAGATCATAAACTCCATCTTGTTGGTCTGTACAGATTTTTACTATTAAGAGATTACTGAAAAAATAAATAAAACACAACTTTTGTTTCAATGCTTTTTGGCACAAGAGTTTATGAACCTGAAGAACAAAAAAGGGTATCAAGATTCAGTACTGAACACACACTGCACATCAAGCACTGTTCTGAGTTTGTCTAAATTCTCACAACCCTGAGAAGCAAGATGAGGGACAGGCAGCCCATCAGCAGGAGGTGGGATCCATATCTGTGACAAGAGTGAGGTTCCAAAACGCTATATCCCTGGATGCTAATCCCATGTGTAACCTCCCATTGTGAGCTAGCCAGAGAGACCCAGGAAGGAATTCCTCTGGTGAAAAAGAACAGGGTCACATGATAAGAGATAGACACTGGAAATAATTAAGATATCACATATTTCAGACCATCTATATCTTCCTCCCAAATGAAAAAGTAAACTCACAAGCAAAAACACTTTTGAAATCACATGCAGAGCAGGGAGAACTTCCTAAAAAATACATATATTTACATTAGTTCATGGGCTGACTTGCTCCCATTAAGCTAGAAATTTCAGAAGCCTGTGGCCTCTGGGTAGATAAAATGTCTCTGTTCCTACTTATCTCACCTCCAGGTTGCTACAAGAATGTGGGGTATGTATGTGTGTGTATTTTACACAGGAAGGGTCCTTTTCCTTTTGAGAACCAAAAATCATGTTTCACCTGGAAATTTATGGAGAAATATTTGCTCAAGATCTAGTCCTAAACTGCCAGTTTTCATAGGTACACACATAAAATAAAACCCCATTTGTTATGGCCTGCCTAAGCCTTTGCAGGCCTGATGGTGCAAAAGTTGCAGAATGTTGGCAGGTGGGTATTTTTACACAATTTTACAGAAAATAAAACAGGCTTTCCTTTACTGTGGGCAAGGTGTCCAGCCTGCTGCTTTGCAGGACGACCTCACATTTCATAAAATGACACCATAATCCTGAGAACCTCATTCCATTATTCCCGAGACAGGAAAGAAGGCTGAGGCTCAAATATGGAAAGTGGCCAGTTGTGGTTTGCAAGGCTCTGAAAGGCGACAGACAGCCTTGTTTGACTGCACTGCTAAGTGGACACCTAAGTTCCCCAAATCTTTCTACATCTCACTTTTCTCCTAGACTAAACCAAGTAAAATGGGCTTATTCAGTTCCTCATAGAGAGCAGCTCAAACCTGCATGTGCACACAAATAACCAGGATTATAGTCAATTGCATGCTAAGTTTCAGAGCGTCTGGGACAGAGCCTGAGATACTACATTTCTCACAAGACCCCAGTGAAGTCCATGCTGCTTGTCTGAAGATCACATTTTGAGACTGGAAGCTTTACTGGAATTTTATCTTAAGACATTAAATGAGCCAATGCAAACAAAGTTATCAGCACATTGTCTGGCACACAGTAAGCATTCATTGTATGAATTTTTATGTAGTCAAGCCTAACTTGCAAAGTGATTCAAAGTTTTTGTTTGACTACTCTATAAGAACTTTTTCATATCTTCTGAATTTCTTTTCATCATGAAAATATAAATTCATTTTGAACTGAACATTTCTTAAGGAAGCAAGGCAATAGGCAGTGCTATATGGTATAATGAAAAGAACATTAGAGTTAGGAAAAAAAGATCAGGATAGAATTCTGGTATTACCCTTTGGGCAAGTCTTGAAACCTCTGCAAAATCTTTTAGGATAATAGTAACTGTCCACTTGTTGGCGAAACTGTTGTGAGAAACCAGTGCAATATATGGGCAAGATAAACACTCGAACAGTGTGTACAAGGGCAAAGCTACATAGGCATAAACATGGTCTAGTCATGCTCCCCTCATCAACCCTCCCTCCCCAAGAGTGTCAGGTTTGTTGGTATTATTTATTGCAGAAGACAAAGGATAATGAGATCCATCTTTGACACATGGTGAGAGAGATGGGTTCACATCTTTTCTGCATGCATGGAAAGGTCATAGAGAAAAGAAGGAGAGAAAAAATAAAGTTGACCCTAATTCACACTATTAACCCCGGCACAGTGCTGCCCCTTGTGGTCACATTGAAATTACTCATGCAGAGTAATAGCAAGTACTAAGGGCAATGGAGTGGCTCTAGATCTCAGCTCTCACTTTAAGAGAGATAAAGCCTTGAAAGCCAAATTCAGGTGAGGGCTTGGGGAAAGCAGCCCAGGAGAACCTTTGTCTGTTTCCATTTAGGTGTTAAGTAGAAAGGGAGAAGAAAAGTCCCCACATGCACTGCCAGCATCACAGCCAGCAATGAACTATAACCTTTAGGGTTGCCCTTTGGTCTATGTGAGACCCTCAGAAATCAGCAGTGACAGAAGATGGATTTTTCACGGTTTATGGGTGGTTTCCCATAAACTCTCATGATTTATTCTATCAAATGTGGCAAGTAACTAAGTAGAAAAGATAGGCTGTATCTACAACTAAACCATTAAACCGTTTTTGAGAATGGTTCTACTTGCAAATGCACAGACATCTAATATGAAGTTATGTAGTGCTTGATAATGAAACAAATGGCTTCCAGACTGAGCAAAGGTATATGTATGAGAATCAAAAATATGAAACTGCTTTCAGATTCAGCCTGATTGTGAGTTAATTACCGCAAAGCCTAATGATCAACAGTATGACCTGTTAATGGACAGGTTTTAAAGGCAGGTATTCTTTAAGAGTCAGACTACATGAATTCAAATCCTGACTCAGTTACTGCCTAGCTGTGAGATCTTGAACAAAGTATTGCATAACCCTAACAAATCAATTGACCACTTTGAGTCTCTTTTCATCAACCGTGACAGAGTAAGTATATTCTAAGGCTAGAAGGAAACAATACATGTGAAGTATCCTAAAAGTATACAATAAATTGTGAAATTATATGATTTTTTATTAATATAAATTGAATTTTATCAAACTTTAGTTTGGTAAATAAGAATCCCCATGTGCATTGTCTCTGGAATAGTCTATGATTTCTGAAAATATCTGATATCACCTCAACATGACAAAAGCTTTCATTCTAACAAACTCAGTCATTGGGAGGTGGGATTAATTATTATGAATATATATATAGATATATGAATATATATATATCTATATATATAGCTATATAGATAATATGAACTCTAAAGTTAACCCATGTCTTGGAGCATGAACAAATCTGTAACATAGTAAATCCATCCCAAAGGTAAAACCCATATTTTTAACAAATTCTCTTTATCCTCTACACAAGTCCAAATCCTTGACAGGCCAACACATATTGGAGCGACCCACTGAGTTGGAGCCACACTAGCCCTTGAAGTCACTTATTTATAATAGTGGCCCTGAGCCTCTGAGCATTGTCACACAAGTTTCCTTGATGCAGAAATATGATTCTGCTGACTCACCATGAGCAGAAAGTAATCTATCACCATAGAAGTGATGGATTTACACTACTTCTTCCACAATGAGGAAACTCCAAGTGATCAAACAATGCACATTTCAAAAAATAGCAAGAGGCCATCTGTGTTTCCTGTCAAGAAGCTTAGTCTTCTGTAGTCTAATCTGAGAGGTGAAATGCCATCCCTTCTGGTCTCTGCTGTTGGTCAACAAACCAGTTCTGATACAATAGAGGAGGCAATAACACAAGGTGTGATGACCCAGGGGACCTAATAGGGTTATGGGCAAAATTAGTAAGCTCATGTGCAGAAGCTCTTAGAACAGTATGAAGCACATCATAAGCACTCAGTAAAATGTTAGCTATCACCATTGTAGTGTGGTTGCTGTTACTGTTGTTGAGAACACTAAGGGTTCATTGGTGGTCATGAAATAGAAACACCAGCTGAATTGCCCAGAATTTCAGCACTAGCCATGACTTCATTAACAACCTGTTCGAACCAGTCTACATAGACAATTTTCTCTGCAACTTGTCACTCCATGATATGTCTCTGTCTTTTTCAATTTTTTTTATTTATTTTTTTAATTAAAATATTTTAAAATTTACATATACTTGCCATCAAATGTAATCCCCATGTATTCCCCATCACCATCTCACCAGTGCACCACCACCTCAGTCCCTCGTGTTCCCATCCTCCCTCAACCCTCGCCCTCCCCTCCCCACCAGGTGTCCCCAGTCTGTCCTTGACTCCTCATTTTTGGTTTCTTTATTGCTGTTATTGTTATTATTATTATTGTTCTTATTCCTTTCCTTGATCCTCATTTGGTTCCCTTATGTTCCTCCTAAGGGAGGAACCATCTGGTATTTTTTTAATCAGTAGAAAAACTTCCCCCAAAATCTTCCCACCTGACTTCCATTTACATCTCAATAGCCATAATCAGTCATATGCCCAACCTCCCTAGCTGCAAGGGAGGTTGGAAAGTATCTAATATGTTCTGAGAAGGTGGTCTTGGCAAAGTTACCATAGAAGAATAGGGAGAAACTGAGAGTTACCCAAGAGACTGTATCATACCCCCTCATGCATGTTCTCTCAAATAACTTTGGTCTCATTCTTTCTGCACAAACCAGAAAGGCTTCTCATCTGAAATTGATTTCTTTCTTTCTTTTTTGTTTCTTTCTCTTTTACCAGCATCATCCAGAAATAAAGAACAGAATTTCACAGATAAATTTTCTTCAATGTGCTAAATCTGTATTTTAACCATTCTTATGACAATCTACTGAAATGCTCTATTTTCATGTCTCATTTGACAATGTCTTGAGTCTAATGTTCAAGGAATGGCAGGTCTGCCATCATGCATATTAATTATTGCGCTGTGCATATACACTCTAGTGCCTTTAACCAGAGACATTAATTCCTTTTATTTTAACATCAAATAACCCTACTTTCTCACTTGCTTCTGGTGGGTACATACTACACCTCAAAATTTTTGCATCTCTGTGGAAGTACCTCCTGCCTTAGAGCCATCCTTGTTTCTGCCATCATTCCTATTTTCCAGGAACTTCTAATGTTAGTTACTGCTGTTTGTACTTAAATCATAAGTAGGGTGGTATGGAAGAAGACCAAGAGAAAAACAGGATCTTGGACTTCTTCCAGAATCCCCAGGTGACATACTCACCAGATCTGGAGATCAGAGCAGGTTGAAGGCAGCTGGTTTATTACTATGAAAACCTGAGGGACCAAACAGGATCATAATCTGACCAGAAAAAGTCATTTTGACAGCAGGAGGGGGAATGGGTGATCTTGAAGTGTGGAGCCCTGTACTAGAGGAAATAATGGAGAAATCCCCACTGCTGTGAGGCTTCTGGGTGCTGGGAAGTAAAGGAGGTGACACCTGAGGTGGGACCTCGAGTTGCTACAGTGCTGGACAGGACCATGAACTAGCACCAGGAGACATCTTAAACTTATGTTCAGGACTCAGTTCCAAGTTTGGCAACTGCTTCCAAAGTTTGAAATGACCCCAAATGTTCTATACAAGTGGAACAATAATATATCATAATGGAACTTCAATAGCTTTCAAAATCGTATCAATCGGTACAATTAACCAGCTGAATCATTCTTCCTACCTCTCTGACTTTGTCCTATGATAATTTAATTTGCTTATAAGCAAGATGTTCTAGACAGAACCCAGTTAGTCTTCCTGGCCATTATGAGACTGTGTCTGATCCCCTGGGTGGCCTCACACAGCATCCTCCCGTGCAGGTTGTTTGATTGATGGCCCTGTCATTGGAGACACGCAAGGTTAGCTTTGGCAAATTCCTTATGTTCTTGACTCTACTAGGGTGGAAATCTTGTCTCAAAATTAAAGCCCTCGATGCTTCACATGCCCTAACTATTGTGAGTTATATAGGAAAGGCCAAAGGAGTTAGTCTGTTGTGAGGTCTGACTAATAGGATGGTAGACAAGTCAGTATTATTCATAGCTGGGTTAGTGAATGGACCTTTGCTGACATAAACAGCTTCAGATATGCAAGGAAGCACCTGGTCTAGCTGTTGGATTTCACTGTTCTCTCTGCCTACATATCATAGGCAAACCGTGTGAGATCAAAGATTTCCTCAAAGAGGGGTTAACTAGGCATAGGGTAGCATGTGGTTAACCAAATTAAACTTTTGTCATAAAAATACCATTAATTAATCCTGCACAACAAATTCTCATTATCCATGAATTCCAGATTTTGCTACTTGTTAAATGTATTTGTAATTCTAAAATCAATGCTCATGGCACTTTTGGAGCCATTTGTGCAATTGTGCAAAATGACAAAACCTGAGTCACCAAATGTACATAAACTTAGCAGGTCAAATAAATTGGTGTTCTGCCTTCTTAGATTGCTCTCCTATTATAAATAAGGTCTCTTTTCAGGGGTCTATCCATTTCCATAACTTTTCTTGGTGATTTTGTCTTCTAAAATGACCCCATTGTTCTCAAGAGTTGTCTACTATTCCCAACACAAGAAGCCTTTGACGTGCCTTCAAGAGAAAACATGTGTGTTAGATAACTTTCTTTCAGGTCTCTGTTATACTACTGTTAGCCATGAGTTTATGTTAATAAATCATATACTTAAGTGTATGTATATATAGGTATGTATATAAAGTTTTTTAAACAGAATACATCATATTGTATATTATGCAATGAGATTATAATATCATGCATGATATGTTAATGCAAATACCATAAGCAGTGGCTCACAAAAATCTAAGCCTGTATCACTGGCGCACCCATTCAGTACTTACTTACTTATTCAGTGTTAGTGGAGATTTTATGGAAGACGATTCCTAGGAACCCATGAGAATTAATTGTATTCTGAATATGCTATACTTTGAAATCTAATATAAATATCTTGATTTATTTCTCTCAGTAAATATATCCATATTCCTGATTCTTTACCTGATCCCTGGACTTTAAGCAACAGAAGTTCTCTTAGGCAGAAATAGACCCTACCTTCTCAAACACTTAGGGCCTCTAAACAACAGCAGTTTGCTTGTCGCTACAACAGTTTGAGATTATTCCAACTCTAAATCTCTTTTAAATAAACTAAGACACCTTCTTTTCTGTTTATCTAGAAGAAGCTGTGAAAGTATTATTGAGTTTTACACAATGAAGTAAGGTTCGCAAAAGAACACAAAGGAGATCAAGTCAAAGATCTCAGGTTCCTGTGTTTATTAAGTACAAGCAAGTATTAAGAAAGGCACAAACAACTGCCACCAGCAAAGGAGCTTCAGGGAATGATACCTCCCACCTCCTATTTTTGTTATAGCACATCTCCAGCTTTCTCCACAGTTAATGGAAAATTCAGCCAAAAATATCCAGAGAAAGGAGAAAGGTGACCAACATTCTCCTCTAAAATTAACCTACAAATACCTTTGGAGATCATTACTCTGAGAAAACAGATTCATGACTTCTTATTATACATTTAAGCCCTCATCATTGTGCTAGAGTACTGAAGCAACCTGCCAAAGCTCTGTCTGTCTTCCCTCCTCTCATGCCCTCCAATTCTTTACAACTCCAAACTGATTTTTATCATCTAAGCTCCCCCACAGTTCTCAGGATAAAGCCCAAAATCCACAGTCTGCCATTCAAGGACACCTGAAACTTAATTCAAATCAACAACTTTTACTCTATCTATCCCTACATCCCCCCAAAATGTGTTCTCCAACATGGTGAGTCAGTTCCCTGTTTCCAAGTGTAGCTTGTTTATGTCAGTATAGTGACTGAGTGATTCTAAGCTTAGACTCTGGAGTTGAAATTTTTGTGTTCAAATCCTGACTCATCCCTTACTATGTGACATTGTGCAAAAAGCGTCAGTGCCCTCATTTTTAAAATGGGGTTAATAAAAATATCTATAACAGAGATTTGTTCTGATAATTAAATTTATTATGTATGGAAAGTACCTAGTAGTACCTGGCAAGAAAAAGTAATGAATAAATATTGGTTTAAAAAAATAACATTTTTCCAGTCCCACTATCATCAACCTTAAAATATTGTCCTTCCTGTAATATCCATTCTCCTCCTTCTCAACTCTCAATTTTGCCTTTCCTTCACAGTCTTGACCAATCAACTCTGGATAAATCTCACCTCTTAAGGAAAAAGATGAGGGGGAGGAAAATAAAGAGTGACAGGGAGAATGACTCACCAGGTTTCCCCTGGAAATGTTAGAAGTTCTAAGTTCTAAAGCATCAGTTGGCAAGCTTTTTTTATTTAAAAAAAAAAAAAAAAGTTAGATAATATATGTTTTAAGTTTTGTGGGCCATTCAGTTTCTATCACAATCATTCAACTCTGCTGTTTTAGCAGAAAGCGACCTAAAAATAATGGAAAAGAACAGGCCCAACTACGTTCCAATAAAACTTACTTAGAAAAACCAGCATCAAATCAAAAACAAAAAAATAAACAACCTCATTTAAAAATGGCCAAAGTACTTGAAAATACATTTCCTACTCTGAATATACACAATTAATAAGCACATTAAAAGAAGCTTAATATCACTAATCTTTAGGAAAATACAAATCAAGACCACAAATGAGTTATTACTTCTAACCCATAAGGATGACTATTAATTAAATATTGAAAAAATACAAAATAACAATTCTTGGCAAGAATAAGAAATTAGAATCTTTATGTATTGCTGGTAGGAAGTATAAAACAGTGCAGCCCATGAATAAAAGAGCAATTCCATAAAAAAAACAAATAAAAATAAATTCACTCCTGGGTTTCAGTGCCTAAAAAAAGTAAGAGAATTACTACACAAACAATTCTGCTTCTGGGTATATACCCAAAAGAAAAGAATAATGTCAAACAGGCATTTATATACCATGTTCATAGCATCATTCTTCATAATAGCCAAAGGTAGGAATAACCCAAAAGTCCATCAACAAATGAGTGGATAAGCAGATATGTTATACACACGATGGAATATTTACTATTAAGAAAGGAAGACAATCCTGACATTCTACAATATGACTGAATCTTAAAGATAGTATGCTAAATGAAATAAGTCAGATACAAAAGGGCAAATATTGTACTATTCACTTGAATGAGATAACTAGCATAGGCAAACTTATAAATACACAAAGTAGAATAGTAGTTAACAGGAGCTGCATAGAGAGAGGAATCAGGTGTTATTACTTAACAGGTACAGCGTTTCCAACTGTGAAAAGGAAAAATTTCTAGAAATGAACAGTAATGATAGCCATACAACATGGAAAATGTACTTAAAGCCACTGAACTCTCACTTAGAAATGATTAAAATGGTAGATATATTACATATATTTTACCACAATAAAAGAAGTACAAAAAAATTGAAAGGTAAAAAAAAAAATTAGCTGGCCAGATATGTCCACAGGCCTCAGGTATATATTTGTGAAAAGAAAGTGTTTATATATCATAGTTAGAATTAATTAGGTTATGCCATACTAACAAAGAATGGAAGAAACTTCAGTGGCTTATGACTACAGGTTTATTTTTCACTCCTAGCATATGCCCAGTATAGATTGGCAGATCAGTTCTGCTCCATGTGGTCATTCCATCTGGAGACACCATCATTTCTCCATTATGCTTCGGGGTTCACCATTACAAAGGAAGGAGCTGGAGTGTCACACACCAGACATTAAATGCTCTGGGCCAGAAGTGACAAATCTTTCTCCTGCTCACAACTCAATGTCAATAATATCACTCAGATGCAAAGTGGTATGAAAGTATCATCCTCCTATGTACCTGGAAAAGACGAGAACTGGATTTGGAAGCATACTAGAAGTGTCTGTCAGAATAGATATTTTCCACAAAATACTGGAAACCAATGATAATAGATCCAGAATCAGTTTGCCAGAGTTTATTCTGAGTTCTTTAATGCCTATGTTATTTAAAAAAATTTTTCTAAAACTATTAATTATAATGCATCTGAGGAAATTACAGGTGATTATGCCCCAATGCAAGTGAAAAAAGGATATAAATGTTTCTATATATCACCATCTACCTGAATAGTTGTAAAGAAGGCTAGTGTCCCAGCACTTATAACCCTGTAAACCCAAACACATCTAGTTATTGAAAAGGAGAAAGAGTGACCCCAGAGTTGGAAATGCCTCGAGGTAACAGGATGCCAATTATAACAATTATCTAGCAATAGCTTGCAAACTTGGACAAACCCTTACTTCAAGAATATTTCCACGATTTACATAAAAGCCATCATTAAAGATAAATCATATTGGCCTGGATATAAACCAAACTCTCTGAAACATAGTCTTAACTTCTGTTGTCTTTTTTGTTCAATTAGCCAAGTCATTTAGGCATATTAAATGCTCAGTTACTTATATCCCTTGGTAATTAAGGATGGCAGGCCCTCTTCCTACCTAAGTTTCTACCCTCTGAAATTGAAACTTCTATTACTGCTGTAATAATTTAAATGAAAGTGCTAGCAGCCCCAGAAACCTATCTTAGAGATGTTGTCTTTTTAGCCAGATCCACACAAACTATCTCTTAAAAGTCTCATGTCTCCTTTGGAGTAAAGCATTTTTAAGCATAACAATATACAATAGAGATTTAAACTATTCAATTTCCTCCCAATTTTCTCATCACCCTTGGTGTGTCTAATCTGGTCACATGAGGTCAGGATTCTGAGGTCTCCAGAGAGACACTATCACTGAGGTGAATGACTGAGACAGCACTGAGACACCATCAAAACAGTGAGTTTGGCTCTACCCTGAGGAGGAATGCCTGATCAACTAGACTGTTTTAATTCTATTTTGTAAATTTTCTTAAAGAAAACTTGTCTTGTTTTCATGCTCATTTGGACATATAATCAGACTCCCTATCACTGGTATTTCCAGGAAGAGGGAAGAACTGGAGGCGGGTGGGTATGCAAGGAACACTCCCTGAAAACTCAAGAATGCTGGTGTATAGAGTGGGGGAAGGGGAAGGCCCCATTCACCACAGTTCTGAGGCCTGGAAAACACAAGTCCCCTTCCTTGTGGAGCTGTTCTTTTTTTTTTTTTTTTTAATTAAGGTATATTGTTTTACAGCATTGTTTGTGATTCAGAGCTACAGGATCACACCTCCTCAGACAGAGCTGTTCTTCTATACCCAGATTTGCAATTCTAAGTCTCTCACTTCTGTCTTTCTTTCCTTGCCTCTTTTCCCTCTCCCATAAGTATGGTCTCCTCCTTTGTGCCTATCATCACACTGCTCTAAACTGAAAACCACTCTCCCTGTGACCTTCTAGTAAAAGCCCCATAATCAAAGGGCGCTAATTCACATGAAGTAGCATCAAGTTTCCTTTGGAATGAAGAGCTGGGGAAAGCACACCATCTTACCTCCTAATATTCACCATCTAAGGGAAGTTACTATTACTAATTCAAGCAGCAAACTGAACTTCACTGAAACTGGAGTAGAAAGAAGAAAGTGCATCCTTGCTTCATCCCTAACTGCCTGGAACACAAGCACTGCATGAAGGGACTGTGGCTGGCTTGTTGTAGAGCTAGCAAATCATAGTTTTAAAATCCTGACGCTAACTCCCCAAGGGGAATTTCTTTACAGCATTGCTACTGCACTTCTTTATTACTGCAGTTAGTTAGTAGTCACCTTATCTGTCCATAGCTCAAAAGTTGGATAATGTATTGCTCTGGAAATGTCATCTGAATTTTTTCACATTTGAGTTCTTTGCTAAACTGCACTTTGAAGTCAGTGGCATTCTTAGAGGAAGGAAAGAATAAAGGGGATTTTTCTATTTCCTGCAGAGAAGAATGAGTGCAATTATCACAGCAGGCATACTTCTTCCTTCTATTTCTTCCCTTTTCTCTGTCATCCAATATGTTTAACAATAAAGAGAATCAATTTGCAAAATGAAGCTCGTGGCTAGTTGATAGTAGCATTTTCAATGTTATGATGACATAGGAAGTGTTGTTGCCTTGATTCCCGCTATCTGTTCCCGTAAATGCTGGCTATACTATACAATACAAGCATCATCACATTTATAAATTATAAGTCTCTCCTGGTTCTTCTGAGCAATTATGTAATCATTATTTTTAAATTAAGTAATGAAGAGTCTGTGAAATTACCTTTTGAGGCCTGTGGTTGACTTCTTCCATTCAAAGGGACACATTATTGTATTGCATGCATCTTTATTTTTTATATATTAAACATTTATTTTCATACATCATTGTTAATTTTGAACAGCATTTGATTTTTCTCAAGTGCAGTCCCCAAAGTTCTCCCATTACCTCAGCACCTGTGATCCATCTCCCCATCCCTTGTTTTCTTCTATTCCCTCTTTTGACCCCTCTCCTTCTTCTTCCCTGCTGGATGCTCAGATATATGGTCAGTTTGCAAGTTTTGTATTTTTCCTGACCCTTTATTCAGTTTCTCTATATCCCACATATATTTGAAACCATCCATTTTTTTTATTTTTCCTCTTAACTTATTTCACTGAGCATAAACCCTTGAGCTCCACATGTTGCCACAAAGGGCATGAGTTTATCTTTTTTGACCACCAAGTAGTATTTCACTATGTATATGTATCACCTTTTCTTGATCCATTCGTCTTTTTTGGGAATACACCAAACTAAAAAGCTTCTATCCAGTAAAAAGAATCAGCAACCAAAACGGACACCCTACTGTATGGGAGAAAATATTTGCACACCATACAACTGATCTCAAAGCTGCCAAGAGTTTACACAACTCTACAAAAACAAAACAACCCAATCAAAAAATGGAGAGGGAAGCTAAAAATATGCTTACCCAAAGAAGAATGCAAATGGCCAACAGGTATACAAAAAAACAGTCACTGTCTCTTACTATCAGGGAAATGTAAATCAAAGCCACAATGAAATATCACCACACATGTGACAATGACCCTAAAAAAATAAAAAACAACTAGATACAACAAATTCTGGCAGGATATGGTGGAAAATTAATGCTTTTCCACTGCTGGTAGGATTGCAAACCATTCCTGCCAATATGAAAAGCTGTGTGGAGGTTCCTCAAAACACTAAAAATTAATCTACCATATGATCCAGTGATTCCCCTCCTAGGAATCTACCCAAAGAACACACAAAAAAATTTTGAAAGGAAATCTCTACTCCTATGTTTATGGCAGCACTATTTACAATAACTAACATATGGAAATATTATCATAATATTATCTGCAGCTGAATGACAATCATAATGACAGGAATGATGACTCCAACTACTACGTAATGGCTTTACTTGGAAATAATTCTTTTTCTCTTATGCTAATTGCTAGGAGTCAGATATTCTACTACAAGCTTGGTATGGAAGTCAGAAGTTTGCTTGTAACCACACGTGGTAGAGCTATGTTTAGAAGCTATCTATACGGGGGATACCCTGAAAAAAGAAGTAGAAACCCTGAATAAGAAGTGATAACAACTACCCAAATGAAGATAGTGAATCTTTTAAAAACATTGACTATCCCCATTGTTTCTCAAAAGCCAAAATGTGTTAGTTACCTATTGCCACATAACTAACTATATTGAAACAATAAAATTTACTTTCTTAGTTTCAGGAATTTAGAAGTAGCTTAGTCAGGTAATTCTGGTTCAGTCTCATGAGTGGAAATTACAATGATGGCTAAAATGGCACGACTGAAAGGCTTCAATGGAGTTGTAATGTCTGCTTCCAAAATACACACCTGGCAAGATGGTGCTGACTGTGGGCGGGAAACCTCCCATTCTTTCCTTATGAGCCTCTCCTCAGGTATCTCAAATGGGCTCCCATCACAATGACAAGCTACCCCCTAAAAAGAGCCATCCAAGAGAGCAAAATAGCAGTGGCAATGCTTGTTATGACCTAGCTTGGAAGTCACATACCATCACTTCTGACACATTCCATTTATTAGAAGCAAAGAACTAAGTCCACCGAAATGCAACGGGAGAGGAAATTAATATGGGAATTAGGTAGCACCTCTTGCAGGGAGGAATGCCAAAGAATTTGTAAGCAGACTTTCAAATCACCACATAAGTTTATATAGTCCTGATATAAATCACTTACAAACCAAACATTTTGTGTTCAGTAAATGTTCTCACATTTTCCCAAAAAAGCATTGAGCATTTTGCAAGCATGTCTTCAAAGTGATAAAATATCTTGATCATAGTCATTCTTTATATGTGGCATGCTTGTTGCTTTCAAAATACAGAATTTCAACTAAAGTCCTTTACAAATGAAAAAGATTTGTACAACAAAAACTCAATGTGCCATTTAATAGGCTGTTGCCTCTCATCTCTAAACCCAACCTTTCAAACTCCACTGTGTGTTTAGGATTAGGATGTTGCAACCACATTCTCCTTTGCCTAGTCCTGAGACTAGAGGGATTACAAATAGATTGCAAAGCTAGAAGACAGACAAGGTATTTTCTCCTCCTGTTTGCTTCTTTTGTGTCTTCTGCTCACCTTCTGGGTTCCCCCTAATGTTCTACACGAGCAGCAGCAGCAGCTCCCTCACCCAATATACATTTGTTTCAGAATTTGCATACCTAGCCCCATCTCATAAATTCATACACACCAGCAGCCGCTACCATTGCCCTTGCCCTAGAGGCCATGGCATCTCCTCCGAGTTCAGAAACTCCAATGCCACCTATGCAGGAGTTCCTTATCAGAATGGTTCTAAGTGTCAGTAATACCAAAGTTTCTCTTTGCTCCGTAACTTAATTTATTTTGTCTGATTTTAACCATTCTTTAAATTTTCTCTGTCAAAATAAAGCAAAAAGTGTGCTTTCCATCTCCTGATGCATATGTTCATTATGTAATTACCCAAGAGTCAGGAAAGATCATGAGGAACACTATTTTTTTGGAAGGTGGACAGTAGGTGAAGTCACAGGGAAATAATAGTACACCCTTACCATGATGGACCCCATCCAGCAAAATTAGTCACAAAATGGGGAAGTATTATATGTCTAAAATTATATACGTGAAAAAATATCCTTATTATTGATTTAGTTTTATAGATGGGAGCAAATGAAAAAGGGGCTTTGGTAGTGGGCAAGCCATGAAAACATTCATTTGTAAAGGTGTGAAACTTTACCCCTAAAACACAAACAATGTTGTAAATACACAATACCTCAATAAACAATGTTTTTTAAAAATAAAATCAGATACAGTAGGAGACATGAGTACATCGGAACCTGGGATCACAGGACATGAGGGTAGAGAGAGCCAAGACTGGAGAACAGGCTGTCCTCTCCTCACAACCTTTTAGCCAGATGCGAACTCTGCTGCGGTTTGACTCTGAAGTGAAAATTAGGAATCTTCCTTCCTGTCATCAAAACTGAAACCCTTGTGCTCAGCCACCCCAGGTATGACAGATAAATAAAAAAGTGACCTGTGTCACCTTGTTGCATACAGCAAAAATGTTAACTGCATCCTCAACCAGCAGCAAAGATTTCCATCAAGCTAAGGCAGTACTGTCCCAAACAAACAGATATGGAAGGATTAAAGGAAGAAAGAAATCCAGAAGTCTGGTTTAGAAGGCAACTGTTATCTGAAGTCAAAAAACAAAATGCAAAGGAACACAAAATCATAGGGCACAGAGCTTAGCATATCAAATGGCTGGTTTCAAGGTTGAACTAAAGATGACTCAGACTATCTGGTCTGGTTGTTGGTTGTGCTACAGGAGTATTAACAAAATTCTCCCCTCTCCCTCCTTCTCCCTGTCTTTCTAGGACTGCCTAAAGATAACCATATACAATCTGCTTCATCAGAGCAGTGGGGAAAGCTTAATCTGCCTTTTGAGCTTCAACCACCAACTACTTTTCATTATCATTTTTGTTTTCTATTTTATTGTTACCATTTCCTATGATTTACATGTATATTTTCCTAAATATATTCTCAGGGATAAAAACACACTATCACCACAGCTACAAATTAAACCCAGGTCACCCCCTTCACCTAATATATAAAGGAAGGAACATGAAACATGAGCAAAGAGTCACTGACACTTATGAATCCAGGAGTCAAATAACAGAAAATAATATGACTTGGAAAAACAGAATATTAAATCAACCATAGTAATACATATTATGAAGTTATAAACACAGTAACTTCCAGAGAAGAAGTACTAAGCTTTAAATTTTATTATACAAGTGTTTATTGCAAAACTTCTGACCTAAAAGTAAATTAGCTCTTCAGTATGGTTAAGTGGTTGTCCTTAATTTAGGATAAAATTTTGTTACATGATTAAGTGTAAAATGTTTCAATAAATTTACTTTAATTGCATGCATATCTTCACCATGAAGAATTTTTAAAAATCGGTGCTATAAATTGATTTTTACCACTAAGTTTAATGAAAATGGTACCAAATGACATGAGTTTGATTAATGAGTCTTCGGTATTAGAACTTTGAAATGTTTTCAGAACACCAATTTAGATGTGAGCTAATGTCCAGAATCAAGGCACCACTCACCACCAGCCACACCAAAAACTAGGCAGAAAATCAAGGCAGAAGAGCAAGATCCCACCCTGTGCTCATCCTCTGAGGAAAGAAACATACAGAAATTAAGAACATGGTCTTTTTAGACAAGCTAAGATGCCAGCTAGATCTATGACTAGTTAGCTTACTTAGTTTGCTCATCTTCAAGTTGGGACTTCCAACAAAACTACTCTTTTAATGGATGACCATGTTACTAAATTGGATAGGCTTTTTTCAGTCCTTCCTAAAAGTGATGATGAACTTTTTTTAATATTTCTTTTCACCTGTTGGGTAACCTCTTTGATGAATTTCTGTTCTTACCTGCTGCCCACTGATTAATTGGATTGTTGTTGTTGAATTGTATAAGTATTTTTATAAATTATATATTAATCCCTTATTAGTTTTCTATTGTGTAAATACTTCTCCCATTCAATAGGGTGTCTTTTTATTCATCTTATATTTTCTTTTGCACTATAGAAACTTTTTACCTTGAAGAATACCAATAGTTTATTTTTTCCATATGGATAGATTCAGCAAAATTATGGCTTAAAAAAAAGATATTTTAAATGTATTTCTCTACCTCTGGGGTATAGATCAGAGGTGCTGGGGGTGAGAGGATTCACCAGAGACAGAGTGGGGAACAGAACAGGCAGATCAACTGAAATAGACTGCTGAGGGGAGTAGAACAGCTGGATCCACTGAAATACACTGAAGAGACACAGGAGAGAGCTGCTGTGTGATGTGGGCCAGCTCTCTAGCCTGGGATCAAACTCATGCAGCAGAGGCTGTTCATAGTTTGATAGCACTGAGACTTTAATCCCTGCACCACCAAGGAGGCCAGCAAAAATATCCCTATCACTGATATTTATGAAACAAATCACCAGTTTTCTTTGATGTGTTTGTTATGTAGCTTATAGCTAAATATTTAATCCATTTTGACTATATTTTTATTTATGGGATTAGTGATCAAACTCCATTCTTTGATGTGTGGCTTTCCAGTTTTCCAACACTATCAGTCCTCCCCCCATTTTATAGACATAGCTATTTTACCATAAATTATGTACATGAATTTATTTTTAGGCTTTTGATTCCATTTCAATGGTCCAAGTATCTATTAAGCCAATACCATACTGCTGCATTATAGTAAAGTTTTAAAACAAATAATGGGCTACCTCCATTTCCTTCCATTTTTTTTCCTTGGGATTGCTTTTGCAATTCAAGGCCTTTTGAATTTATGTGGCTTCATATGATTTTGATATTTTTAAAATTTCTGTGAAATATATTGTTGGTATTTTGAGGGGGTTATATTACATTTATATATCAATTTAGGCAAAATAAACATTTTACTACATTGATTCTCCCTATCCATGAGCATATACTATCCTTCCATTGCCTTCGGTTCCTATGTATGATTCTGAGATACATGATTCTTTCGAAAGCAATTATTGATACAAACCTTTTTTTTTCAAAATTTTTTTTAAATTTCCGCTTCTTATTCATTGTACATAAAAACAATGGATTTTCATGCATTGAGTTTGCAACCTGCTACTTTGCCTTACTCATCTATTGTTTGTAATAAATTTGATGGAGGCTTTGATTTTCTGCACATAATATATTGTATATAAAATAATGACAGTTCCAGCTCTTCATTTCTTTTTCTTTTCTTTTTTGGGGGCTTTGTTTTATTGCAATGGTTGTATCTAGAGAAGGAAAACTCAGCATCTTCACTCTACGATCATCTTGCTAGACTCTTCCAAAGTCATCCTAATGAATTTGTTGCTCCAGAGAACCTAACTATACTAACTAAGCGCCCTTAGTAGTTTCCCTCCCACATATACCTATATTACCACAGTAGACTCATCACCAAAGTACTAATAACCTCTACCACAATCCACTGGATCCAGGCCCAACCTGCCCTGGTAACCTCACTTCTACAGTCAGAATCCAAGGTTTTGCGCTTGTTTTTTCTATTCATTTGTTTTCTTTTTTTATATTCCATGTAAGTGAAGTCATCCAGTATTTGTCTTTCTCCTGACTTATTTCCTTTATTATCCCCTTATTATTCCATCCAGATTGTTGTAAATGGCAAGATTTCATTCATTTTTTATAGTTGAGTACTATTTCATAATGTAATTATATCTTCTTTAGGCAGTTATCTGTTGGTGGCATTTAGGTTATTTCCATAGCTTGGCTATTCTAAATAATACTTTAATAAACACACAATTACATATAGCTTTTTTAAATCCATATTTTCATAATCTTGGGATATGCACCTACAAGTGAAATTGCTGGATCATATGCTAGATCTATTTTTAATTATTTTTGAGGAACCTCCATACTGTTTTCCAGAGATGCTAGACCAATTTATATTGCCACCAACAGTCTTTGAGGGTTCCTTTTCCTCCACCTTCATCAACACTTGTTGTTTCTGCTCTTTTTAATATAGGCCATTCTCACAAATATGAGGTTATATCCAATTACAGTGGTTCTCATTTGCATTACCCTAATAAGTGAAAATGACCATTTTTGATGTGCCTGTCAGCCACCTGTATGTCTTCTTTAGATAACTGTGTTGTGTTAATATACAGATGAAGTGTGAATCTGTACTTCTAAAACATATAGTTTTGTAAGGCAATATTACCTCTGTAAATTTATATATGTGTTTATACACATACTATATATTACATCATACCATTTCCCAGTATAAAGCATGCTTATGACTTTCCATTGCATGTAAAATAAAATCCAAAATTCCATAAATGTTTTTCCAATCTCAACATAATCTGATCTCTGGAATCTCACCTTAACCGTCTGTCCACTTGACATAGTCCAGATGGGCTCTTTCTTCTTCCTGCTTCTCAAGTATACTGATCTCCAACTTACTTCAGAAGTTTTCCCTCTGTCTAGAATTTCCTCCTAATCATCCTCACCTGTCATTTCCTTACTGAGACTCTCTGTTTGACCCATAGTAATAATAATAGGTATAGATTTAGTCTGTGTCCATCTCTCTTCTAATCACCATGTATGTATATATTATATATGTGACACATAAATATTAATTTATTTAATCTCAAAATAACTCCATAAAATAGACATTACTATTTTCCATAAAGAGGTATGGAAAGCTTAATTAGTATACCAAGATCACACAGCTGAGTTGAGGTTTGAATCCAAACAGTCTATGAACTTCATTATTGAGTTTATCTTCCCCTAGGCAAAAGACTCCCTCAGTTAACTCACTATCCTTTTATTTTTCCTGACTCTTTATTATGATTAATAGAATGTATCTAAATGTTTTATTATTTTCTACCTTCCATCACTAGTCTATCAAGTGCTACAAGAATAAAGACACCACCGATTATTTTCTTTGTCTGTCCAGTATTTTTATAAGCATTTATTAGCATGTCTTACAGAATACAAACATCTTATTTACTTACTGCTGCTAACAGTGACCATTAAAGACAAGGAGAGTTTTTTATTCTAACAATAAGCAAGCTAGAATCTAGATAAATTTTACTCAATATATTTTACATAATTCTACCAGAAATTCAAATAAGAGGCTACCATTTGTCCTTCTATTGGGCTTTTAGTATGCTCAAAACTTTTTGTTTTTGCTGTGAATTTTTTAAGACAACAAACAATCCAGTCAAAAAAAATGGGCAGAAAAGCTAAAAAGACACTTCAAAGAGGAAATGCAAATGGCCAACAGGTATATGAAAAAATGTTGAACATCAGTTATAATCGGGGAAATGCAAATCAAAACCACAATGAGGTATTACCTTACACCAGGGAGAAAAGCACACATTAAAAAAAAAATAGCAACAACAAATATTGGCAAGGATGTGGTGAAAAGGAACTCTCCTACACTGCTGGTGGGAATGCAAACTGATCCAACCACTATGGAAAACTCTGTGGCGGTTCCTCAAAATGGAGCTCCCATATGACCCAGCAATTCCACTCTAGGAATCTACCCAAAGGACACAAAAACATTAATTTAAAAGGGTAACTGCACCCCTATGTTTCTTTCAGCACTATCTACAATAGGTAAGAAATTGAAACAACCCAATGTCCAAAAATAGATGACTTGATCAAGAAGATGTGGTTTAAACACACACATACACATACACACACACACATACACACAGAGGAATGTTATTCAGCAATCAAAAAATATAAGCTCATGCCATTTGCAGCAACATGAATGGAGCTGAAAGGGATTATGCTCAGTGAAATAAGCCAGAAGGGAAAAGAAAAATATCAGATGGTTTAACTTATAGGAGGAATGTAGGGAAACCAAGAAAGGGGTCAGGAAAAAAAATAATTATAATAATACAAAAATAACACGCAACTATAAATCAGAGACATTCTGCAGGGGAGGGAGAGGGAGAAGTACCAAAACAAGGGAGGGAAGAGCACAAGGGATTATGGTGATGGTGCACGGATGAATTGGTGGTGGGAATTTTAAAGGAACTACACCTGAGAGGCAAAAACATACACTGTACAAAAATTAAGAATGATTTTTAAAAGATATATATATAGAGAGAAAGAAACTAAAAAAAGAAACCACTAGTCCAGCGGTCAGAATATCCTAATGCTCAATAAATATTTATCCTGTATATCTTTGTCCTTCCTTTCCCTAGCTCAACATGTTTAAGTGTAAAATTCTTAGAACTCTTCCTTATTGCCTCCAGATCAAACAGAAATGATAATAGGAGTCTGGATGAAGAATTTGACTACTATCCTCTAAGTCTAAACTTTTGTGCATTTTATCAACTTTGTTTCTTGAATGCCTCCAAAGTAATGTAAGAATTGAAATCTATGGGATGGGATTTAATAATTCCCTGACCCCCATGTACCCACCAATACTTAAAAGAAGATCTCCCTTCTAATTTCTATTTAGAATTCAAGTAGTCCCTGGAAGTTAGAGATGGGACTCATTTAGTTAAGATCTCAATTAAGATTATAAGAAAGATGCTTCCCTGGAAATGCAACACGAGTAGGCATCTCCACATCAGATAGGCCTGGTACCTGGAGATAGGCCACCAGGAGTTTTAAGTAGAGATCTCCAGTAACAGAATCTCAAGTGTAGTTGAGAGGACTCAAAGATGATTTTCCCTTCTCCATAGTGTTTAAGTGCTTTTAGCCTGGTCCTGAAAAAACTGTCTTGAAAGATGTAGTAAATACCTACTATGATTTTCAGAAAATCTCTAATTTTTAGATTTATATACTGTAAGAAGATAGGCATCAATTTTTGAAGTGATAGAATTGGTTAATCAAGATACCTTTAAAACACCAAACTACTTTGGCTGATTCATCACTGAATTATTAAAAGACAATTCAATACACGATTTAAATTGAGATAATGTTGATGATAGTCATCAAAAAGATTTCGATAGAAATTAGGTACACTCTTCCTTCTCAAATTTCTATCATATCCTTTTAGTGGTGTCATGCTAGCATTTTAAGATAAGCACTTATACAAATGTACTTGGTATTCAAACAAATTATTTCAGAAAGGAAACATTGATTTTGTACTTACTAGACTGATCACCTTTCAAAAAGAAAGAATCAACTAGCCCTGGAAACACAAGTTGTTAAAATTCTGTGAGTTTAATTTAGATGGAAAATTATATATATTTATTGCACTTACTAGTGGGTAAAATAGGGCAATTAGCTCTCTAGAAATATTGTAGGAAAGAATTTAATATCATAGCAATTATTTTTTAAATATAGGAATAATTCTTCAAAAAGTATGCTTTTTATCACCTTTCATTAATATAATTGTTTAGAACAAAGAAGTTTATATATATAGTCAAAACTAATTTCATATATTTTTTGGGTAATCTTGAAATCATCACAACATCTCTCCAAATCTTAAAGAATTTTAAGAAATAGAAGATGGATAACAGACACAATTATTTGACTACCTCTATAAAGCACATCAGTACAACGTCCCTGATCCTAGGTTCATGTGAAAATGTTCAGGGTAAAATACAATACATCAAGGACACACCCAAGCCACCAGGAAAAATTCTGAGAACTTCAAGGAAGACCCTCAAACACAATTGATCTTCAGAATCTTTCTGCTCATAGCACCTTTCTGATTAACCTCTTGGCAAAATTAACTATCTTAAATCATCAACATTCCCATTCTTTTGCACACTAAAAAATAAACAATAAATTTTCAAAATAAGGTTGAAATTCTTCAGTTAAAACTCACAGTTGCCTGCACTATTTGTAATTGCTAAGACCTGGAAACAACCCAAAAGCCCAAAAGTAGAGGACTGGATCAAGAAGATGTGGTACATATACACGATGGAATATT
>JAGFMF010011380.1:11816166-11827035 GCA_019455555.1 Galemys pyrenaicus | reverse complement strand
AGGGTGCACAAGGGACTGAGGTGATGGTGCACGGGTGAAATGGTGGTGGGTACCCCCTGGGGACTACAAATGATGTCAAATATAACTAATGAAAAAAAAAAAAAAAACTCACAGTTGCCTAACAACTCTTCTCTATTTCATCTAATGATTGGCTTTACTCTTACTGTTTTTGGTAGCTAATCTATATTGGATGCTTATTGTATTATTGGCAGAATGATAAGTACTTTGCCTGTGTATTCCAAAGGGGAAGTCATTTATATTAAAAATACATCATACAACCATGTACAAAACTCAACTCAAAATGGATAAAAGACCTAAATGTAACACCCAAAACAATAAAATATATAGAAGAAAACATAGGTAAAATGCTGCAAGACATATATCTCAATAGCGCCTTCAAGGTGGCAGTCCCCAAAGCAATAAAAATGAGAGAGAAGATAAACAGATGGGGCTACATCAAGATAAAAGCTTCTGTACAGCAAAGGAAACATTAAACAGAACAAAAAGAAACCCCACTGAATGGGAAAAAAATCTTTGCACTCCACACAATGGACAAGGGTCTGATCACAAAGATATACAAAGAACTCATAAGACTTAAGAAAAATAAAGTAAACAACCCAATCAAAAAATGGGCAGAAGAACTTAAAAGACACTTCTCCAAAGAGGACATACACATGGCCAACAGGCACATGAGAAAATGCTCATAATCAGGGAAATGCAAACTAAGACCACCATGAGGTACCACCTTACACCGGTAAGAATGGCACACATCAAAAAAACCAACAACAACAAATGCTGGCGAGGATGTGGAGAAAAAGGAACCCTGGTGCACTGCTGGTGGGAATGCAAGTTAATCCAACCACTATGGAAGGCCGTAAGGCGGTTCCTCAGTCTACTAGATATGGAACTACCATACGATCCAGCAATCCCACTCCTAGAAATCTACCCAAAAGACACAAAAACACTGACCCAAAAGAGCACCTGTATGCCTGTGTTTATTGTAGCACTATTTGTAATTGGTAAGACCTGGAAACAACCCAAATGCCCAAAAGTAGATGACTGGATCAAGAAGATGTGGTACATATACACAATGGAATACTATTCAGCAATCAAAAATTATAAACTAGGGCCATTTACAGGAACATGGATGGAGCTAGAAGGACTTATACTCAGTGAAACAAGTCAGAAGGCAAGAGAAAAATATTGGATGGTTTCATTACTAAGAGGAATGTGAAAGAGCAACAGCTACAACAACAACAACAAAAAAAGAAGAAAAAGAATGAAATCAAGGAAAAGGGCAATTACAACCAAAAGCAATCAAAGAAAAAATACTCAACAATATCAAAAGGTCAAAGATAAACCAAAGGGAGCATGGGGGGGTGGTGGGGAGGAGAAGGAAGGGAGGGTAAGGAATGGGATGAGGGCAGAAAGAGCACAAGAGACTGAGGTGATGGTGCATGAGTGGAATGGTGGTGGGAACTCCCTGGGGAATACAAATGATGTCAAATATACTTAAATTTAAAAAAAATACATCATACAACATTGTGTTATAGTAGCAATATATTAAATTTATTGAGAGTAAAGAAGAGAACAGAGAGATATGGCTCATGGTTATATTTTCTTTAAACTTAAGCTAACAATCTTTCTACTACTCCAGATTGAAATTAAAGTGGAAAATGTTTAAATATGTTAAGCACATAATAATTTGTGAAATTTTCATGTGGTAAAACTCCCAATACAGTTGTAGGAGGTGAGATTCCACATTAAAATATATCAAGTGACAGAACAGCTTTGAATATTGGAAGCTTTTATGTTACAGACTGGTATTAAAACTTGGGTAACTGACTGATCTTTGAAGTTCTCATCTTAGAGTTCCAGAAGGTCTCTATTAAGTTTCTTACACTGGGAAACTTTTAAAATTTCCAAACAATTTGTTGTCTCATCATTTTCCCTGACAATCTCTTAACATGCTATTTCCAAATAGATGAACAAACCGTTTCCCAAATGACAAATGGTGAAGTTGTACTTATTAGAAAGATAAAACTAAAACAAACCTGACATTAACACTAAATGATTAAGACAACATTTGAAATACAGATGCCTGTAGGGCACTTTTGTATTTTGTCTAACATATAGGAGGACCTCAATAAACAACTTTGTAAAAAAATAAATAAATAAAACAAACCTGCCAACTCAAAACATCAAATTTCAAAATGTTTGATAAAGAATTTGCTATTGTTTGGATTTGATTCACATATGTGTCAGCAGCCTAAAAGCTCTAGTCCATGAAGTATTTAAATTACTGCAACTGAAACATTTTTTTAAAAAGTCAGAAAATTGGCTCAAACTAAGCAAAGCTCAGTTTTCTTAATAAGATCCTAAATAGTTTCCTGGTACTCTTTTTCTATTGAATCATATATTTATTTTTTTCTCTTTTGCCCAATTCCTTTTGCACTGGCACATATACTTTTTGCCCTATCTTAATGAGTCTATGTAAATCTATAGATTATTGTGGTAGTTTTGTCCCCATATACTTGCTGATTGCTCCAGGTGGAGAATTTTGCTTCCTGTCCCATTGATGTGAGGCCTGGCCATGTGGTTTGCTTTGATCCATAAAATATGATAAAAATCATGGTGACCTTTCCCAGGTAAAACGTCAAGGGAAAAAGACATACTATGCTAGTTCCCTTTGCCACAAAACTGTACCCCATTTAGAAGATCTCTGACTTAGATTCTGAAGGAAAGAAAGCATGGAGCAGGATCACCAGTATCATAATTCAGAAATAAATCTCCAGAGAATCAGGCAACATGGAAGAAGAAGGAAAGTAGCAAGCTTGCTTCCTCTACAAACCTACAACTAAATAATATGCAGAAAAAGGCAATGGGTTCTAGAGGACAACTGGATGACAGCAACTGTACAAAGAAAAGTCCATAACTTGTGCAAAGTAAAGCAACTTTGCAGATAGGATAGGAAAAAATTGAAATATAATCATGTTGGAAAGCTACCAGGGCAGCATCACTCAAGAGAGGGAGAAATAGGTGCAATATGGAGTCTCTCTATTGTTGAATGGGAGCATGACCACACAAAGGACTTTAGAACTAGGGTACTCATTGGAGAGGAGAGCACACAAATTTAATGTGCAAAAAAAAAGGGATCTACTCTGGAGAACTATAGAATCCAAGGAATAGAGATCTAAGTTAGAATGGGGAAGGGGTGGGGTAATAGAATGGGAAGAGATTGACCCAGCAAGTGCAGATGTCATACTGCTAAGAAAGAAACCAGTCAATCAGGCCTGGAGAGTGAGATACCCCATATACCTAAAAAAGGCGGGGAGGGGATTCTGGAAGACAGTGGACAGTGCTGGTAACATGCCGAATGCTGTCTATTTAAGGTGATTGTTCACATGAACCTGTGGTTCCCAGGCACAGGTAGTTGGAACCTGAGTTGGTAAAGAGACTCTATTAGAGCAAAATGAAGTAAAAGGGAAGAAGTTCAACTGCACACAACATATCACCTGCCTTACCAACTGCTGCAGGCCAAAACAAAAATAATACACACATATGCTGCATGCCGCCTCTAAGTAGAATTTAGAAGTAGAATTTAAAGCACCTAGGCCCTGGCAGCACAAGTAGTGCCTCAGGGTCAGGTTTTTTACATGAATCACAGGAACAGACACTGACAATAGTCTCCACCTAACCCTCACTTGGTACTATAAAGCTTTGTAGAGGAGGGAGTTTTTAGGCACAATCCCTAAGAAAAATATACTCCTCATTTGCCTATGATAATAATTGGTACAGAAGCCTATGCACACAGCTAACATACAGCTCACAGACCACTCTGCTCCTGTCCACACCCCAAGGGAAAAAACTATGGGCTGCAGAATCTACATACCAGAATAACACATACACCATAGTTGGTGCATTAGAAACAAGAAAAACCTCATATAAATCATATCATCTTACATTTAAAGAAAACTGAAAAATAAACAGAACCAAAAGCAGGTAGAAGGAATAAAAATTTGTGCAAAAATAAATGAAATAGAAGTTTAAAACACTTAAAAGATCACTGTAATCAAGAGTTGGCTCTTCAAAATGATAGACAAAATTGACAAATCTCATGTTTTAGGGGTTAAAAATCTCAGTGCTATCAAGCCATCATCAGCTACCTCAGCATGAGTTCCGATCCCAGCCAGGAAGCTAAACCACATGGCACAGCAGACCTCTCCTGTCTAGTCCGCTGCTTCCCTCAGCAGTGTATTTCAGTCAGTCTGCCTGTTCTGCACCCCTACCCTGTCTCCGGTGAATTCTCTCACCCTCTACACTTCTGGCCTACACCTCAGATCTTATATGCATACATAAATAAAATAAATCTTCTTTAAAAAATCGATGAACCTTTAGTTTACAAACTAAAGGACAGAGAAAACTTTAGTAAATGGGATGAGAAACAAGGACAAATAAATACAGATACCATAGAAATACAAAGGATCATAAGAGCCTACTATGAACAACTACATGCTAACAAATTTGATCATCTTCAAGAAAATGGGTAATTTTTAGAACAATATGGTTTACCAAGACTGAACTAAGAAGAAAGAGAAAACTGGTCACAATTATGGAAATTGAAACAGTAATCAAAAAAATCTCTTAGAAAAACAAAACCAGGACAAAGTGGCTTTACAAATGAACTCCATCAAACCTTCAAGGAAAACCTTACACCAATTTTTTACAATCTTTTTTAAAAATTGAAGAGGGAGCACTTCCTAATACATTCTATAGGATCAATGTTAACCTAACACCAAAACCAAACAACACAAAAAGAAAACTAAAGACAATATCTCTGATAAATATTCATGCAAAATAATTTCACCAAAATACTAGCAGATCAAATTCATTAAGATATTAAGCCAATAATACATCATGACCAAGTGGGATTTACTCTAGGAATGCAGCTCTCAATTGTCTAAGCTGATAACTAATATTCCCATTTATGTCTAAAAATGTATAAAAGTTGTCATTCACAGTACACTGTAAATTTTTATGTTTTTAAATAAAAACATATTCTATCACTCTTTTAAATGTACCAAATGAGTAAATATCATATAAGACCCATCATTATATATTTTAAAAATATGTAAACAAGTTTCACCTAATAATTGAAAAACTGACATTATTCTTTTTAAAAAGTCATGACATATTTCCATTTCACTTTTCCACAATCTTTTGAATCCTGATTTTATTAGTCACCTAATATTCATCTCAAAAAGAAAATATATATAATTGTATATAAGGACATAATTTTAATTTCTTTATAGCCTCATAAGGATCCATTAGTAAAATTTTTCTTCTATATCAAATTATCATTTTAATTATTAGTGGCATCCAATTGATCAAAATATAGAACTTTAGTGTAGTCTTTTTTTTTTCTTTATTTATATATATTTGACTTCAATTGTGGTCTCCATGGATTTCCCACCAACATACAGTATGGTCTTGATAAAATATTATTGTTATATATTAAAAATGTTACTGGAAATAATATGAATCAGACTTCAATTAATTCATGTAACTATGACTATTATTTGTTGTCAGAAAAAGTTTCAGAGTCAAATCCATCATTTATTTTCACTTTACAGATGTAAACAATAAAACTAGATGGTTCACGTGTAAGTAAATCAGAACAGAGAAAATTTTATCTCTGAGTTAAACATCCAAAATCATGTTGTAATTCACCATCAAAAAATATTTTAATGATTTATTAGGTGACCACTCAATTATATCCTCTGAATTTTGCTAAACAAAGAATTAGAAATTAACCTTTTGTACAATTACCAATTATCCAATTACTAGAGTCACTCATTTAATTTCTGAGTAGTTGTTTTTAAAGGCTTTGTCAAGATGTATCAATAATATATTAATTACACCTATTACTCTTTCATGAAGAAAAATGTGCAATCAAAGAAGGAATTTGGAAAATCAAAATATTCTTTATCATAGTACTACTTTGTCAGTATAATTTTTTTCAGGTTACATTGGTTTATGACTGTATGTGAAATAGCAGGATAGGTACATACCTCCCTAAATGCGCCACAATACACCTACCACTAAGGTCCCATTGTCCTCCACCATCATCCACTGTGCCATAATATTTTTTGATAAAATTTTTTTTAATTTTTAATTTCTTGTTCAGAAAATATTTTTATCTGACGATAAAATATATTTATCCAAAACTCATAATTTCAGATTTAGCTCCTTCAATTTCTGGAGGTATCAACCACAAAACCAGTCTTCAAATCAATCAGCCAAATCTGACTTTCTGTCAGAAGTAACCTGACTTTCTTTATAATTAAAATGACAACGTTAATGTATGTATCATAACAAGCATTTTATTTCTAAATTCTAACATCAAAACAAAATTCTGGAATAGCACTTATTCTACGTGAGATTACTATCTAGAAAGGAAAAGGAGTTACAACCTTCCCTATTTCCCATCACAAGGTGTGACCCATCAGCACTGTCTCTCTCTCTCTCTCCCCTATAACTAGAGCATGGGCAGGTCCCAGCAAGAGCTGCTCCTTGGCCTAAATTCTGTCGTGTAAAGAGCACGGAGTAGATTCACTTTACTGTCCTTTAACATACCTCTCTCCCAGGTGAGTGTTGCCTTTCTGGGAGACATCCCTGGAGGATAAGAAAATTTCCAGCACTCCTGCTACCCCATTTTATACTACATGTAGTTCAGAATATTGCCACAGAAGCCAAAAAAAAAAAAAAAAGCTGTTTCTAAGACCACACTGTGCACGCCACAGAAATATGTAAAAGACAGAAAGACACAAAATTCTAGCACAGGGATTTGAATCATGGAGACATCATTAATACCAATATTTTGCATTTGACTGGAGGTTTTTAAACTGCCCTATAATTCACTGTAATAAGATTTCAGATGTGTGAAAGTATGACTTTCTATTGGAAGGCAGGAGAAAGACAAATGTGAAAAAAAGATGGCAAAGAAGAATCTTTGTGACTTCTTGAAATGGAGGCACCTATTCAGGCCAACGAATTTGAGAAGAGTATGTATGGGTGTGGAGGCTGTGAAAATTGCTGCTCTTCAAGTTTTCTGTACCCATGTACCTCAGAAAAGTTTCCTATTTCCCAACAGGTATGTGGACTACAATTTGAAAACTACGGCTACAGATTTCAAGGCCAGTGGGAAGCCCAGTTTATAGCTTGTGAAACAAAATACGTTATTCTCTAAGATTTCAGCCAGCCAAACAAACTCAGAATCACACAACATGGCTTGCAGTACAGTTTCCATTAGTGAAGAGCCCAAGCAGTGTGCAGCTGTGTCCTCTGCACAGAGTTTCAGGCTGCAGTCCTATGAGATTTACATTCCTCTCCAAGCTCATTGATTATTGACATAATTCAATTCTGTTTTTGTAAGACAGAGGCCTTCAGCATCTATTGGTTACCCATGTCCCCTGCCATATCACTCCACAACATGGCCGTTTGAATTTAAGGATAACAGGAAAACGTCTCTGTTATTTATATTACTTCTGACTTCGGGATCCCCTTTTAAAGGGCACAACTCATTAGGCAGGCCCACCAGTTTAGTCTTTCATTTGTTCAACTATAAGTCAACGAGTTGGGGGATTAATTACATCTGTTAAATCCTTTCACCTGTGTTATATAATGCAACATAATCAAAGAAATGATATGTCATCATTTCTACCATGATTTCTACTTAGAAACAAATTATAAGAAGTGCCCACAGCCAAGGGGAGAAGGTTTTAAAAAGTCATGGGTCATTGGGAGTTATTTTTAGAATTTTGCCTACTATACTATTTAAACCAAAAATAACATTAAAATTATGATTATAACATGTTATAATGTTTTCTTCACATTTAGAATATAAAGTATAAAGAAAAATCCTGAAAACACACATAATTTAGTGACCTTTAAAAGAATCAAAGGGAGAAATTAACTTAAAATCTTTTTCCCAGGCCCGACCCCAGAGATTCTGATTCAGTAGTCAAAGGGTCAGCCAGGAATTTATATTTTAAGTAAGTATTTCCTGAGGATTCTGATGCCAGTGCTGCCCATGCACTGAGAGGCTCTAATACAGTGCTTCCATAATTAAAGATAACTCAAATTTTCCAAAGGCTCTGCAGTTAGGGCCAGAGAATTCCTCCAAAGCATTTAGTTCCTCTGTTTTAAATAAGCTGTATTTCAGACTCCACTGCTCTACTTAGCAACTAACATTGAGAAATATTTATATTGCCCCAGGAAGTACCTTTCTGCCTCAAGAGTCCTTTTTTATAAGACTAAGCCGACAGCCTCCTCTCTACTATTAATCAGATATACAAAATTTTAATAACACAAAAAAAAACATGGTTTCTCCTTCAACTGTAGTTCTTGTCACTCTTAAGAGAGGGAGAGATCATAAGTTTATTTCTAAAGTGTCCAAGAGCTTCCTTCTAGTAGCGACCCTGATACAGGGCATCAAGGAGCACTAAAAATGGCCAAATACTGCCCAAATAGTTTACCAGTCACTTGCACAATTGCAAGACTACTCAGACTCAAAAAACAAAGGGATATATTCAACAAACCAGGAAAAACAAAGAGTTACTGAGGCCAAAATGGCCTTTCCAAACTCCCCAAAGCTGTGTCCAGTATTTCTCAGTACTGCAGTTAAAAATGGCATCTTCTTGCCACTGAGGACTCAAAGTCCTCTCCCAAACAATAGGCCACATGTCTAAGATGGCATCTTCCTGCCACTGTGAACACATGGCAGTCAGACTATAGGTCACATTCCAACTCATGAAGACAGAAGATACAACAGGAGACACTCTATGAGCTGCCAGGATGCCCCAGCACATCGCACACAAGTGATGCAGCCAAACAATTCTACAAGCAGCCCCACTCATGCATCTCAGCAAGACAGCTGGCTCCCAGCTCTTCCCTTTTTCCACCAGGCCACAACAACAGAAATATCACAGAGTTTCAGTCACTTGGCTATTTACAAAGCCTTTAAACTTTCCCTCTCTGACATTGGCTACTGGAAGCCTCCACCTGCAGAGGCCCACAACATCTTGTGGAAGGTCAGAGCCTTGGGACCCAGATCCCATGAGCTGTCAGGCTAAATTCCAAAATGCTGAATCACAAAGACAACAAACATGACCAAGACTCTATCCTTACCCTCTTCTGCAGTATCTTATATATTACAATCAATCACTTGTCCCAGCCCACTTTTTAGCATTTTTCCCTAAGGCTATCTATCCTCACCAACTCCAAGGGAAACCCACCTATAAGTCTTTTGGCTTTAGCTACCTGATTACCTTTTGTCCCCACTCCTGCTGAGGCTCTTTCAGGTTGCTGGTCCAAGGGCTCCTTGGAGGCCTTTGGATAGGAATAGTGCTCTTAAGAAGGTAATAATGGTCCCAGCAATAGGACTATCAATTTTCACAGTGACTCAACCTAACTTATGGAAGTATGGCAAAAGGTGCAAAGCAGTGTGCAATTGGGGTAGGTTGAGCTATGAAACCATCAAGCGGCAGAATTTTTCAGAACACTTAGAAGAATTGTAGAGGTCAGTGAGAGCCTCTTGTGATACAATTGCCAAAGTGTAATAAGTGGTGATAAAGACACATTAGAGAGAAAGAAACCCACAGCACTTGATTCACTCAACTAATAGTTACTGAGTGTTTATTATATATAGCACAGTGTTCTCAGTGTTTGCACCAGAGCAGAGGTTAGCTTTCTCACTGCCTGACTTTGCCCTTATTAAACAGTCTTATCAAGGACACTCCACTAGCATCAAGTGTGTGATAAATAAAAATTTTACTCAGTGATCAAAAAAGATAAATTCATGTTCTTTGCAGCAACATAGATGGAGCTGGAAGGGGTAATGCTAAGTGGAATTAGTTAGAAGGAGAAAGATAAATACTGTGTGGTGTCACTAATATATAGAATATAGAGAAACCAAACTAAGGGTGAGATAAAGACAAGTCTTTCTCTATGAAAGCAGGCTATAAATGGAAGCATCCAGAGGGGACAGGGGGAGAGGTAAGAACAAAGAGGGAAGGAAGCACAATAGACTATACTGGAGGACTATGGGTGATTTAGTGGTGGGTTCATTACAGTGGCAATACATGATAGAGGGAGTCTAATATTACCTCAATTAAAAATATGAAATTATAAAATAAAATCAAACACTATTATGAAGATTAAAAAAAGGGTGTTTTAACAATTGTTCCTTAGTACTTCTTCATTCAAGGCTTTCAAGTCCCTTACAACTTGTCTTGAGTTCTGAGAGAGTCTTAAAGGAACATGTTAATAGCATGTTCAGTATCAGCCCAGGCAGTTATCAGTCACAATGTGGGAGCCCCAGAGAAGAGAGGTGAATAAAGAAACCAAGGTTCACAACTTCACAGGAGTTTTGGGGCAGAAAGTTCTGCTTTCCATGTAAGTGAAGCAGGATTACACAGCTGCTAATCCAGAAAAAGTACCATTTGTCTTCAAACAACAGGGTTTGAACTATCAAGGCCAGGTAGGGGACCCACATGGTGAGGTAGACCTCTCCTGCCTCTCCCGCTGCTCCCTCAGCAGTGTGTTTTGAAAACACATCTGCCTGTTCTGCTCCCCACTCTGTCTCTGGTGAATCCTCTCACCTCCCGCGCCTCTGGCCTGTACCCCAGCTCTTGTATGCATAAATAAATTTTAAAATAAACGAATAAATTTCATACAGACCTGTAAAGGAATTTTCTCCTTATGAATTTCTTTTTTTTTTAAAGATTTATTTATTTATGCATACAAGCACTGGGGTACAGGCCAGAGATATGGGGGGGGGTGAGAGGATTCACCACAGAAAGCGGGGAG
>JAGFMF010011380.1:11771773-11816116 GCA_019455555.1 Galemys pyrenaicus | reverse complement strand
CCATGTGGGTCCCCCGCCTGGCTGGCAGCAGGGATCGAACTCATGCTGCAGTGGCTGCGGTTTGCTTCATAGTGCGTTGCTTAACCCACTGCGCCACCAAGGAGGCCCCTCCTTATGAATTTCTTAATAGCATTTTCCTTTTTTCTAGCTTTAAGATTACAGTATGTAATACATATAACATGCAAAACGTGTTAACTGCTGATGTGATCGATAAGGTCAAGAGTAGACATTAGTTTTGGGGAGTCAAAAGCTACACACACATTGAATGCATGAGAATCAGTACCTCTGACCCCCATATTGTTCAAGGATGGGTCAGTTGTATTTAGAAGGTAAATGTATCTGAGTCACCCCAACTTCCTATATCATATCTATACTCTCTATATTCGCTCCCTGCCACCATGCCTCCCTTCCTGTCATATACTACATCTTTTTCTCCCTATCAAATTTTCTCCCTATCAGAAAAGGTTCCCAGAAAAAAATCAGAAAGTCATATGTTTCTGGAAAAATGGATAAATTATTATTGTTCTCTTTTTTTAAATAATGTGCTTTTTAAACTAATACCTCTTTGGTGAAGATTAGAGCATCAGTAAGTGAACAAGACAGATTTGCTATTATTAGAATTTTTTATGAGAAGGTAGAAATTTTTCCAGTCATTCCACATTGGCAGTCCTTTGGACATAAGGTATTATCAATACTTGAAAAGAAACATGGAGGTAGGTGGGGGGGCAGGGAGGGGCAATATTTATTCTAGTCTCTGTGGTTCTTGGAAACATAATGTCCAAACTTAACTGTTTCAGCACCAACATGTAAAGAAACTGGAGGTTATTGCTCTTGTCCTTATAATTAGGAAAGACTGGTAAACCAAAAGAAAATGACTTTTCCAGAACTCATCAAAAAATCATGATTGCAGGAAATCCTACCACCCTGGAATCAGGAGAAACAAGTACAAACAGAGAATTCATCTGGAACAGATGTAGCCAGAGTGATAAAACAGTGTAAACACTTGAATGATAAAACATTATGAATTGTTGGAGCTTGTGTTTAGACTAACATAAAAGTAAAAAGTAACTTGTGGACCTTCAGACTTTTGTGACATTACCTTTAGAAATCCCACTGGTTCTTAAATTAAAATTCTAGAAATATTCCTTACTGTTCTGACAGGGGACTGCAAAGGGAACAAACCCAGTTGACTACTAATTGTGAAATTCACCCAGAACATTGTCCATAGTAAATAAAGATCTCTGTGCAGGAGAAAAGATTTTGTGTTTTTTTTCTCCCACTCTAGATCCCTGTAGCCTTCCTGTCTCACATAAGATGGGAAAGGATAGGGAGCATATCAGCAGGGATGAGATGTTGCAGGGAATCAGCTGGAAACATTGCAACTTGACAAAGGAGATGGGGAGGAGGCAAATAAAGTGACAGCACTGAACAGAAAACAGTCACAGACTGGAGACACAAACTCACAAAAAGACTAAAATTTAATAGTCTAGAAGGATATTTACCCTTCTTCATAACTTATGACCACACAAAAAAGGTCCTGTGTAATTACAGATGAAAGATATGAAAGGCATAAACTCTCTCTGAGAATCTGCATTGAGGAATACTCCCCCAAATCAACAAGGACCGAAAACAAGGACAGTGGAAGAATTCAAAACCTCTAACATCTAAAGCTACAGCAGCATTAAAACACAGCCTAACTCCTTGCCAGATTAATGTAAGTCTTCACGCAAACAGGTTAGTTATCTCAGTGTATGTACCCAATACAATATGACTGACTTTCACCAAAAAAGAAAAAAAAGACAAAAATAAATAAAATCATGTAGTGTCAAAAACTAAGGAAAAAAAAAAACAGACTGAAAAGACAAAATAAACTTTAGAACCAGAAACAGATATGACACAGATGTTGAAATTAATCACCTAGGAGATTTAAAATAATCATAACTAACAAATTAAGGATTAGAAAGGAAAAAGCAGAAAAGATGCAAGAACAGATGGGTTATTCTTGTCCTCTCTTCTTTTTGAGTCATAATCTCACAATTTCTATCAATTCTACTTCAAAACACCTTTGGAATCCATCATTCTTTTTTTTTTTTTTAAAGATTGATTGATTTATGCACACAAGAGCTGAGGTACAGGCCAAAGTCGTGGAAGTTCAGTGAGAGGGTTCACCAGACAGAGTGGGGAGCAGAACAGGCAGACTGACTGAAACACACTGCTGAGGGCAGCAGCAGGTGAGGCAGGGGAGATCTGCCTGCGCCATGTGGGTCCCCTCTGATCGAACTCGCGCTGCAGTGGCTGTGGTTTGCCTAATAATGCGTTGCTTAACCCACTGCACCACCAGGGAGGCCCAGGAATCCATCATTCCTCTTCAGCTATATTAGTACTGCATTAGTTCAAGTCCTTAACATTTCTTGCCTAAACTATCATGCCATTGGACAGGATACCCTTTCTCACAGGTCTTTCTATACCATAGCTTACCCTCTATACAGCTTCTGGAGTTATTTGTTGAAAAACAAACGCAGTCCTGTCTCTTTGTTAAAGGTCTTTTCTGCACACAGAAACTCCACTGTACACAGAACAAAATCTAAACTCATATAAGGTAACGTGTAAGATGACATATAAGAACCTTCATAGTCTTGGCCCTAACAACCTCCCCAGAATATTTTTGCATAATCTTTTCTTCTTTTGTTATACTTAGAAATATAAAATGATCATAAACTTATTATAAACTTCTCTATCACCAAATATTAACTTCTCAAAGGAAATAATAAATGTTATTTAGAGAATGTTCTGCTGAAGACTGAAACTTGAATGAGTGGAGGGCGATAAAAAGCTATTCTCTTCTTAAGTAAGGGCTTCAGAAAGTCATCTTCACTGTCCATGTTGTGGAAATTTCCTGCCATGGAAGGCAAAATTTATAATAAAGATGTTGGGGGTCCCTGGAAACTATCAGGGGAGCCATTAAAGGAGTAAAGGGTAAATAGTTCCATCCCCAATTAAGAAAATCTAACAAAACACTTTAAGGCTTAAGGATGAAGGAAAATGAAAGGTTGGTGGTTAAGGATAAAGGATGAAAAAAGATACCCAACCACTAATAATATGAGTTGGCAGCAAAACAGAAGGAACTGTTTCACAAGAGGCAGCAGACACAATAGTCTGTCCATTAACAATGATCATGAACTTCTGTTTTCAGGGAAGATGGCTTCAGAAAGACCAGAAGCGAGTGTCAACAGATGTGTTCCTAGGAACTTGGTGTGGAAGACCCTTACCCACGGATGACAGAGGGACAATGGGTTGTCCCCCATGACAGACCATACATCAAAAATTCTGGCTTGCACAGACCTGAGCCAGAAGCCTATCTGCAGACTCTAAATGACCAGTTGTCCACAGTGACATCGTGTGGCTGCAAGAAGTAATGACAGTGTCTGACCCATCTGTTTCCCTGACTAACCTCAACTTCTTAGACCATGTAAGTTTCATAAAATATCAGAGGACAGTCTAAAAGGAAGTCTGAACTTCCTCCTAACCTGATATGTAATAGTTTAAGGTGTTGTTGTTAAAATAAAAAATAAAGTGTTTATGGATGTAATTGTCTCTAGAATATGTAGCAATTCAATCTCAGGGAAAATATTTGAAACTAAAACCACTAAAAGAGTATGGTGGAGACTTTTTAAGCCATGGATCCTTTTTATAACGGAAAATATGCAGGAAACTCTAGAACTCTCTCTACAAAAAGCCACCAGAGTTATTCGGGCTGGTGTGGAAGTTGGAGACTGGAATCCGTGTAACTCAGACTCCCTACATGTTTGCCCAGCTCTCAGCAACAGTCTCTGAATCCCTCCATAGAACCCAAGCATCCTGCATAACATAGTATAACACCTGCTTCCTTGGTGATATAAAGTCCCTGAAGAATTTAAATCAGAGGATGACATCAACAGACCATCTGTGTAGCGCAGAGGAGGTTCTGAAGAGTGTGAAGAGAACAAGGAAAGATTGGCTATAAGACAACCGGCATATAAAAATCATGGACAGACAAGCCTTCTGACATACAATATCATAAATCATGTTTGACACAAAAACGTGCTGAATCTAATTCTATTTGTAAATATAAAATCTATTTGTAAATCATTATCAAATGCATGCGTTAGAAAGAGAAATAATCTCTCAGTAATGGTAAGAAAGGGTTAACCTATGAGTAAATTGGAAATATAATTATCACAAATTTTTAGACACTTTTCTATCAAATAGGTTGTTTTACATCAGATTCCCTCACCTTACTCAGATTGGAAAATTATTTTAAGCAAAATAAACTTAAATCCTGCCAATAACTAGGGGACTTAAACCTGTTATGATAAAAGTCCTAGTTCCATGCTAATTTTTTAGGAAAAAAATTGAATAAAATATATTCTTAAAAGGAAAGTCTAGAATGCCTATTGGGATAAAAGTAATTTCCTAGCAGATTTTAAGTAAAAATATAGTAGAAAACAGTGCATGTTGTGATGAGTATGTGTGTTCAAGCTAGTTTTGAGAAATATTCAGAATAAATATTCTAAGTAGAAACGTTTAGAAATTAATGCAACTATTTTTCCAAACTATCAATAGTTTTGAGAAAACCTCAGTATAAAACAGACTGTAACAAAAAATAGATAATTTAAGTAATAAATTGCAACAAAGAACAGAGGAATTAGAGAGATGGATTCTGAAGAGATGAAACCCTGCTCCCCTGTGCCTCCCACTTATCCCCCTTACTGGCAAGACATTAGACATAGGCTGTTTCCACAGAGGTTGAGGCATAAGTTTGCATGAGACAAATCCTGCAGTCTAGGGAAATTACTCGGAGGAAGGCTAGGAAATGAATACCTGGGTATGTGCTTCATAGCATTATCAGGCAAAAGGCATCAGCAATAAATTTAGGAAGAAAGGTGGAGTCATGTAACAGAAAACTTCAGGTACATCAGAGCTAAACATATTTCACCAACTCAAGAGCTGAAGTCTTCATGAAGATGCAAACTCTCAGATAGTTATCGAGGAAAAGGTATTTTTAATATTTAAGCAAGGAAAAGGGCAGGAAGCTAAATCAGGTGGTATTACTCATCTTTACCATGTGCAAACTCTGAGAAATTCTAAATCTACAGGCTACTAAAATGCAAGGAGTGACTTCAGAAAACAAAAGCAAATTCCATCACAACTTTAAGAAAGAAAATATGGGCTTGCCCTGATGCAGCTGTACTGTAACTTACTGTAATTTTCCTATTTTTCTAGATCCCAGACCTGCCTCCTAAGCTGAATCCAAAACAGCAACATGTAACATACAACTGGGGCCGGGTACACTCATACAACACCCCCCAAAAATTCACTGCCCATCTCTTAGCCTACAACAAGGATTTAGTGAAGAAATTCATTCTACTGGACAATCAAGGGGACATTAGCATTTCATTCCCTTGTTGAACAGTGGTATTGCTGATCCCTCCTCGGCATGCTATTTAAAAAAAAAAAAGCAGGGCCTCCCTGGTGGCGCAGTGGGTTGAGCCCTGCACTGTAAAGCATCCATGGCACAGCAGTGCCAGTTCAATCCCCGGCCAGGGAGGGGTTCACATGGTGCAGCAGACCTCTCCTGCCTCTCCTCTCCCACTGCTCCTCTCAGCAGTGTATTTCAATTGATCAGCCTGTTCTGCTCCCCACTCTGTCCCTGGTGAATCCTCTCACCTCCCATGACTCTGGCCTGTACCCCAGCTCTTGTATGCATAAATAAATAAATCTTTAAAAATAAATAAATAAAATTTAAAGAAAAAAAATGCAAACATATGGGCATAGGAACACCAGATAAAAGACAACAGGCCTGGGCTTACTGATTCTGAAAACTTATCCATTACTTACTTGAAATTCAAATTTAACTGGACGTGCTGTGTTTTATATAGTAAATCTGTCTTTCCTAATTGAAGGGACAAGCATGGCAGAGAGGTCTGGTGGCAGGAGGCTAACAGAAATATGCACAACTCAAAGTAGCTAGACCAGGGCCATCTTGCAGGTAGTGTTAGAGTCAGAGACATGCTGGAGCCAGAGATTGATCTTGACAAATAGCCTATGTCCTTATCTAGATGGATAGCTGGTCCCATAGCTTGGAATGTTAGCTTAGAATGTTATCTTAGAGTGTTATCTTAGAGGTTGTTATCTTAGGATGTGTACCTGGGTACAGGGCAGAAGCCCACTCCGCCAAAACAGATCTCTGGTACAAATTTAAACTTCTTAAATATGTTTCTATTTAAAACTATTGGCTGTGCTCATTGTATGGTTTTTTCAACCCCTCAGCTAATTCGCTGCAACCTATAAAAGCTCACCCCTTCTTACTCTCAGGGTCGACCACCTCAGCCAGACCTGCGTGTCTTGGTTGAACGATCGGCCCCAGCATGCTGGTATAATTAAAAGCTCTACCTGACCATTGCAGCCCTGTGTCCGCTCTTTGTTCTTTTGGGTGCCCTCAGAAACTTGGTCCTTTACATTAGTCATGCAAGAGCCCACTGACAGTAAGAATAAAGGAGGCAGTTGGGAAATGGAACAGGGTGCCCCAAGTCTCAAGTCCATTTATCAGCCTGATTAAGAAATAATCACAGACCAGGAAGGTGCCCCCTCACCAATTCAATTAAAAGTGTTATGTTCATAACACCAACGTAATGATAATAGCACAATAGCAATGGAACAAAGCTGAATTTGGAAAAGTAGGCTGGGTAATATGGGAAAACTCAGTGGGCCTTGGTAGCCTAGGAGACTCCCACAGGCCAAGCCAATCAGCAAGAGACACAATATGGAGCCGCCCAATGGCCACGCTCTATCCCCCAGTCCTTGCCCACTATGTGAACATAGGCACCTACTTCTGGACACCTCAGTGGCTACCTACTCTCCGGACCCCTCCCTGCTTGGAGAACTTTCCTGTCCTTCAATAAATATCTTTCTTTTTAATAAATATCTTTCTTTTCTGTAACTTTGTTGTCAACATTAAAAACATTGTTTTCCCCTGCAGAAAGCAAGCAGCAAGAGCACACCCACCTGGAGTCCTCAGGCTCCAGGCCTGCCCTCAAATAAACCCTGATTCAAGAAGATCTCAACAATCATTCTAGGAGAAACTGTCTGGGGTAGAAACTGAGTAGGGAAAACCAGAAAAGTCAAGAAACTGTAGAGTGCTCCAAAATGTTCTGCAAAGAAGTCACCAACACATAGGTCCCTGAGGAGAGCCACAGTGTGAATCTTTGTCCAACAGACATTTAGTCAGAGCCAAAGAAACAGCAACAGCAGAGAGGACAAAACACCATTCAAGTAGGCAATATTTGTGTCTTTCCAACCCCACCCCACCATGGGAAACTGGAACCTGAAACAGCAGGCACAAAGAAAAAGACCATGTCTTGACTGTGTCCTGAGTCACAGCCAGAAAGGCAAAGAGAAAAGGAAATTAACATTAAATTGGGTGTCAGATTGAAAGTTTAAATAGAATCAGTTATCTATTGCTGCAGAACAAAGATAATGGCTTGAAACAATGGATATTTATTATCTCACAGCTTCTGTGAAGCAGGAATATGGATACAGCCCCCGCTGGCTTGCTCCTTCAGGCACAGATAAGGATCAGCTGGTTCGGCAGTCAACTTGAGGCTTTACTAGGGAAGGATCTGGCTCAAAGCTCACTCTTGTGGCGGTTGGAAGCATCCTTGTGAAGTCTCAGTTGAAGCTCAGCTTCTCCCTGTCCTCCACTCAGTTCTTTGCCACACAAGCCGCTCTTGCGTAAGAGCCATTCTAGGAGCTGCTAACCACAGACTGTTTCTCATTCTCAACACTTATAAAATTCCATGTCTTTTAGGAATTGTGCCAAGAACCATCGATGACAACCAAGCATATATGGCAAATATATATTGGTCATCTCAATGACTAAACATTTCTTCCTAATCACAATTCATAAATAAGGAAGGGAGACAGCGAGGTACAATGGCGAGGACTTCTTTGGAGGTCACTGAAATACATGTTGAAGCTCAGTTCCACCACCACCAGTAACCTAGGGTTAATGAACATCTTTGAAGCACAGTCTTCTCAGAGATCAGCTTGTGATGAGCACAACAGGTGATGCACATGTTGATGTACAGTATCTGGCCAACCCATAGTGGTTATTGTGATTGTTACCATTACATAGTCCACCACAGTTCATTTATCCAATTTAATGATCAGCAAAACCCAACTTGCTCTCCTCTTTATTTTAAAGCATGAAAATGACAGAAGTCTTAACAGTCATTTATACAAAAGCACATATTTCTAGATTCTAACTGAAATTTGCCCTAGTTATGTAATATTTGTATGATAAATTCACTGCTCACGGCTTGTACTTTCACAAAGCATGAAAACTCAGGTCTGTTGACACCAAGGAAGAGCTCTGTATAACTGGTTTCTAAACTTCCATAAAGTGTCACAGCACCAAGGTGCCAGAGGAGAACCCAGCACAGCCACAGACAAATAGAGCTTCTCCTCTCATCCACAAGAGCCTCAGCCCTGAAGGACACCACAGCACTCTGCCCCAGAGTTCAGATGAGTCCTGGCCAAAGAAGAAAAGCTATCAAAGGAACTTATAAGAAATACATGCCTGGGGCCTCCCTGGTAGCACAAGGGGTTGAGCGCAGCACTGTGGGGTTTCTGTAACCACTGCAATGCAAATTCAATCCCCAGCTAGGGAGGTGATCTGCATGGCACAGCAGACCTCTCCTGCCTCACCCGCTGATCCCCTCAGCAGTTTATTTCAGTAGATCTGTCTGTTCTGCTCCCCAATCTCTGGTGAATCCTCTCACCTGCCCTCGACACCTCTGGCCTGTACCCCAGCTCTTGTATGCATAAATAAATCTTTAAAAATAAAAAAAATACATGAACCCCCTACCAAACAAATTCCACACCACCACCACTCAGTGAGGTTTCACCACATACAGATCATACTCAAGTTCTGATGGAGTTATGCCCAGTAAAATATCATAGTGGAAAAGGCATTTCATATACCTAACCTACCAAACACCATAGCTTAGTCTAGCCTATCTAAAGTGTGCTCATGACACTTACATAGCCCACAGATGGACAAATCATCTAACACAAAGCCTATTTTATAATGAAGTTTTCTATAGCTCATGTAATTTACTGGAAACTGCACTGAAAGACAATCTGCAGAGGATCTGTTGCCCACCCTCATGACCACATTGCTCCTGAAAGCTGCAGCTCATGGCCGCTGCCTGGCACCTCAACAAGGTGGTGCCAGGGAAAGGCCAACATTCAAAATTTGAATCACAGTTTCTACTGAGTATCACTTTCATACCAATGTAACATCAAAACATGCTACATTGAGGCATTGTAGATCAGGAGTCATTTGTACCCAGTTACGGTCTACATATTACCTTAACTGCTAAACTACTTTAAACAACAAATACTTATTGATATCTCCCACAGTTTCAGAAGGCCAGGAATCCAGAAGAGTTTAGTTGGCTTCTTCTGGCTCAGGGAATGTCATGAATTTGTCATCAGCCTGTTGGTGGAGAGAGATGTTTTTAGCTTTGTTCTTGGTGCAATTGTACCTGCCTCAATCTTTTCCTGGAGCTTCACAGTAACATCTTTCTCGTGGTCATCATAACATCTCCACGTTTATATTTCTTTCAAACCAATTTAGTTCATTTCAAAATAACATTTTAAGTCTGCTTAGATATAACATTAATAATTTTACTATTTTCTACCACAGCAATGTAATAAATACTAATTGAGAAACTGTCAACACCAAATTCTCTCATACACAAGACAAGACAGTTCCACTCAGATGCAACCTAGGGAGAAGGGAGAAGTTGCTTTTACTAAAACAGCTCCATCTACTCAAAATTCCTGCTTAGAAGAAAATCACCAAAGTTACTCTTTAAAATGCAATTAAAAGTCAAATTATTAGTAGCATATAACTCTAACTAAAATCGTTCTGTCAGGTTAGCTATAAAACCACCTATCTAGATACAAGAGAAAATTAGATATAATTACAGAAGATTTACTGAAACAGAAAAATTCAAAAAAAAATATGGATTGGATTTCCACAGGATTCTGTAGAGGTAACTCATGAGTCAGAGGAGATACAGGATGAGGGGAAAACATTGAGGATCCCTTAAATTTGTTTTTCAAAATTAAAACTTGAAGAAGGGATCGGGTGATGTTTTCAAGAGGGAATCCCAAAGTACAGAAATAAGGGAACAGGAGAGTGATGCAACAATGCAACGGAGGGCTCAGTCGGCTGGTTCTTTTCACCTCCCAGAATTGTGTCTGCCTAAAAGAAGGAAGATTGAAGAATTATCCATAGGTTCAATCCCCCATTAGATGTTGCTCTGTTCCTCTAATTATCTTTGTGGATTCTGTAATGATAAAGGAAAGCTCTGGAGTGAAAAGTGGAAAGACACACTGGTCTCATTTTAAGTGGACACTGTCTACTTTAGAGACACCTGAACTGACTTAGAATTGTCCCCAGCAGTCACAAATCGGTGAGGGGGGGAGTGTGACATGGGGCATCAGAGACATCTATCCACTGAAGTTCCAAAACACACTTGGACTTGCCACATCACTAAATTGCAAGAGGTGAAGCTGAAAACAAATATGACCTACATCACATTTTCACTTTGGATTAGTTCTAAAGATAAGTCTATGTAGAATTCCCCAGCAAGTGGGAGTTTATTATTACACACTCAAGAAGATTGCTTTAAGATGACCCCTAAAACATGACCTTGATGGTATGCTAAAATGAAACACCAAAAGCACAAACAATAACAATATAGATAAACGGGACTTTATCAGCATTTAAAACTTTTATGCTTCACAAGCTACCATCAAGAAACAGTCAATGAAATGGAAGAAACTATTTACAAATTGTTAATCTGGTAAGAGACTTGTATCCAAAATATACAAAGAACTTTATAAAAATGACAAGCAATGCAATTAATAATTGGGCAAAGGATTTGAATAGACATTTCTCCAAAGAAGAGGTACAAATAATCAATAAGCACATGAAAACACAGGTAGCATCTACTAGCCACCAGGAAATATAACTCAAATGACAATGATTTATCATTCCATTGCCACTAGGATGGCTATAATCAAAAACAGGTAACAACCCTTGGTGAGTACATTGTGAAACTGAAATTCTCATACACACCATGGGAACTGTAAATGGTACAGTCACTTTGGAACCATCTGGCATTCACTCAAAGAGTTACCACATACCTGAAAAATTCCGGTCCCAGATACATACCAAAGAAAAATGAAAATGTCTACATAAAAACTTGTATGCAATGTTCACAGCAGCACTATACCTAATAGCCAAATAGTGAAAACAAATTAAATACCCACCAACTGTTGAATACATCGACAGAATGTGGTGTATGCATAAAATTGGATATTTTCTGGCAACTAAAAGAAACAAAGCAGTGATACATGCTACAACATGGATAAATCTTAAAAACATTATGCTAAGTGAAAGAAGACTGACACAACTAACCACATATTCTGTGACTCCATTTAAATGAAATGTGCAGAATAGGCTAATCTAAAAAGGCAGGAAATATTTTAGTAGTTGCCCAGGATTGGTGAGACTGGAGGGAAATGAGGATGACTGTGAATGAGTAGAGCAGGGTATCTTTATGAGATGACAAAATGGGTCTAAAATTAGTTGGTGCTGGTGGTTGCACAACTGGGAATATACTAAAAATCACTGACTGGTACATTTTAAATAAATAAACTACAGATGGGAATTATATCTCCATAAAGCTCCACAAATCAGTGTGATATTGAAATGAGATAAAAAGGTAATAAATATCGGTACATTTTATAATCAGTTTATAAGAAATAAAGAGCACCTGCTACATACAAATCACAATCAATAAAATTATGGGAAAAAACCACAGTGCATAACAGTAAAGCATTTTATAATGATGCATGAGTATTTCAATGTGCACTATATGTACCTGATAAAGAAAATGTTACTTTCTCTTTACTATAAGCATTAGTTCATTTTTAAATGAAGGCAAGCAATCAAACTGCATAAAATTTAAATCTTAATCATTCAGCCCTAGGGGTTATTTTCTAAAGACGTTTCATAAACACAAGCCTGTCGTCAGATCTAGAGAAGTCCTGAGAGAAAATCAAACACAAATGAGTTGCCAGAGGATGATTCTATACAGAATTAAATACTACCCTTTGAAGATTAAGAAATGATTTATTTATAATTATAAACTTTTGGTTAGAAAGGGCTAAAAAATATTTCAATTCTGAGAAGCTCCTAACATTTTATCTTTGTCTACTATCTCAAGGGAAAACATGATCAGCTGAGAGATAACAGCTTATATTCAATAAAATGAAAATCTAAGATAGATTTGTTCTTATTATAACAGTGACATAAAAGCATCCAGGCATTTCTACTCAATAAGCATCAGAACACTCACCAACCCCAAAGAAACTGAATCGTCTGCTCAGAGACAACACATTATTTAGCTCACCAGGATAATTTAAAAATAATACAATGTGACTCAAATCTATGCAAAGAAATTTGTCAAGTGAAAGCATTTCTTCCTTAACACCTGCTGGCAATCAAGAGGAAAAAATGCATGTGAAGTTATGAGCATGTTTAGAGAATTACCCTGATTCTGAAACCATGTGCAAATTCTTCCAGAAATTTAAAGGGTTGATTTCCAACAGATTTCAGGCAGACATAGAGTTAATAGGGGAAGATTATAGTTTTCATCTCTATATATATAATCAAAATATGTAACATATAAAAATATAAAACTACATTGTAGTCCTTATATAATTATATTATTATATATAATACATGTAATATAAAGTACATATATAAAAAACAATCTTGAGCAAGGAAGAATCTGTAGCATAAAAAGTTCACTGTGCCTTTCCACCAACTGACTTGCACTCACATTTCCCCTGAAAGCTTCTCAAGTGCCCTCATGTTAGCACTTTATTTCACACACCCTGTGTTACACAGGAAGCAAAAGATGCAGCATCCTCATTTTATCATGTGTTAGTAGTCTGAGATGCAAATAAATGGGAGTGAGAGAAAAATCAAACCAACTGCCTATAATTATATCTTTATAATTTCATATTTGCAAGGTTACCAAAACAATGATTTTGCTAAAAAGGAGAGTTTGAGATCATAATATGGATTTATAAGCATCCCTTCTTGCTAAAAGGAAAATGCTCACACACCTTGTTTGACTATTAGGAAGATCCACATTACTTGGTCATTTAACATCTTAAATTAGCTCCCCTCTAAGATGCAACCACAAAACTGAACTTATATTCATAAGAAACACAGAAAAGATGACTAGAGTCTAAACTAAGCAGTATTTGGCTGCTTGGTGGGAGCTCAGTGGGCTCTTGCAGCCCCAGTGCCCTCCATAGGCAAGTCTGACGTAAGGGTATTTGAGGGCAGTGCATATATGACTTCTGCCCAGCATCTTCCCAGCATTGTCCAAAATTTGTTAAATACTTCCCAGGGGACTCCCTCCTGCACATAGTTCTTCATGACTTTTTTAAATCTGGTAAAAGGTCATAGCAGCAATGATGTTAAATTCAAAATTTTTGCTAAGGCGAAGTGAGAATAAAAGAGCTGTTTAAGGATACAAAGTTGCATCTAGTAGAAAATAAATCCTATGGCTCTAATGCAAAGTATAGTGAATATAGATATAATATTGAATTATGATGACCAAATTTTCCAAGAAACAATATCTTAATTCTTCTGACTACACACAAAAAAAGAAATGGTAACAATGTGACATGATAGAGGTACTAGCACTACAGTGACAACCATATCACAATACAAAAATATATCTAATCAAATTGTTGTACAACTTAAAATAAATCAATGTTAATATGTTATATGTCAAACATACAAATATATTTCAATTAAAAAATTAGCCAGGTTTCTTTGAAACTATTTGGTCAAAACATTTCTCAGGATAAACTCAGAGCAGAACTCACAGTTCCCTAACTCTCCAGAGAGAGCCTCTGCTCTCATAAGTTTGGGAAGGAAGGAAAAAAAGGAAGCTAAAAGTTATTGAGCCTCTAAAGACCAGAGCATTTTATATATTATTTTTGCTTAATCTTTGTTCAAACCTATGAGGTAAACATTATTACTCACCCACAGATACACTCAAATGAGGAAACTAACTCCCCAAGGTCAAAAATGTACTCAAGGTCACACAATTAGTATCTGGGTAGTCAGTCTATAAAACAGATTCAGCTCATTGCAGACCACAAACTTCTCTGAGAACCTCTAAACAGCAAAAGACTGTTCTATATACACATTTACAAACTAATTCAGGGCCCTAACTTAGTCCAGTTGGAAATACAAAACCCAAAGCTTCCCTCTTTTTACACAACCATATTCCCTCTCACTGGACAAAGCTGGGAAGGAGGGGAAGAGAATTACCTAACATTTAATGTACTTTATTTTACTTCAAAATCCTTTCATCTATCTTATTAGCTATTTCATAAATTCTTTACATATCCTTTTCTTTTGGTCAGAAACTACTTGTAGAGAGCAAAAATTAAATGATTTCAAAAGCATTTCATCAACTTTCTATTTTTTTCCAATTTCTCCCCACCTATTCCACTTCTAAGAACTTATCTAAAGAATTGGAAACAGAATCTCCAAGACATATAGGTACACTCCTACCTAGTTCATCTTTATCTGGAAGAGTCAAGATATGGAAACAACCTAAATGTCCACTAACAGATGAATGGACAAAGAGAAAATGGCATATATCTACAATGAAATATTATTCAGCTTTAAAAAAGGAGGGAAATACTATCATATGCTACTTTGATGAAACACAATGACATGATGCTAGACAATACATTCTCATAAAGCAAGACATTTAAACAAATACTTAGTGCCTCTGAGTCACTTCCTGAGGGAAAACTAATAGTCAGTGACCAAATATTAAGCTTTCTTCCTGAATGCAGCTAGGCTTGTAAAATTCCACACTAGGGTGCAAGGCACCATTCGACATAACCATGTGATCTTACTGAGGCACTGCTCAACATGACCAGGTGCTCCCAGTCCCAGTAGTGGCCTGCCACTGCAGTACTTAAGCCAAAGGAGCCCTCAGGGCACACAGACTAGAGATACTGTCTTTGCACTCACCATTGACCTAACCACAGGTTTTTAGTACCTCCCAGAAAGGAGATTATACACTCCTCTGATATCCTATTCTTGTAGCTATTCATAAGGTAACACCTCCATATTGCCAGGACTGAATGGCCAGCAGGACTTATGATGGTGTCACCAAAGAACCACACATATTAGCACACTCTAAAAGCAGGTATCTGCGGATATGACCTCCACTCAGCCTGAAACTGAAAACTGCTAAAAGAGATTCCCCAGGAATACTGAAAAGTTTTGACATATCCTGAACAAAGGTATTAAGGATAAACCAGGCTGAGGCCTTCTGCTGGTGCAAGCGGTTAAGTCACAGCACTATGAAGTTATCTGCAGCCACTGCAGCACAGAGTTCAATCCCCAGCCAGGAAGCTGACCCACATGGTGTGGCAGACCTCTCCTGCCTTGTCTGCTGCTCCCTTCAGAAGTTTACCAATGCTTAAACTAACTTTGCAAGCAATAGTAAAGCATATTTTTGAGCTGAAAAGTGATGGCACTAGAAAACATATGAAAGAAAAAATTTTATTGGTAACATTAAATTAGGTAAACATAGTGGATTAGCCACTAGCATGAACATGAAAATAAAAAAGTAGTAATATTAAAGTTACAAAAATTAGGGGATACAAATTAGGATGATGTAAAGTGTGACATCAAAAATATTGGAGGGGAAAGTAAAAATGTAGATTCACGAGTTCAAAATTTAGTTGCTATTAACTGGGAATAGTTATATACTTAGGATGTTCTATGTAAATCTTCTGGTAATCACAAACTTAAAACCTGTAGTAGCAATAGAAACATGAAAGAAAATGAGAAAGTAATCAAAAAATAACAAAAGAAAATTACCAAAACAACAAGAGAGAAGAGAAGAAGGAAAAAAGAGGAATTGTTAAAACGATTAGCAAAATGGCAGTAAATACATTCCTATCAAAAATTACTTTAAATGTCAATGAGCAAATTATCCAATTAGAAGAAATAGAGTGACTAAATGGATAAAGTCAGACTCACCATATACTACCTAAAAGAGACTCAAATATAAAGACACAGAGATTAAAAATGGAAAGATACACAAAAATTTTCTACCAAATGAAAAGAAATTAAGAAAATAATTCCATTTACAACTGTATTCTAAAGAATAAAGAATGGAACTATGCAAAACTAAAACATTTCTGCAAAACAAAAGAAATCAACAAAAATAAAATATGATCTTGAATGAGAAATGTTATTTGCAAATTATGTGTTTGATGGATTAATATCTACTATATACAAAGAACTTGTACAATTCAATAAACATTTTTTAAAAATTACAAAATGGGCAGAGGAACTAAATAGATATTTTTTTCCAAAGAAGACATACAGGTGGTCAAAAGGCAGATATAAAATGTTCAATATCACTAATAATGAGGGAAACTGAAAAAGTGCCGTGATGGTATATCACCTTATTCCTGTCAGAAATGCCATTATTAAAAGAATAGAGAAGAAATGCTCCCAGAAAGATCAAAATGGGTGAGAAGAGCACAAGGGATTATGGTGTGGTACACAGGTGAATTAGTGGTGGGAATTTCATGGGGATTACACCTGAGAGGAGAAAGCCACATTACACAAAATGAAGAATGATATAAAATTTAAAAAAGTGCTCCCAAACATGTGAAGAGAACCTCATGCACTATTGTTGAAATGTAAATCAGTACATACACTATAGAAAACAATATGGAGGTCCCTCAAAAACTGATATTATAACTACCAGATGACCCAGCAATTCCACTTTTAGGTATTTACCCAAGCAGGAGAAAAACACTAATTTAAAAAGCTATATGCACCAATCTTACTGTAGTACTATAACAGCATTATTTGCAATGACCAAGACACAAAAACAAGTGAATGGATAAAGAAGATGTGATTCACACACACAGACTACAACTCATAATAACATATGTGATGGAATACTACTGAGCCATAAAAAAGAATGAAATCTTGCCATTTGCTATGAAGGTTATACTAGGCATGTTATTATGCTCAGTACATTATGTCAGACAAAGAGACACAAATACCATATGATTTCACTTAACATTTGAAATAAAAAGCAAACTGAAATTAAACTAAAATCATAGAGACAAGACAGATAGATGGTTGCCAGAGGTAAGGAGGGTTGGGGCAAATTGGATATGCATGCTTCGTGCATGTTCACAAAGCATGCAAATATATTAATACATTGAGGTTGAAAATAGCTTAGAAAAATAAAGGTGTACATCAAAATGCAAAAGTGGTAATCTCTATGTAGACAAGGTATAGAATTTCTCTTATTTTTCTTTAACTAAGCTGTATATTCTAAGTTTTCTGTGAAGAGTTACTTTTTAGAATAAAAATATTTTAGTAGGGGTAGAGAAACATTTTGATAGATAGTGCATTGAGTATGTAAATTACTTTGCAAATATGGACCATGCCTGAGCCATGTGGGTTTTCTCCCTGGCCAGGGATCTAAGGCCATTGTAGTCGGCCATCACAGTAGTAACACTGAGACTTAAGCCCTAGGTCACCAGTGACCTGTCTTTTCATTTACTTTTGTCTCTTTTTATTTCCTTTAACAGTATCTTATAATTTTCAGTATATGTACACCCTTTACTTCCTTTATTTTTGCCAGGCATTCCATCTTTTTGGTGCATTTGTAATGAAATTTTTTTTTCCTATTTTCTCTTTCCTCTAATTTATTGCTTGCATATAAAATATAGATCTATTTTTGGATACTTATTTTGTATCCTTGCATGGACATGTGACTGCATTTATTTATGATTTCTAATTGATTTTTGGTAGACTTTTTAGCATATTCTATGTATATTATCAGGTCACTGCAAATAGTAATATTTTTGCTCTCCAATTTAAATTATATTTTAATTATTCAGATTTTATTTTCTTGCCTAATTGCTCTGTCTAGTTTTCTAACACTACATTAAACAGTAAGACTGGACATCCTCATTCCTAATTTTAGGGGAAATGCACCCAATTTTTCATCATTGAATATTATGTTAACTATGGATTTGTCCATAGTTATGATCCCTAATGTGGTTTTTATTATGTCAAGGCATTTTCCTAATATTCCCAATTTATTGAGAGTTTTTATCTTAAATGGGTATTCAACTTTTTTGAATACATTTTCAGTTTCTGCTGACATGATCAGGTGATTTATGTTTTATTTTTTTTTTCTTTTGCTGTAGTGAATTACAGTGATTTTTATATGTTGAACCATTCTTACATTCCTGGAATGAATTCCACTTTGTCATGATGTTTGATTCTCTTCATGTATTGCTGGATTTGATTTAGCAAGAATTTTTAAGGATTTCTGCATCTATGTCCATCAGAGATAACCAGTCTATAGTTTTCTTTTCCTCTGTTCTTGTCTGGTTTGGAAATCAGAGATATGTCGACTTTATAAGATTTGCTTGGGAGCAGTCTCCCCTCTTCAAATTTTTGAAAGAGATTCAGAAGTAAGGATATTAGGTCTTTTTAATGTTTGGTAGAATTTACCAGAGATGCTATCTTGTGTTGGGTTTTTATTCTTAGGGAGATTTTTGCTTACTGTTTTGATTTCTCTCCTAGTGACTGGCCTGTTTAAACTATCTGTTTCACCCTGCTTCAGTGTTGGAAGGTTTCTTCTAGGTTGTCCAGCTTGTTTGCATATAGGTGTTCACTCTAGTCTCTTATGATCTGTTGTATATCTGTGACATCTGATGTCACTTCACCGCCTACTTTCCTGATTTTTTTAAAAGCAGTTTCTCTCCTTTTTTCCAGTGAGTCTAGCTAAGGGGTTATCAATTATGATTATCCCTTCAAAGAAGCAGCTCTTGATTTCATTGAACTTTAATACCATTTTTATGGTTTCCATTTCATTTATTTCTACTCTGATTTTTATTACTTTCTTCTTTCTACTGACTTTTGAGTGGGGGAGAGCCAACCCAATGAAAGACTTTCTCCTCTTTAGTACAGAACAAGTACCTGTCTGTCACTGCATGAAACCCATGTTACAGATAACTGCCTCCTGTGACTCCTGTCCATGGTGCAGAGAAGGTATGTTTCTCTGATCTCAAAACTGCTCAATACCTGAGGTGAAAGAGGATGGAGCTCTGATGCCCAGACTGCTAACAACCAAACTCTCCATGACTAAACAGAAGATCCAGCCCCATGTACTGAAGCTCTGCATTTCTCTCACTGGGACCATAACCCACACAGGTGTGTATACTGCCCACTCTGCTCAATCCCCAGTCTGTGAAGCTAACTATAATGGTTACCACCCTAGCTACAACTCTCTCCTCTTCCCTCTCCCACCCCTCTATCACAGTGAGCCACCAACCACCCACCTCAGGTGAAAATATCCATGGGTCAATTCCTGAAGAGATGATGAGCTGATGAGATTTCCTAAGATTAATGGTTGATTTCTGTTTGTGCTCAGGGGAGAGGCTTAACAAAGCCTCTTTATTCTATTGTCATGGGTGGAATCTTCCACACTAGCTTATTTTTTCTTTTTACCAGTTTTACTCTTAAGTGTTATACTGGGGAAACAGACAAATGTGTTTGCTGCTTCAAATTCTGGTTTTTCATTCCTAGATATTTCTTAGAAACGTAAGTCTTCTACTCTTCTCTGACTCCAATAGGGTAAATCCATCAAGACTACACCCTTGGTCTTATGTCCTCCTCTGGAAAAGGCAAATAGCCCCCACATAAAGTATATGAATTAATATTGCAAATAAAAATGTCTCCTCAAGTTCTTTGAAAAGGGTCCCATGTCCTACAGTGAGTGATTTACATTTCAAATGTCAGAGATGCACAAACCAGTCCCCCATCTCAGTCCCTGGCCACCTTGAGTCATTCTGTCCCACTTACTTGAGAGAATTGAATTCACACATTCTCATATAAGCTTGCTCTTATATTCCCAAAGAAAGAGAAGTTGATTCCTGTTAAGGTTAAACTTTAAACAAATCAATTTTCATTTATAGGAAGAAAGGGGGAGGGCAATAAGAAGGAAAGGAAATATTTAGAAATATTTATATTAAGATGACAGAAGCTTATTTTATCTGAAGACATGCATCTCCCTGTTTCTGAGATAGACTCCTGGGTGTCTCTATACCTAATATTTTAAGTGGTGTCCCCTGAAGTGTACAGAGGACACAGAATAATTAGAGCTCTGAAAGAAACAATCAAAGCATACCAGAATTAAACATTACTTATAAGAAGAAACTTGGGAGGGATTAATCTCTCTAATAAGAAAAGGAAATAAATCCTTGGCAAGATTATTCAAAAAAACCTAAGAAAGCCATAGTCTCTTAACAGAAATAGTAAAAAAAACTTTAGTTCTAGAGAATCTGGATGATGCTGCTTCTTATAAAAGTTCTTCAGAATAAGCAGAGACAAAGTAGTCCGTCTTCATGCTAGAAGAAACCAGGTACCCCAGCAGCAGGACTCCTCCAGAGAGCTGAGTGACTACGGATGCATAAACCCTAAGTTTCACCCCATTAAAGCACCCAAAATGTACTTTAGAATTCTGGTTTTTTTTAATTTTGTAAAGGAAATTTTGTGCAAAATCAATCATATTATAAATATTTCCAGTAGGACGTGGGGCAACACCTCATTAATTTCACTAAAGCAAAAATGAAGACACTCAGTAAGTAGGATAGATGAAGGATTATATAATAGATTTGCATCTATTCAAGTTTTGCTACCATATGAGTTATACAAAAAAAAAAAAAAAAGACTTCAATTTTATGAGGTCTAGGAGTTTCAAAAATGTGAATAAGGCTCTGTGGAGCCATGTTTTGTTTTATAAGTCTGTCTTTGGCCCCAGAGACAGCGAACCATGCCCTTCTGATCTTCCCCAGGACCTGGTACACAGAAAGTATCCTGAATTTATAAATTCCCAGACTTTAGTTCTCTCATAATCACACTAAAAGTTCTAGATACCCAAGGAAGAGCAAACTGCAAAAGCAAGGTAGAGTGCTCAAATGCATTCAGAGTCACTCTGAATTGAGAGAGTTAAAAACAAACTTTCCCTGTTCCAAGCACTGCCATAGTGTAAGCTGCCTAGAGATTCTGAAGACAAAGAAGATGTTTGAAATCTTGTTTGGAGATTCGGTAGCAATTTTCTGGAATGCCCTGATAATTTATGTTCCATCTAGGGAAACCAGTCCCCATAAGTATTAATGTTTTTTCTCTTTGGCTATACCAGCCGAGAGGCAGAGACACAGCTCAAGGCATAGCAGGAAAAGCAGTTTTCATCATACACCCACGGTACACACATTTTGGTCCACATTTCTCCTCTCAGTCAAGCTTACATGCAGTGGCCTCATCTAAGCTGCTTCCTCTACCTCACCCACTCACCACTGTCAAGAGGAAGTTATCAGACTCACCTCCTCTTTGTCTCCATGGGCGTCACCAGAGGTCTAGAAATAGATGTGTTGAATTGTTCTCTAGGTCCCAGGTCCTGTAGCATACAGGACAAGGTCACCCTCCTTTCTCAGTAGGACTGGCAATATAATTAGTCTTATCTTTCATTCTGTGACGAACAGAGTGTAATTTTAAACTTTAAAGCAAGGAATAAAATATAGACTTAAACACCTAAAGTAGCAAGGACACCAGAAAAGGCAGCCATGGGTAAAGCATTCAAACACCCACACCAAGCACATATTTCTATTAGCTAACACTGAGGTCAGGATTGACACACAGGAATTGCCAGATATAGAAAACTCAATAAAAAGAAACCTAAATCTATAGAACAAACACAATTTCCTTATGATGATATTACAAAAAAAAAAAAAAAAACCTTTAAAGTTGCCTCGTTTTCTTTACATGATAAAGTACCTCAAGTACTTTTAGATTTACTTCTTTTTAAGTTTCTTATTCTATAGATGATACAGGTACACAGTGAGAAAAAAGGAAAAGATTAGACATAGGAAATTAAGTACTGAATCCAACTTTTGTGCTATAAGGCCCCAGTTCCTATTTCTCATGGAAACTATCATGACTAGATTTTGGATTCTTCTAGAAATGGTCTCGACATGTATAAGGCTGTATGTATCATTTTATAAATATAAACTCTGTCATACTATACATATTATTCCATGTCTTGTTCCCTCTCCCCAAATGCATTTTAATTATTAATACCCTGCTAAGCTACAACACACACAGGCACTTGGAATTCTTCAGAGGTTTCTGAGACCTTAACTCGGTAATCAAGACTAGTTCAATACTTTGTAACTAAGTCCTATAAATGCTACTGTGGGTTGCCATGTGTCCTCAGAAAAATATGTTGAAATTGAAACTGCAACATCCTGTAAATATAACTATATTTGGAAATAGAGTTTTGCAAATGTAATTTAAGATGTAAGTTATAATGAAGACAATACTGGAGTAAAGTGAGCCCTTAATTTAACATGACTATTGCTATTTTCCTTACTGTAAAAGGAAAAGAAACACAGTAACATACATGTACAGATAGCTGGAACACAGCTTGATGAGACCCAGGAATAATGCCAGGTGATGATGGAAACAGAGGTTGGAGCATTGTATCTACGAGACAAGGAATGCAAGGGTTGTTGCCAAAAACATGGGAAACTATAAAAGAGACCACAGAACATTCTCCATTAGAGCCTTCAGAAAGAATGACCCTCCTGACACCCTGATTTCAGATTTCTGACCCAAAATTGAAATTCCTGATGTTTTAAACCATCCAGTTGGTGGTACATTGTTATAGCAACTCTAAAACTAGCACAAATGTCATTGACTTCTTCTTTCCAACGTGGTATTTCCATCCCAGCTATAGCACCAACCTTCCTCTCCTTATTCCACCCTTGTCATCCCGTCTCAGTGTATCCTCTTTCAGTGTCCTCCTTGAATTATCAAGTTTGATTTGATGTCTTGCCTCCTTGAACTGGTTACTTGTGCTCTGCACATTTGTCCCCTTGAATTCTATTGTCATGTGCACATCTTTTCTCCTCAAAGGACCTAAAGTTCATCAAGTATTGATCTGTGTTCCTTTTTCCTTGATCCAGTGTGGACTCACAGTATGTGCTAACCAAGCAATCCTCAACCCAACTGTATTAAAGGGTTACTAATTTCTAAAATGATTTTTCAAAAAGTACTCTGTGATTCTTCCCTAGGCATTTCTAAGTATGTTCAGTGTCTCTAATCTGACACAATGAAACAACAGCTATTAAAAAGATATTTTATTTCTTAAACCAACAACAACAAATGTTGGCGAGGATGTAGAGAAAAAGGTACCCTAGTGCACTGCTGGTGGGAATGCAAGTTAATCCAACCACTATGGAAGGCTGTATGGAGGTTCCTCAGTCTACTAGAGATGGAACTACCTACTCCTAGGCATCTACCCAAAGGACACAAAAACACCAATCCAAAAGAGCACCTGTACCCCTATGTTTATTGCAGCACTATTTATAATTGGTAAGACCTGGAAACAATCCAAATGCCCAAAAGTAGAGGACTGGATCAAGAAGATGTGGTACATATACACAGTGGAACACTATTCAGCAATCAAAAATGATAAACTAGGGTCATTTATAGAAACATGATGGAGCTAGAGGGAGTTAATACTCAGTGAAACAAGTCAGAAGGCAAGAGAAAAATATTGGATGGCTTCACTTTTGGGAGGAATGTGAAAGAGCAACAACTATAAAAAAAATAAGAGTAAGCTCAAGGAAATGGGCAATTACAACCAAAAGCAAACAAATAAACAACAACAACAACAAAAAAAAACTCAACAAGACCAAAAAGTCAAAGATAAACTAAAGGGACTATGGGGGGTGAGGTGAGAGAGGGCAAAGTTGGGGATGAGAGTAGAAGGAACACAAGGGGCTGAAGTGATGGTACATGGGTGAAATGGTGGTGGAACTCCCTGGGGAATACAAATGATGTAAAATACAATTAAATAAATCTAATTTTTTAAAAAAGGTATTTTATTCCTTACTGTATTTCAAAAGTAAATTAATTTCTTTTATTTTAATGTGAAATTCAAGTTAGATTACAAGAAAGTTTACTATAACAAAAAGGGTAAATTAAATGCTAATGAGTAAGGTAACTCATGAAAACCAAATGCAAATTACCAGAAATACAAATGCATTAAGGTAATACCTCACTTTTTGATAATCACAGAAAAAGAAATCTAAAATAATGGGGAAGACAACACCAATGAAACCAGCAGGTAATTGATTTAGAGAGCCTGAGAAAGTCCTACTTGTAGATGTTATTTGAATAAGACAGTAAGTCAGCAGAGTGAACATTTATATACACAGTACTAATGACCACCTGATTTACTTAGATATTAATTTCCTTCTCATGTAATTATTTTAGGAGTATTGGTGATCATACCATCAAATAATCTTAGAGTTAGAATGGAACTTAAAAGTCAAATCATCCAATCTCTTACTCAGTGTAGAATCCCTTCCACTTCCTTCTTGATTTGCCATCAGGAACTTTGCCTAAATGCAGGTGACAACAGGAAACTACTATGAAGGTCACCAATTCCAATGCCAGGTTAGAAACAACAGATTACTCAGGATCCTAGAATCTGTTCCAACTAGTTTATCCTAAACGAAAATGCCTTTAAAAATGTCTCTCAACTCTACTTCTACCTTGATTTTAACATGTGACAGCAGAACTTAAGCTTTTACTAATCAGGTTGGCTCTCTTTCCCTCAGAACCACGTCTCTGAAAGTGAACTGTAGTATATCCTACCATATTCAGTAGCTCCCAGTATCAACAATATGATCAGATACCTTTGCAAACACCAAGGACTTGGTCTCCGCATTTATCTGTGGCCTATTCCTGTCACACAAAGGCTTTGGGTGTACAAGAGCTAGTCTGGGGACCTTAGAGCTCAAACGTCATGGATTTGAGGATGACTGCTATTAGACCATTACAGAAGCAGCCAAACATTTAATCATTTAAGCAGCCTATGTCTTTTCACTTTAAAATGAGTCTTATATAAGGTAGATTATTAACTGACCCTATTTTAGTTTTCAATGATGCTAACAAATTACTAAAAACGGAGCAGCTTGAAACGACATAAATTTATTATTTCCCTTTTTGTTCGAGTTAGGAGATTCCAGACACAGCTTAGACAGACTTCCACCAAAGTGTGACGCAGGCTCAGTTCTTCTCCATAGTCATGACTGGCAACATAACTGCTTCCAAACTCCTTTGGTGTGTTGTCAGAATTCATCTCTTCGCAGCTCTTCCACTGAGACTCTGGACTTCTTGCTGTCTATTGGAGGCTACTCTCACCTCCTAAAGGTCACTAACAGTTCTTTGTCACATGACCTTGGAACATGCAGATTGCTTTTCAGAGACAGCAAAGGGAAAAGAGTAAGCCTGTTAGCAAGGAGTCTTAACATAATTTTAGAATGACGTCCATAACTTTTGCCTTGTAAGTTAGAAATAAGTCATAGTCCTGTATATGCTCAACGAGAAGGGGTTTTACAAGGGCCTGGACACCATAAAGTGGAATCACTGGGAAGGTAAACTTAGAATCTGTGCACCACATTCCAAGAATATGTATTTTTCTAAAGCACCCACACAATGTTGATATTTAATCAGGCTTCAAACTATTGTTATACGATACTATAGAGAAGGCAAAACAAAGGTGATTATTTTATTGTTGCAATTTTCCATTCTGTACCTTAGTCACATGGGCAGCTTTTAAAATCTCATTGCAAGCAACACCACAAACAACTTAGATCAGAATATCTGGAAGTGGAGTTTTTGAAATTCCACAGGTGATTTCAAAGTGCAATCAAGGCTAGGAACAGCTCATAGTTTTGTAACAGACAGACTAGGAGTCAATCTTAATGGAAAAAGGCAACCCTTAGGGCAAGCTGAGCAGAGCTTTCTAACCAGAGATAAAGAAGACACATTTGTGGTAATTTAATGAAACTGACAGATTTAGAAGAGAGAATGAATTTAGGAAGTAAAACTGATAAAACTTTGCACCAAAGAAGATGTGCAAAAGAACCTCAGATGACATCCAGATCCTTGACTTAGAGACCTGAGACTACATAAAAGCCACAAAATGAGAAAAAGAATTAAGAGGAGAACGAGTTAGAGTATGGGGGGGGGGGGATGTGGAGGTAGATATTGAAGTCAGATTTTAAAAGGTCAAGTTGCACACATTTTAAAGGTGATTTAATTTAGCATCTACAGAGAATCCTTTGGCTTGCTTACAGAGACTGAGCAGTGCCAACATTTTCTTAATTTATTCTTCTGTTTTCTTCCACTTCCCATAGGACTAAGTTGCCCAATACAAGGTCATGCTAATCCCATATTCACCACTAGCTTCCTCCCCTGAAAAGTCTTTTATTATTTTACAAGTGACACAGTCCCTGGATGACCATCCCCATCATTAAACATCATTGCAGAGAAATCACTTGACAAGTATTGAAGTCTTAGTATGTATTTATTTAGTAATTACTAAGGTTAAAAAATGTTTTTCGAGAATAAAAATTAAATCCTTTTTAAAAAGCATTTTTCAGTGTACAAAACTTGAGTTCCTTGGTGCCACCTTTTAAAGCCAAGTAGCTTCCCACTGAAATGATGAAAAACTGGAAAGTTTTCTGATGATATCAAAATTAGTTAAATAAACAATCAAATCAAGACTATAAGTTTTATGATTAAAAATGTTTCATCCTGACGCTAAAAGCACAACTACTAGAGGCACAATATTTTCCAACTAGAAAGTCTGGAGATATTTTATATATATATTATCTTGGTAATATCAAACTTTGATGAATGTTTTCAAAATGTACAGAAGCTAGAGTTGTATGCCATGGTATGCAGTGGCAAATTATCAAATTGGCCAATTTCAATATGGCAGTTACATTGATCTACTTGTTTTAAGGAGAAAATAATTTTATTAAAAAGTATTTGTTAGCTTGTACAGTTTATGGAGAAAGTAGAGGACTCACTATGATGGTACACACCTTGAAACTACCCAGAAGCAATGCTCAATCACCAAGAGACTGGCCACCACTGCCACCAGGCATTTGGCCCTGAACACACAGGAGCTGGATGCCAGAAACTATGCCAAAAGTTGCAGAATAACCAGATGCCTCCACCACCCCTTGCCAGAAGATTGGTCTTCCCACAGTGGCTTCCTTCTGTCGATTTCTTCCCTATCCAAGTCCTGTGCAAAATGTAAATGACTGGCAGTTCCTATGGCACATTCTTGCACCTAACTCAAAAAGTCTGGGGGAAAATTTCATTCTATCATGACATGGTGGGACCACCAAGGTGGGTAACTACACAATGCCTAGAAATCTAGGAAGTGACTATAAGGAAAATTAGTAAATCGGGCCATTTTCACCTTCCACACAACAGATAGCCCATTCCTTGAAATGCTATGTTTTCCACCCTTTGGCCATCTAGCAAACAACAGATGGGCCTTGCATTTGCAGCAATATGTGGATTGTGGATTGTGTGCATATGGGCTCTTAACAGTGCTAAGGGAGTTGCTATTCTGCCTCTTCTTAGTGTTGGAGTCTCTCTTGCTCTGTCTCCCTGCCTGTGTATAAAGCCCAACTGTCTCACCATTAAAGGACTGCAAAACCCAAGGGTGCAAATTCTCTTAAATGCTATAACTGAAACTGAAACTTCCCAGCCTGAAATAGTTGCATGCAGTGACTTAGGTACCAACTTATAGCAGAAAGAGTTGGAAAGGCACAACTAAATCTTAAGGAAAAAATGATTTAAAAAGAAAAAGTTAAATTCAGGGTATTGTAGCTCATAGGATAGTTCATGCATGGAGGTACAGAGATAAGGAATCATATCATAAACTAATAATTAAGACCATGAGAGCAGATAAGAGACTGGGAAAAAATGCATATTGACAAAAGCAAAGGGCTAAAAATGAAGCTTTGGAATTGCTATGTTTAAGAGCAGGATAGAGTAAGACAAATTCATGAAGGAATATTCATAATGGTAGTGTTACAGGGCAGGGAGAGGAGTACTTTTAGAACCCCTAAACTTGCCTTCTCTGAATGGGTTTTGCTATTTGCCACATTAAGACAAACATATAAAACTTTTAATGGAAAGGAATTTTAATATAATTAGGGTACAATATAGAAAGGACAAAGAACATAGTTACTAAGTTAGGCATCCAAAGTTACCCATCTCCTTGAGGGTAAAAGTCCAGTCAAATAGGACTGGCCCAAAGCAAGGCCCAAAAGCCTGCCACACGTTTAAAGGAACTTTTAGTACAGACCCATAGAAAAGGGTCAGAAAGAGTCAGACAAATCCAGGAGGAAAAGAGAAAAATTAAAATTAAGATGAAAGCTGCCATTGTTAACTTTCTTACGGGTCTCTCACCCACCTCTGTTCCAACCAGTCCAAAACTAAAAAGTAAGCGCAGTTTCTTTACATGTCCCTCTGCTTCACGTGCCTCCTCCAGGTCTCCTTGCTGCTCTCCATCCTGCTTTTTTTTCCTCCCTTCCTTCTGTCCTGCTCTTTGCAGAATTTGCTTTCCCTGCTTAGCTTTACCCACTTAGGGTGGAACCGGGATTCTGGAACTTCCCCTTTTTCTGGGGACCACCCTGTTACAGTAGGAGCATCAGGTTGGAATAATCAGTAAAGCATTCCTATAATAACTGAAAAATCTCCATTGGATTTGGAAATGGGAGACCACTGGTTGCCACAGAAAATGTACCTCCACTACCTGGATGTCAGAATAGCTGGGCTACATTGGTTCCCTCTTAGTCTGTTATCTTCTAAAAGGTAGAAATGATGTCTCATTTATCTCAGTCTCAGCACACTGTACAGTACTTGGAACAAAGATTTCAGTAAAGGTTTTTTGACTCTAACTAAACCCAGACTTGAAGTTTCTCTTTAAAAGCACATGCAAGCAGTCAAAAGTGAAATTCCAATAATTCAGGTCTTTGAAATTCTTGACACCCTGATTCTCCGAAACCTCTAATCCAGAGCCACTCAGTTTTAAAAAGTCAGGACCACAAGTTTCAAGAAGTTTCTCCCCTTACTCTTTAGAACAATCACCTTTCAAATATGGATAAATTAGTTCCTTCTCTTTAACAAGGTAACAACAATAACATCTTAAGAATAATAACACAAAACATACATCTGTGGAGTACTTTATAATATACTTTATAATATACACAATATTTCAATATTAAAAATAATCCTGTGAAATTAGTATTTGTATTGACCCTGTCTTATAAGATTACATAACTGGTCTAAAAATCACTGACACTTAGAAAGAGAGTCCCCTGAATTTGCTAAGGTCCTCTGGCTTTAAATCCAAGCTCGGTTTAACTATCTGCCACACCAGTTAGGGTGGCCCGCAGAGATTTTGGTTGTATCATTTTATAGCTCCCAGGCTCATCATGATTAGCATTCTGCTAGTTCTCATTTATCATCTTGGCATCTGTTGCTGGAGCTGCTGAAGGTGCATATTAGTCATTTCAAGGAATTCAATTCAAATCCAGTGAGTGAGATTTCTTAAGCTTTTGCAGGAAAATTTCCCAAGGCTCATCCCTTGATACAATGAAGAGAGATTTCTTTTAGGTATTTGGGCATCAGAACTCCAACTAGACCGGTTTACTTAATCACTGATTTTTTTCTCTAACATTTGGAGAATGCAAATGGGTACAGGACCCAGGGTAAGCCCTTAGGGTTTTTGAGGTTGGTAGCAGATTCTGCTTTACCAGGATGTGATGACACCACAACTGACCAAGGAACCTGTAATTCTACAGCTGCAGCAACAGGATTAACAAAGGTAACAACTGCTGTCCCTTTGTCCCTTACCTTTTACAAATTCTCTCTCAACACTGAGCAGAAAATTCCAGGCTCTGAGGGTCAATAACAGATGATCCTGACCAAAAGCAGGAGAAATTCGAGCAAAGTCGTGATCTGAACTGATTGGTTTGGTTTACTTGAAGTTTTCAAAATCCCTCAATAATTATGTTCTTTAATTTTAAAATATTTAATTGAAAAATATTGAATTTCCAAATATTGAATTTTTGGGTCCTTTCCAAAATTTACCTCTCAAGATGGCCCAAGATGGCCCCCTATCTTGACAGAAATGAACTCAAAAGCAAGACATGCTGGGATGTGAGGGCAACTCAGTGACCAGCAAACTGTGGTATAAACCAAAACTGGGGTATAGGCCCAACTGGGCAGGGCTGGGACATCAGGACTGGTGGGGAATGCTGGCGAGGGTAAGTCCAGTTAGATGGTCCAAAGTATCCAAAGGGTGTGGCCAGCTCACTCAGATATGGCCTTAGGACTCTCATCTGGCAGCCAAGACAAATGACTGAATGATCCCATGTGTTCTGTAAGACATAATGGAGATTTCTGCCATGGAACAAGAGAAACAGCTTGAAGTCCAGCTTTGCTTCTTCATAACAGCATAACTGGGCTCCTTTCTTGAGAGTGAGTTATAGTCACAATATTAATCTTTATGACTTGTGAAAATAAAGTAAATGTTCATAAAACACCTCATGTAACATCTCAACAGACAGGCAAAAATGAATGTAGTGAATTCTATTATTCTTATGGTCTGTCCTTTCATCACAGGGCCATTAGCAGCAGCTGGGGGAAATAGTATAGGAGATAGACCTCAGCAAAAATAGTATCAAAGTTGAGAGTAGGGAGTTTTAAAAGGCATTAATTCCATACCACAAGAAGAATTGTGTATTATCCCAAGGCTTAGAGTATTCTCTTAAATACAAAAATACAATGTATTTCACAAGAACAGCTATTTCTACCAGTAACATCCCCTTCTTAGAGTCTCTTGAAAATGAATTCCATCTCAAATTCTAATTCTTAAAGATTAATTCTAAAGAAAGAGAAGATGGATGTGTAAATTCAAGATGCAACCACCCACTATAAATCATTTCTGACAAAAGAGATGTCTGAGTGGTGACCAATGCATTGTGATCACAAACAGCCTCCAAAGACACAGAAAAAAATTAGAAATTAAGATAAGAAATACTGTGTATGGAAGAGAACATAGGTTCTGCACCGCTTCTCTTGAAAGTTTTGGTATGGATTTTTCTTAACAAGTTTCTATGCTGAACAGTAAACCATCAATACAAGCACTTTTTACTTACTTCAGTCATCTGTATTCATCATTGGAACATGTTTTTGCTCCAGACAGGTTGGGAATGCAAGGAAGATAAAATTCAAATAAGTTTATTTGCAATACTGCTCAAAGAAGCTGAAATAAATATCAAAAAGAGTTTAACAATGGTGAATTTCATTTTTCAATGGAATGTCTAACTTCAACCAAGTGTAATCAAATAGTTAACATAGTGATAAGATCTGTAAAACGGCAGAGGCAGCCAGTGAATAAGGGAGCCCAAAAATGCCATAGGAGAAAAGGTCTGAATCCAAGAGATAAGAGGAATCTTTTTGAGTATTTCGTGTCCTCTTTTCTAAAATATTTTAAATGTACCAAGATATTCTGATGGCCTAGAAAATGTAGTTATTATTTATGGAAACATAAACCATATTTCCTTACACACTTTTCCCCTTTACTTACTATATTTACTCTCAAATGGAGGAGGTAGACAGCTGGAGAGCAAAGGATGCAACTGAAAAAAAAATGTGACTTAAGAATGAAGCTGATTTTTTGGTAATAGCTGGTAACAGCAGGCCTCCTAATTAGAGTTTTCACTGCACTGTAGGTGAAAGAGGTAGGCATTTTACATGCCCCAAAGAAAATGCAGGAAATGGGGAGAAGAGCATCACTTGGGAGGAAAATAAAAACAGAAAACTTAGGTTGACACCAAGCTGAAGACAAAGCAAAAGTGTCCAGTATGATGTGAGTGTTTGGGGTTAATCTCTTCCTCTGTGTCCTCAGTGAAAACTTCCTATAAAGTCCTCAGTGAAACTTCTTGAACTGCAAAGTTTCTGGCTAAGTAGATTCTTTAAGACAAAAAGGTGCTGGGTCTATATCCAAGCAGTCACAGGATATAGAACTAGTTCGAGAGAATGAAAGAACAATTGACATCTGCATCACAGAATGGTGGGTAATCCAAGAAACAGTCCACACATATCCACCCAACATAAGACCCATCTTAGAAAGTCCTTGCCAATGTGGGGGAACAAATAAAATATAAGGGGTAGGAAAGAAAATCACAGAAGGGAAAAACTCACAGAGCATTGCTTGTAATAAAAATCAGATAATAAAAATCAGATAATAAAAAAATCAGAGACTGAATAAAAATCAGAGAATAAAAGCTAATATTTCCAAATATCCTTAGCTCAAGAAATAGCCCAAGTATAGAAGAGCACCGGAATCTCGGGATATATTCACCAGTTTTCCCTACAAATAAGTCAAAATGGAAAAGTATCATCGCACTCATCTTGTACGTTTTATGTCTGGCAGTCTTTTCCATCATCACCTTTCCTATTTTCACGTCAATGTTTTTTTTCACTTCATCCTATCCCAGGATAACAGGGGGGGAAATGATGTCATATATGGTATGGGTGTTTGTGGCTTAGACTATTGCAACTTTCCATTAGAGGGATTTAAAGTCCAGGAATAAAAGAGAGCCATCTCTCAAAACAAGGATATAGCAGAGTGTCTTTCATCTTGCTAATTTAGAACTAGAGGTTGGATGGATTCAGGAAATGTGAAATCCCTTTTAATAAATTCTCTAGTCACTTTAGTGTAAAATGTGGTAACGTGAAAGAATAATTCTGTAGTGACAGTGAAACTGACTTACTCCTGGATGTTAGGTAGCATCTAAGGCAAAACAGAAAACCCCATTAGCAACAGTATCTGTAAAACACACACACACACACACACACACACACGCCAAGAATATTTCAATACTAAGTACAGAAATGACTGAAAGGAACAAAGTTTACATTTACAAACCAAAAATATAACACTTTTATAAAAAGAGAAAAACAGTGTAAATATTTTTTCTTAGGAAGGCACAATCCACGGAAATGTTCGACTAACTTTAAAATACAGTGTATCCCAACTTGCAAAATGTGCTTTCTTGGTACCACCATGTTCCTGTCTCCACTGACAGCTGAAGTCTCCACCTCTCCCTCTGGTATGAACAACAGTCTGAACTCTCAACCGCTTTTAATGACTGTCAAAGGTCAGCTACCCTAAAACTTCCTTTAAAAGGTACATAAATTATCACTTAAAGTTAGACGCAGAAAATAAAAAAGCAAATTCCTAATATGTTAATGAGATAACCATCCCCAGATGAAGAAATAAATATCCCAGCAACTTTTTGTTCAAACTCTCATTGCTAAGGGAGGAGTGAACATTTATGCCTTTAATTTTGTGCTGCTCTTTTTCCTGCCAAAATGTATTCTGCATCAATCCTTTTAAATATTACCAACTGAAAATATTAGAAAGGGCCAGCAAGATAGCAATACCATGAAATAGAATTAAATTAAATAACTGTATTTATATAATTAATTGTTTAGGTACTTAGATAAATGAAGACTTGCTAAAGAATAAGGACTTGCCATGTTAGAGGCAAATGTAAAGGAAATAATCACTACTGAATGTTGGCTATATCATTTTCTAACTCCAATAATTTTATCTTAAATTAATATACTTTAAGTAGAATATGGAATTAATACAATTAACATTTTGAGTAGTATTTTTAACTTAAGACTGTAAGTTTTAAGGTACTAATATTGTTTTAAGAGTGATCTTTATTTTTGTTTTCATACTGTTGTTGCCACAACCAGAAGGCATAATTTCTTCTAAGAGTGACTATCTAATTTGATGTTGGTCATCTATAGAAAAATAAAGTTTGTATGGCATAAATTATCTTTACAAACTTGAGTGCATCAATTATATTAAGTGATACAAATATGAATTTTTGGCCATTTAGCAGAAGGTGAATCAATTTCAGAAATAGCTCACTCTTGCTTGATCTAGGCTTTTTGACAAGTCACTTGATATGAAACTAGACTAAATAACATCAATGAAGAATTATATTTTAAATAACTAATTACATGTTTTTTACAAAAGGAAATTTTATTTCATTTTAATTAATATCCAAAGAAAAAAAATTAATATCCAAAGAAAGTACAGAAGCAGAAATTGAAAAATTAGGTTCAGGTTGTTTAATTTGTACAAAGTCAGGGAAAATGGTGGAGTTACAAATGTATTGTCACGCAAATAATTAAAGTAACTGAAAAAATAATTTTCTCTTCAAAATATCTTTCAAAATTAATTCATTTCACATGCACTATTTTAAGATAAATCAGTACATTACCAGACACACAATCTACAAACATAGATTTTCAAATGATTCATCACCACCATAGATTTTTTTCCCTACCGGATTTGAGAATTTATATTTCCAATTCTCTTATGTAAGCACAAACTTGCTTTTAATAATGTTGATAAGCTTGGTATCAACTACAAAAAAACATGTGTGTGCACCTTTGTGCATGTATGCAAGCACCATAAGAGAGGCAAACACATAACCCAAGAAGATGTGGTTAAGGAAATTAAACACAAACTGTGGTATAGGAAATCTGAATTCTATACTATGCCATCCATAAAATTCTTATCAAGCCCTCTATAATATTTGTTCTGAGTCTGAATAGAAGTCCCTCCTTCATTATTCTCTATCACTTTGTCACTTTCTTCATAGCACTTATTAAAAGCTAAAAATTTGGTTAATTTTATTTCCTGTTTGTCTCCTCTGATTAAAATGTTACACCCTCTAGCACATGTCTTCCTCTTTCATTTCCAAAGCCTCAGCATATAGAACAATGCAGTAGATTTCAAAAAATCTTTATTGAATGGATACATGATGACATTTCTGAAAGCTTGACTAGATCCCATTTAACTCTTCATGAAAGAAGGAAGTGTGTTCAATGAAATCACTGGACCAATCTGAAATCAGAATTCTAGGTCTAACAAGTGGGGAAAAAAAAGCAGCCTTGGCTTTCAAAAGCTGATCTCTCACTCATGGATCATGTAACTTTCCCAATAGACATAATCAATCTCACACAATACCAACCTCAGACAAGTCTCCTCTGAGACCACCATAAAATGAAACAAAACAAGGGTGATTCATGATTCAGGAAAGGCACAAACAAAATCAGTTCTCTTCACCACTCCTTAAATACCAAACATCCCTCTCTTAGCCAAAATGAGCAACTGCTGCTTCTTTACTTATTGCAACTTTAACTCATGCCAGTTTCCTCTCCCTATAGCACAATTCAGTAAGAGCTAATCATAAGATCGCTTGCTTTCTAACAGTCCAGAGTGAATCCTGCTTCTTTGGAGCCTCCCCCAATGCACCCAACCAATACCGAAATCATGTAACGATAGGGTGATTTCCGATGTTGTGTGTGCTCTCGCACTACAACCAATAACACACACAACTACAGATGTGTTCCTGATGGTGTTTGACTAAAGGGCATTATTGGGACTCACACACACAAAAGCATGAAACAAGAACTCAGAACTTATTTTTTTCTTTTTAATACTAGAATAATAGCTAGCATTACTTGGGTCATTCCACTATGCCAGGCACCATGCATGTTTTGTCTAATTCCCACAACTCTGAGGTAGAGTCTATCTTCTATGTTTTGCCCCTAAGTGAATTAACTTGCTTGAATTCACTCAGCTAACTGATAGAACCAGCACTCAAATCCAGAATCTCCATATACTGACGCCCAGGAATTTATTTGCAAAGAGTTCATTTTTAACTGACTTGACAAAGATACTGTGTTCCGTGTGAGAAAGGTAACCTTTGAAATCCAGTAAGATGAGAATATCATTGTTCCATCATTACATCTCTAGAGGCCACAGGCCTTTGCCAACCACTTGGCAACTTCTACACTTCAAAGCATCCTAGTCATTGGCACTAGATTTGCAACACAAAACCAGTTTTCATTTGGCATATGTTTTAAAGCTAAGTGACTGTCTTTCTGACTACACAAGTGTCTCTCTGCTAGAAAGAATATAGGTTTTGTTCTTGCCAAAGGAAAGATCATCCTTTCAATAAAAGCAACAGACAATTTTTCCAACTATGTCATGAACATTCCACAGCCAGCAGTGAATGGGTTTAATGGACAGAACATCACTCTCTTTTCTGCACTAGTGATAATCAGGAACAGTTACATGCCACAAAAACAGGACAGAAGTTGCAAGATTTATGCCTGAAACAAGTAAAAAGAAGAGTCAACTTGTAATATCTACTCAAAACTTGATTCTATTTCTTCTCTCAAATTTGGAGGAAAATCTATGGGATCCCAACAAAGATGAATTATTGCTCTCAAATGCCAATCTGGTAAGTCACTGACTAGATTTTGAAGTCATTTTTTTAAGTACTTGGTCTATAGGCACCTATAAAAACAGGACTAAAAGAAAACCAGCCAAGGGGCTCTTTTCCATGTCACTTCTATGACTTAATTCTATGGAGACAAAGTGGGTGTTTACTAGAGAGTAAAGGAAGGAGTCACAAAAACATGCAGCAAGTATCCAATTTTCTTCTCAGGCCGGACATGAGTGATTGAAAATGAACTCCAAAACAAAATTGGTGGAGGAAAATCCTGAAATAGCCAGACTTGCAGAAACTTCCAGGAGCAGAACTTCTGAGTAGTTGGAACGCCCAGGTTCACTTCCATTTCACACACTGAACACCATTCTTTGCAAGTTGCAGTGTTCTCTAGTAATTAACTGGCTAAATTATGTCGTATGGACTTGGGTTAAGTAATTATTTCACAGACTGTGCTAATCCATGTGAATATTTACTATAGAATAGGTAAATAAAAAAGCAATATATGAAGGGTCTGTCACATTTTACATCATAAAAAGGCTCTGTCCTTGGAAAGGGTTGCAAATCATGGGTTTACATCATTTTTCACTATTCTCTTATTAAAAATTTCATGCAAAAGAAAATTTGAAAACATATTAAAGTCAGTGCTTGTTAAACAGCAATTTAATTTCTCCAAACTTGCAATTCTATATGAAATGTCCAGGTCACTGAAATGTATTTAAAAAAAAAAAGTAATGAAATAGTAACAATTAAATTTGTTTTAGGCAAGGACCATTAGACACTCTACATAAAAAGTAATCTACTTTGTGCTTCTTTAATATGATTCATACTATGCTCATGTTCAAATGTTGCATACACACATACACATACACACACACAGTCGTATTACTTGTCCCCTGGTTCTGGTACATTAGTTCTCATGCATTAATTCTATTATAATGGGCTGGTTTTTTACTGTAGTTTTAAAACAGTGGGAGAACATGAGCACTCTCAAGTTACTTGCATTCCACTTCTCATTATAGTATAAATGAAGATGACAAAATACTACCAATCACTCCTTCAGATTTCTTCTAAACAGTTTTCTAAGAGTCTATGTTCTGTTCTGAGTATTTCATACATTACTTACTCTCATCTCTTATTTTCTCATTTTAAACTTTTCTTTTTAAATTCCCAGAAACTCCTAATAATTCTTAGGACTTCTTTTAAAGAAGTTACAAGAAAAAACTAAAGCATAGTGATTGCTCTGGATGATGATACTTGAGTTTTGTTTTGTTTTCTTTTTCCAAGTATGAGTCTTACTTATAATCAGAAAAATACTAAAAGTAAAATGTGGACATAACAATCCTAGTTCTTTGCATGATAACTTGCACACACTATAACTTTCAGTAACCTTCCCTGCTCATTAAGACATTCAGATCTCATAGCTTTCATTCAATGTTCATTAAAAAGCATTTGCACTAGCATGTTAATGACAACAGAAATAACCTAGGATCTATTTCTTGTTCACATGGATTGGAAAGAACATCTGGTCCTTCCACATGTCTCCATTGCTGCTCTCTGCAGTTAACTGGATTTGTCTTTTTACTTTTTCTGCTTCACTGCCTTCCTTTACAATCTGAAAACAGGACTCAGCCTTCAAAGGCAGAAGAGTGTTCCTGAATCTGCATGCTTCAGGTTTCGTTTTTGATCTGATAGATAAATCTAAGAAATTCTTCCAATCCTGTTTTCAAAATCTCTTGGATATACTAGAGAGATGAAAGACTACAAAAGGCATTTTGTTTAAAAGAAACATTTAATGCTTCCAGTTATTATTTATAAAATATCATCCCTATTACATATTTTCTTATTACTTTTATGATCAGTGTTGAATTTTTATATTAGTTATTGAGTTTCCAGGAATAATGTTCTAATGTATAATATGTATTTAGAGGGAATCAGAATTTAATGCAACCATCATACAGGAAGAAATTAAGCAGTAAGTTTGAGGAATAAAGTCTGAGGTACCTTCTCCTAGTTCCACCTTTTATCGTCTATTTTAACTCTTCATAAAGCAATTTCCTTACATAATTACTTGGCCCTCCTCCGTTGTCTTTTCTGACAAATAAACAGGGAACAGTGAAGTTCTGGCTTTCCATAAAGAAGAATATCAAAAGGTTAATGCAGAAATAAAAGAAAACAGCTGACAGTATTGCCAGACTCTAGGGAAGAAATATAATTAACACAATCATGCTCGGTCAAGCCTCCCTTATTATATTGATAAGAAATTAGGTGTAAAATTAAACTCCAAAGCAGTAGTGACCTGACCAAGGCAGTATTAAAAAACTAACAATATAGGTCCAAGATCTAAATATCATCAAGCATCTATAAAACTGTTTTTCCCTTTCTCTCTGTATGATGCGAAGTAAACTATTCTGCCTCCACTGACAATTTGCTCAGATTATGAAGAATCTAGAATCTGGTGACAACCTATTATGTCCCTTCCAACTCATAATAACCTCATTTCTTAAGTATGCTACATCTTCCCTAAGTCAGCCAACCTTTGGGGCCATTTTCCCAAGCCTCAAGTTTTCACACAATACAACTCTTCTCTGTTGCTTCCTTTGGATTGCAGTTATTTCTAATTGGCTTCTTTGTACTTTGTATGTCCAGATTTGGCACAACTTCAGAACTTAAGAATAGAATACTAGTGATCTCTTTTTAACCTTCTGTTCTTCAGAGCAATGTAATAATTGAGCCTGGCTGCTGACCTTTCGGAGCCCACCTCCTTATTCCCATCACCTAATACCTGTCCCACGACATTCTCTGTAAGTATCATCAGTTTCCAGCAACTGTCTGCTCCTCAGTGTTCTGTGGTGCTTGGAAATGTGCCACAAGCACGTTATAAGAAAGCAACTTTTTTATGGATAATGTGTTTTGCTCCCTGAAATTCTTATCATTACTGCCTTTGAAAAGATGGCTTTTTATGATCCTTTATTTTAGAATATTGATAAAATCAGAAGAAAAAGACAGGCTAAGAAATAGCATTAGGGTACCTGACTAGTTTGGTTAAGAGTAGAGAATATTTGCAAAAAGAGAAAAACAGAAACACAGCTCTAAAGATCATTAGAAAACTTGGGTGTGTGTTCAAACCATTTTAAGATGTTAAGAAATATTTAAAGGTTAAAGAAAACAAGAAAGTGCTTTGTATGATTTAGACAGCAAATGCTCCTTAAAGATATTGGAAGCTTCATTTGCAAGTTACTGAGGAAGGGCAGAGCTCTATCATTTAGGATATGCTAAAGTGCAAGTAACAGAAATGCAAATTCTACTGCTTAAATAAGTAAGGAAATGTATTAGATTATATAAGAGCAGGTCAGTAGACAGACACTAGGACTGCAGGCATGAAATGATCAGGGTTCCAGTTCTGTTTGCTACAATCCATCCATTTGTTTGACTCATGTCTCCAAGTCAGTTTTCCTCATAGACATTACAGTCAAATGAATGAATAGATTATAGGTAAAAAGAATGAATGGATTGGCTGTGGAGAGATTGTGTCTCTTACAGAAAATGAACAAGGTAGCCAGTGGTCTCAACTGCTGCTAGTGGTCATTGTTTATTTTCTGTAAGAATGACCTCTCCCCAGACATGGAATATAAAGCCATTTTTGGGCCCAGTTAGATCTCAGGTTCCCACCAAGACCCACAGTAATCACTGGGAAAATGACACACATTTGCTGCTTTGACTAACTGGGACCCACCCAGACCTGGCAGTGGAATTAATTCCTCTAAGTCTTAGGATTAAAATAGAGAATGCTGATAGCTGAACCAAATCAGGGTCCTGTCCTATGAGGAAAGGGGGAAGGAGAGGATAGGCAACCAGTCCCATTAGCAATACGGATCTTGGCATCCAATAGACCAGCATTCGTATTCTAGCTTCAGAATTTCACCTTAATCACTTTTTTGACATCACTGGTGATGGTGTCATCACAATCATCATTCATTATTATATGCCTTCTTAGCAGTTTGAATTCTTCACATAATTTGTAGATTGAGAATTAGGAAGAGTGTTCTGGACAACTAAGGAACCAAGACTTCTAAACTAAATGAGTATTCCCCACTCCAGTATTAGAGAATTACTGTAAGTAGATAAAAGTTGTTGCCATCCAACCTCCCAGGAAGCCATAGCACGGACCCAGTGGTCCTTCCACCCTTTCAGAATTCTCCAGGTGCTCTGTCCACAAAGATGTGCACTAATCAGAATCCTATCCTTTCAATAATTTCAGGTCCAGCCCTGGCACTTCTTCCCCAAAGGACTCATCTATTCCCTTTACAATAGCTCCTCTTGTGATCTATTTATCTCTCAAAGGTCCTGTCTCTAATACCAACACACTGAGGATTAGGGCTTCAACACTGGAATTTGGGGGACACAACATTCAGTCTATAGCAGCTTGTGAAAAATAAAGAGAACCCTAAAAAGAGGAAGTGCAGAAAGGAGGTGTTGACACTACCCAAGGAAGAGGCCTTCTTCCCCCGGAGTGGAGGTTCAGACCTTCTGGGAGCAGTTCCACTGCATGATGGAAAAGTTGCTGAAATGCCATTGGAGTGGAACCTCCTGGAAAGCAGCCCTCCTGGGTTCCAAAGGATGCTCCATAGAGATGCCTCTCTTTGGACCTCACTCAAAGCTGTATGAAGAATGGGGGGAAGTCAGTCTCTGAGCAGCACCTTGATGGGGTTACTAGGCAAGTAGAGTCATCTCTAAGGGATCTGAGGGATGGTGTTGGCTACACATGGAATAAGAGCTGAGAGCTAGAAAAGCCATTCAAGGCAGGTTACTGGAAAAGTTGAGATAACAGCAGAAATAGTAAAAGTAAGAAACCCCTGGGAATCAGGGAAAGAACGGTGAGAGGGAGCTGGAGGACACCAGTGCAGGAGCGGGGCACACCTCTCCTGTGGGTCTGGGAAAGGTGGCATGTCTCTAAGCTCACGCTGTCCTAGAAGGTAGCCACTAGCCACTTGTATGCATTTTTACTCAAATTTCATTTAAAATTGAATAAAATTCTAAAAAATTTAGAATAAAATTCTAAAAATTCAGTTTAGTCCTCTGGGGAAGAAGTGCCAGGACTGGACCTGAAATTGTTTAAAGCTTGCGGAACTTCCCTGTCCCGGGCCCCTCCCATCTGGTCTGGGAGCTACAGAGAACTGCCAGCCATGTTTGACCTGAGGCCTTATTGCTGACTTCTCACAATCTCTGCAGCAAATTCAGAACATCCAGAATGTCTAGAATACCCTGGTGAAAGGGCTTCTAGAATAACCAGTTTTATTTCCTCGAAACTTCTTAAACGCTGTATTAAATGTGTGACCCTATTATATTTTACAAATTGGAGTCCTACAGCCCATTTATCAGTGTTCTCAGGAACAAGTAAGTGTTCTATGCTCAACTAAGGTTTCAAAATGCTGGATTAAACCAAATTGAACAAGGTTCTTTCTGCACAGAAGATAACAAACATGCTCTGTAGTCCTCCTATATTCCTTTGACTGCAAATACCCACTTTCTGCAGCTCTTTCCCAACAGATTCCTCCAAAGCTAGGACAATTGCTTTGCCAGTGAGGTGCAAGAGATTGACAGTAGCCTGCAGTGATGACTAACAGAAGTTAGTGTATAAAAATCAAGCTCCTTTGTCCCTCAATTGGGATAATTCTGAGCAAACACTTCACAATGCCACCCGGAGTTTCCCTTGGACATAAGCTCTAGTCACCCCCAGAAATAACCAACTAACAACACATATTTTATTGACTTCTTTCCCATCCTTAAATTACTTTCCCACTTCTCTTCTGTTGTTTCCTAGACCTCCCAAGTTAATTATTTGCCCTTGGATAGTTATAACAGGATCTACTACTAGGAAAAATATGAACTGTGATATTTTATGTGATTTCTTAACTTTCAATAAATATTATCAAACAGGCACAGCACTCCCCAAACTTGTTGACAGTGAGTCCACTTCCTTATATACCCATCACATCTCCATGCCTAGTGTTCATAAAGACGAGACTCCAAGTGTGTAACCCTCAAAAGTGATCTAAGAGTTACTGTAAATAGCTCTTAAAACATCAGGCTACAAAGGGCTGCTGAAGTGTTAACCTTTTTTTTTAATAGAACTTTCTGTCTTATTCTAGCCATAGTGCATTCCTGATAGTGGTTCCAGTGAAGTTCTGCTTAAGAATGACACCATGGTGCTAACAGTCTTCCAGTGAGGAAGAAGGAGCAAGCCTGTCCCCTGACAGGAGACCTAACAGGTCAGTTCTGCTATGAGAAGGGGCAAGGACAGAGAAGTAGCAAGCTGGAAATACATAAATAATAAGTAGCATAAATGGGATACTTGTCTCTGCTCTTCACCTTTCAGAATGTGTGGCTTAGGGAGTATCTCTGAATGTCTGGGAGAAATAAGTTGATAATAAACTAGAGCAATTCCTACTACATTGTTCAGCAGTTTATATAACAATTATGGAACCTTTCTCTACTTCTTACCTCAAGAGTTAAAAGCTGGATATAAAAATAGAACCTAAAAAAGGTTAAGCAAACTCCTGGTCACTAGAATCAATAGAGAAATAGTTTTGTACTGTGTAAACCTTGGAGTCAAATAGACAGGGTTTGAATAGCAGCCCTGCTGAGTGAACGGGGACTCTACTACATCTAAATGCACTTCAGGTTCCTCATGTATAAATTGAAGATAGGAGTACCTGCCTTGCAGTGTTGTTGAAAGGAATGAAACAAATGTATATTAACTACTCAGTATATTGACTCAGAGTACTAACTACTATTATAAGCCATTATAATTTATTAAAGCATCTACTAGATCTTGGCAATATTTCCATATAGGTGTGACCAGTTAGGGAAACAATGAAGTCCCCTCCCAATCATCACTATTAGAGGACAGGACCCAGCATGAATGGGCAAAGCACAGCATAGGCCACCTGAGCAAGCCAAGTCTACCTGCCTGCTCTTGCTCCCTACAGAGCATACTCGGAGCAGCCCAGCTCATTCCAAGTGGGGAGGACTAGATTAACTACTACTTTCTTCAATTATAGGCCATTTAAATTTCCCATAAGTGCATAGGAATATCTCTCTATTCTTCAGATTTTCTGACATTTTCTCAGTCCCTCAAAGTCTCTAAAAGTGTTGAAGCTGACACATTATACCCAGTCCACCAGAACATTCCTAAGCTTCTTAGTCACTATCCCCCAAGAAAACACTCTGGGTTCCACTTGTCTTTCCATTTCTTCCCAATTTCTCCATTTCCTTTTAATCGAAAGTCCTTACACATAGTCTTTGAGACCCCTTTCTCTGATCCTCCTCAGGACTGAACCTGACAGCTCCAGCCGACCTCATGATGCCGAATCCAATCTTCACTTCTCAATTCCTGTCTCACTTAAATTTTCAGAGGTGTTACCCACCAACAGTCCCACTCTTCACAATATTGCTTTCCCTTCAAGTCAGGAGTCTGCCTTCTGGTGCTCCTCCTCCACCAAGCCCTTTTCGTCCCAGTTGCTCTGTAGACTGTAGCATTGAGTGCTCAGGGCTCAACCACACCCTCTCCTCCTCGCATCTTTATCACACCTTAGTGACCATATTCCTAGCTTCAAGTATCAGCTATTGACTCTCAAATGTATCTCTCCAGGACAGACTTCTCTCCTGAATATAATCTCTCTCTCTTGCCTTGTCCCCGTTGCCATTTTTGTTGTTGTTGTTTAATTTTTTTTATTAATATAATTTTTTTTTAAAATTTACATATACTTGCTATCAATTGTAATCCCCATGTATTCCCCATCACCATCTCACCAGTGCACCATCACCTCAGTCCCTCGTGCTCCCATCTTC